>CM072538.1:295438-428438 GCA_036898165.1 Silybum marianum | reverse complement strand
GAAACCTTAAGAACAAAAGATTTTCTTCAAACCGCTCCAAATTTAATAGAAAACCTTTTTCTCAAAAATCCTCTTCTGATAAAGCAAATGAAGAATGCTTCAATTTTGGAAAGAAAGGTCATTTTGCTTCTGAATGCAGATCAAAAGCTTCTTCTTCTAAACCTTCTTCTTCTTATGGCCATGACTTCTCAAAATCAGCTTCTAGGAAGCATGAAGAGAGAAATAGCCAATCCTCTAAGGAAAACTCTGAATCAAAAGAAACCTCAAGGTACAAGAAATACAAAGCAAAATACAAGAGAGAAAAGGAGAGAAACCAAGGTAAAAATAAAACCTTAGTTGCTGAGGCTCATTGCTGGGAAGATGAGCAAACCTCTGAGAGTGAGAGTGAGTATGTCACTAAGTGCCTCATGGCCAAAATTGATGAGATAGAAGACATGGAGAAATCACTCTACACCACTCTTGTATCTGCTGAGGGATCCACTTCAGGGACAAAACCTCAGGTACATCCTTTTACCTTTCTCTCTGATGATCAAAAGGCTGATGCCTTTGACTCTTTAACTGTTGACTTCTGTGACTTAAAGATTCAAAAGAAAAAGGCTGATATGCATATAAAATGTCTAAATGATCAACTCCTCTCTTGCTTTTCAAAACTAAAAGATTTTGACAAAATGAAAGCTGATCTGGAAAACCTTCGGTATTTAAACGACAGTCTTTCTGAGGAAAAATCAAAGATTTCTTCCACTCTTGAAAAGGAACAAGAGGTTCTGTCTAAATGGACTAAATCCTCTAAAAATCTAGAAAGGATCCTTCAAGATCAAATCACCAGCAAGGATAAGTCTGGCCTTGGTTATGGAAAAGATGTTCCTCAACCTCTTGACCTTCCATTCCCTTCTTCTTCTGAGTGTCAAGGTTTTCCTGCTGGTTTCCTTTCCGATGACAATGATGATCTCTTCGGTTACTCATCTGAGGATTCTACCTCCGTTCACTCTATAGATCTACTTGACATGCTCAAAGTAGAATCTGGTTCCAAAAAGTTTGGAGTCTTTGTTAAAGCTAAAGAAATCTCTTCTGAGTCTTCAATGGTTTCAACTCTTCCAAGCTCTTCTTCTTCTCCCAAACCTATCCAAAGACTTTTAAATTCCTTAAGTTTGCATGAGTCAAGGTACTCCCAGGAGCAGCCTTCTGAAGTTGCTGAGTATCCTTCTTCAAAAAGATTTTTCTCCTCAAAAGAAAAATTTGTCTAAATCAAATTTTTCATCTAAAAGGAAATCTCAAATAGCTACCGACTTTATTCCTAGGTCAAGAACTTGAAGAAATCAAGAAATCCCGGTAAAGGTATTCTTGGACCAAGACCGGTGTTGGACATCCCTCTTCTTCTCATTCCTCAACCTCTGTCCAAAGTTTAGATGATAGGGATTTTAAAAAGGCTTTCCTTTTAAAGAAGTGCTATAACTGTGGCAACACTCTTCATCTTGCTAAAAATTGCCCAAAAGACTTGGCTCCTTGCAAATCTAAAATGCCTTCTAATCCCAAAGGACCCACCTCAAAATGGGTACCAAAAGTCTAAATTTGTTTAAGGTGCGGTACCAAATAAAGATCATATATGGTACATGGATAGTGGATGTTCAAGACACATGACCGGAAACAAACTTCTTCTCTCTAACTTCTCAAAAGAAAAGGGACCCACTGTTTCCTTTGGAGGAAATGGAAAAGGGGTCACCAAAGGATATGGTACCATTTCAAATGGAACCATCACTTTCTCCAGAGTAGCTCATGTTGAAGGGCTGATGTACAATCTTCTAAGCATAAGCCAAATATGTGATTTGGGCTATAAGGTCATGTTCCAGCTATGTGTATGTTTGGTCTTTGACGTACAGAACAAAATTGTACTAGCAGGAACCCGACTGAATGACGTGTACATAATCAACATGAAGGAAAGTGCAATAGGAGAAGCTGTGTGTCTCCTTTCTCAAGAGCTAGCCAAACAAAGTTGGTTGTGGCATAAAAGGTTCTCTCATCTAAACTTTAAAACCTTGAACAAACTCTCCAACAAAGAGTTGGTTGTTGGAATGCCAAAAATAGCTTTTGAAAAAGAAAAGCTGTGTGGGGCATGTGAAAAAGGAAAACTCACCAGAACTTCCTTTAAAGCAAAACAATGCTCTTCTATCTCTCAACCTCTTCAAATGCTTCACATGGATCTATGCGGTCCAGTCAGTACACCCAGTCTGGGTGGTAAGAAGTATATGCTAGTAATCGTCGATGAATTCTCTAGATATACTTGGGTGTTCTTTCTGAAACACAAGAGTGATGCTGCTGAAGAAATCATCAGGTTTACAAGAAAAATTGAAAATTTGAATGGTAAACTGGTGAAGTCCTTCAGAAGTGATAATGGCACTGAATTCAAGAATGCTGCTCTGGAAGATTTCTTTGACCTAAAAGGAATCTCTCAGAACTTCTCTGCCGTACGCACTCCTCAGCAAAATGGTGTTGTTGAGAGAAAGAATAGAACACTATGTGAAGCCGCAAGGTCTATGCCGAGTGAATCCAAGTTGCCAACCTATTTTTGGGCGTGCGCTAACACCGCATGCTTTACTCAAAATAGGTCTATCATAGTCAAAAGGCCTGACAAGACCCCGTATGAAGTTTTCCATGGTAGAAAACCTCTCAGCTTGACTTCTTCCATGTGTTTGGCTGTGCTTGTCACATGCTAAATGACAGGGAACAACTTGGAAAGTTTGATCCAAAGTCTGATGATGGAATTTTCATGGGCTATTCTCTCTCCTCAAGAGCCTTTAGAATCTTCAATCTAAGAAGACAATGCATAGATGAATCCATGCATGTAAAGTTTGATGAGTTTGAAACTTCTTCATTATCTTGTGATGAAGAAGAATTAAACCTATGGATAAATTCATGTGTTAGTGAAATTCCATCCTCCTCTCAAACCAATCCTCCAGATAGCAACCCTTCTCAGCCTCCTATAAACACCACCTCACCTTCTGAACCTTCTTTTTCTTCTCCACCTCCTAAAACTAACTCTTTAGAAGACCTTACCCACCAAAACACTATATCTCCCTTAAACCCTTCTTCACCATCCCAAAATCCTACCTCATCCTCTTCTCTACCTCCCTCCTTACCTCCTGCACTAAAGTGGACCATGGATCATCCAATAGATCAAATCATAGGTGATCCACAAGTTGGTGTAAAAACCAGAAGAGGCATAAGCAATCTGTGCTTATATGTCAACTTTGTTTCCATTCTTGAGCCTAAGCCGATAAATGAAGCCCTAGCCGATCCAAGTCGGGTAATTGCCATGCAAGAAGAGCTCTCACAATTTGAGAGAAACAAAGTCTGGAAATTAGTTCCTCGTCCATCCAACAAAACAATTATTGGAACAAAATGGGTGTTTCGAAATAAGATGGACGAAGAAGGAACTGTCATAAGGAACAAGGCAAGGTTGGTTGCTCAAGGATATCGGCAAGAGGAAGGAATTGATTATGATGAAACCTTTGCTCCTGTTGCCAGATTGGAAGCTATCCGAATATTTCTTGCCCATGCAGCTTACAAGAATTTTCGGGTATTCCAAATGGATGTCAAAAGTGCCTTCCTGAATGGTGAATTAGCTGAAGAAGTGTATGTGAAGCAACCTCCTGGGTTTGAAGATCCAGTCCATCCATATCATGTATATAGGCTGGATAAAGCTCTATATGGACTGAAGCAAGCTCCACGTCCCTGTGCTTCATTCAAGATCCAAGCACATTGATATTAGGTATCACTTTATAAGAGATCATGTCTCTAAAGGTGATGTGGAACTTCATTTCATCCCCACCGATTATCAACTAGCTGATCTGTTCACAAAGCCCCTTGATGAAGCAAGGTTCAAGTTTCTCATCTGTGAGTTAGGTATGATAAACATAGACTAATATATTTTATATTTATATATAATGTATGTTATTATATACATTTATATATTTATAACTTATATATGTTATATGTTTTATATATATATTATATGTATACTTTATAGATATATCATATATTATATTATATTAATATATCTATATAAAAAAAAAATAAAAAAAAAAAATATATATATATATACCTACTAATGTCGGTGACTTAGTCACCGACGGATACTCTCTCTCTCCTCTCTAAATCTTTCAAAACCTTAACCCTAAAACCATCACATCATATCATCCACCACAGACCACCGTCGCCGCCGACAAACCACACCACCTCACTAACCACCGAAACCACCCACCGAAACCACCGTTAACCACCAAGCCACCGACAAGCCACCGACGGTCACCCCCCTTTTCTCTCCGACGTTTCCGACAACAACCATCGACAACCATCGAAGCAATCCACCGAAATCATCCCTTGCCACCATCCGCCGACGTCGAACCACTGTGGTCGACCCACCGACGGCGTCCCACCGTCGTCAACCACCTTCCGACGGCGACGCAACCACCATCGGCACCTAAGCCGCCGACGACACCCCTTTCCGACGACTCTCTCTCTCTCTCACGTCACTCTCATCCACCTACGTCACCATCCACCGACGTTGCACTTTGAGTCGAACCACCGAGATTTTTGAAGCCGTGTATCCACCGACGGTCACCGGGTATCCACCGACGGTCACCGTGTATCCACCGACGTTGGTTGCCTCGACCCACCGACGTCTCTCTCTCATCTTGGTTCAAGCCACCGACGTTTGTCCCTTTTATGAACCACCGACGTTTTAAACTCTCCAAGGTAACCATTACAAACCCTTCACCTTCTTAACCCTTAAAAAGATAACTCTTGACTTACCACTCTTGATAAGCAAGGTTATTTGTTCTTATCCCTAATGACATCATCAATGTCAGACCATACGCCGAATTCAACCCTAAACCCTTAGAATTCTGACCTTTCAATCACCAAAAGTAATCATTAATTTTGAAAGTTGAATTTTCCCTCTCATATATAACCACCCATCCCACTACTTCACCACCTTTCTCGCACCCACCTTCTTCTCACCTTCAAAAGCAAAAAGCAAAAACCTGCAACCTGCAACTTCATTTTCTTCTTCAATGGCTTCTCCTTCAAGAATTGGTGAAGAACAAACAATCACTTTTGGATCTCTCTCCTTCCCTGCATGCAACTACTTTGGAAGAATAGGAGTTGACAATGCTCATCCAGAGTACAATGATGTTTGTTGGTTTCTTCAGAGATGCCCTCTACAATATGCTCTGACAGCAAAGCCCAAAATGAGTAAGTTTCTTCTTGGAAACTTTTGGTTAACTTGCACATTTGATGCCTCATCGGATCAAATTATTGCATCTGTTCTAAGTAATGATGAACATGATGTAATCTTCAATGTGGAAGATGTTAGAAGCATTCTCAAGCTTCCTGTTTATGATTCTTATGAACCATTCCCTCTTGGTAATGAACATCAAATGGTGATTGATGTGTTAAACTACTTGGAAGAGAAGAAGGGATCAAAGTCAAAGGGTCCAGGTACTTTATTGCGCAAAAACATGGGAAGTATTTGGAACTTCTTCTTTGCTCATCTGATTCTATGTCTGAGCAAGAAGACAGGTGGTCCGGATCAGTCACCTTCTCAAGTAACTGAGCTGGCACATGCTCTTATTTTTCAAAGAAAAATAGATTATGCCAGCTATTTCTTTAATGAAATGATATCCTCGTTCTCTACCCTCCGACGTCCTCGTGTACCCTTTCCAACGACTTTTCTCTCTTATTATTCATGCAAAGTTGGCGTATAAATTAGAGAAAAGAGATGATATAGTATATGATCTCCCTCTCCACCAAGTGGGTAACCGTATCATGAAAAAGGTCGTCTTAGCATCGCACAACCCTCTCGTACCTTCTATGGTTGAGTTTGCAAGGAATGCAACTCTTACTTGGGGAGAGAATGAACCGCGTCTTCGCAGAACTTCAGGTATGTCTTCTACCCCTCTCGTACCTAGAGTCACCGGGTGTGCCCAAATCTCTTAAGAGATCCAAAGCGTCGGGCACATCTACCTCCGCACCCACCGATGCTACGAAGCCAAAAGAGCCTTTGGCTTCCACCCAAGCATCCAAATCTCATAAGCGGAGAAACTCTAAAAGCCCCCCAAAGACTTCCTCAAAGAAGTCTAAGGGAACCCAAAGGGTTAAAACACATGATCCATCTACTGGCTCCCAAAAGCCAGTAGGTGTTGAAAATATCCTTACAAAACCCAAGGAACACTTAGCTACTCCCAGCTCCTCCATGCCCTCTCATAAGGACTTGGTTGTAAAAAGGGACACCCTTACTATTCCTTCATCAACTTTCTCCTTAGTTGATGAAGATGACTTGGAGTCTCCCATCCAAGGTACCTCTTCTTCACCCCTAGAGCTCTCTCAGCTCCATGTCCACACTCCACGTGAGAATGCCCCACAACCAGGTGCACTTGATGGAGCAACCCTCTTTACTGATTTTCTGATGTCCGACACTACTCCTTGGATAGGTACGTCTCCCGTACATGACAAGGGTGTGGAGGAACCCATTACTGAGGAATCCCCTCAAAGACACTCTCCTAAGAGTGTCTCCCCCTCATCTCCTAAATCCCCCCCAAGAAAATTTACAGGTTTGGTGGATTATTCTTCCAGTGATGATGATGATACTGATCAACCACCAAAGCCTCATCCTACTGCTCCCATGTCTTCAAAGCAAGGGAATGACCTTCTACAGGCTTTCACCACCTTTACCAGTGATACTATCAGAAGGGTGGAGGTCTTAGAAGAACATGCAACTAAGGAAAAGGAAAGAATGGATTCCCTTTCCTCATCTCTTAGATCTAACATAGAGGAGTTGTCGGTGAGTCACCCAACTCTAATGACATGTTTAGATCTTCTACATTTGGATATCCTTGATCTTCAAAGAAGGATTCTCTTCAAGCCAAGCTTCTATGCTTTCATCCATTCAGGATCTTCGAAGCACCTCTTCTAAGCAAGCCACCGATATTTCTACTCTTATTGCAAACCAACAGGCAATAATGGAGTCTCTCTCAAGTCTACACACCAAGATTGATAAAGTTCCAACCTCTTCTCCAACGGTTGAACTTGATATTGGTGATTCTTTCTTCCAAGATACTGACAGGTTTGTCCTTCAAAGGGTAGAAAAGAAACTTGGAGGTCTCTGCTCTGATGTGGAAAGGATAAAGGAATTTCTCTCTTCAGTGGGTTTCAAGGGTTCAACCACTGAGGGGGAGAAAAATGTGAAGACCTCTACAGCAGCCAAAGCCGCCGACGTCAGCATGCCAGCCGCCGACGTCAGCATGCCAGCCGCCGACGTCAGCATGCCAGCCGCCGACAATCATCCAGCCACCGATGTGGCAGCCACCGACGTGGCCCCTACAGCCACCGATGGTGGTATGGTCACAAAGGTGGTCCCTGTTCCTTTGGTACCCGAAGCAGCTGTTGAGGGGGAGAGTGTCAGTGCTCAACCCCTTGAAACTGAAGAAGAGAAGAAAAGAAAAGAAAAAGCCAAAGGAAAGAAGCCTCTCTCTTTTGAAGAACAGGAAGAAGAAAGAAAGAAAAAGAAAAGGATGAGAGATCCTCATGCAGACACTCTCAGACTTCAGCCTGCCCCAGCACTCACCGATCCTCTTGGGGTAATTCTCTCTGAGGCTGAAAGAGAGGAAGCTATAAGGGCTCAGCTTGAGTATGATCAGACTAATTTACTCAAGCTAGCTCATGATGAAGCCGTACATGCCAAAGTCACTGATGCAATTCAAGCTCAAAAAGATGAGCTTGAAAATATAAAGAAGAAATCTGAAGCTGCAAAATTGGTTGATGAGGCCAAGAAGGCAAAGGAAATAGAGTGGTTCAAAAGGAGGTTGAAGAATAGAAAGGATGATTCAAAGATCATCGGTGCCACCATTCATCCTCCAACTAAGAATTCTCCCAAACTTCTTATCACTCTTAAAAGAGCTGATTCTCTTATGAAAGTTTGTGAGGTTGATTGGCTTGAAGCTCTTGGTATCTCTGAATGGATAGAGGTTGGAAATTGCATTGACAAGAGCAAAAGCAAACACAAGGAACTGATACTGAATACCATCAGAAAGCTCTTTGTCAAAATGGTGAAGATTCAAAAGGAGCATAATATTCTTGTCACCTTTCTTGAAGGTCAACAGATGTACCTTATTCAAAAGGGTCTCTCTGGAGAGTTGGTCAAACCTCCAAAGAACAAAAAGAAAGGACACTTTTCCATGCTTCATGAAAGGGGCATAAAGATTGACGCATCAGGTATTAATCTTTCTATTCCCACTCCTATTGCTTATCCTGAGCAAACCATGATCACCGAGCCTGAACTTGGAGTATTCTTTGAGGACATCTATGGCAACATAGGTTTCTTCAGAGCCTCTGACATTCCAAGGGCTCACAGCTCCTTCCTCTCTGCTATTCTTGGAGTGCCTCCCATTGAAGACCATGGCATCACAAGAATGATCTTGGATGAACTTAAACGAAGAGAACCCTCAGATCCATGATCTTGCAGACGTATAATACAGTATGAACTTTATTAATCATGTACTCTGATCAATCCTATGTGTTGATTAATAAAAGTTCATACTTTTCTTCCATCCCATCTCTTGTTAATATTTTTACAAGCTTTGCACATATTTAAACTTATACTTATTCTTTTATTCAATTTATACTCTATACTGTACATACTCAGTTAAAAAAAAAAAATCAAAAAAAATCAAAAAAAAAATCAAATAAAAAAATCTGAGTCAAAAGAACCCAAAAGAAAAATAGAAAGGGTCAAAAAGAATTCTTTTCTAACCTACAGGTATCATCATCAAATAGGGGGAGATTGTTGGGTCACCGATGATTTGGTGATGAACCACCTTCCTTTGTATGAATGAATTTTTACAGGTTCTTTTGAAGGTCTGAAATATGCTTCAAGTATTGAAGAGTCAAAGACTATTCAATCAAGGGGTTGTACATCAAAAAGTGGAATTTTGGATGTATCAACCAACTTCAATATTCAGACCATCTTGCCAAGTCAAGATTGGGTCACCAATATAGTGGGTCACCGATGGTACACTCAAAAGTCATCAAAAGTACTAAGGACATCAAATAAGATGAGGTCATCAAGTTTGATGTCATGGTCACCGACACTATGATCTTGGTCACCGAAATTGCAGGTATATTTTCTAAGGCTGTGATATCAACTCACAATGGTATACACTTTTGTCACTTAGTGAAAGAAGAAGTTATCAAGCAAAGTGTACACTTATCAACTCCGGCCTTATAAGGTATCCACCGATGTGATACATAGTGAGATGTATCACTTAGCAATTTCAAAGAGATAAGTTCTTGACTCACATCAATTGCAAGACACGTGAGCCAAGAAGAACTTGGGCACCAAGCCTTAATTAAAGACATTCTCTTTTATTCTTATAAAGGGAATATTTGTCTTTTAGCTAAAAGGCTTGATGGGACTTCACAGAGCATGAAGAAAAGAAGATAAAGTTATCTGACATTACGTGCTACAAGGAATGGTTCATCCATTATTCTAGTACAAAGGAAGTGGTCTCTTCCTTTGTCCATCAGATAATCTTCCAGCCTAATGAAACCTTGATTACCGTCCACTTGCATCCCATGCATGGACACTATAAAAGGAGATGAAGTCCTTCCCGAAATCTCACGCTTTCAACAAATCTTCGAGTGATTATTTGTTTGATCGTGGCAAAGCCGTGTGCTATAACGGTATTGTTTTAACTTGCTTAGTGTAATAGTTAATTACTTGTTATCCGTGTGTTTAGTTTGATAGAATAGTCTCGCTCGTTCTTTTCCGCATCAAACTATCTGTGTGTAAATTTTTAATATTTATATTAAAAAATTTAAAAAGAGTATATTCTGTGTGTTTTATATTCAACCCCCCCTTCTACAAAACCCTCTCTTAGTTAGCCATCTCTCTTTGGGGACTAACAGTATCTTTTTCAGAATCAGAAGAAGGATAGGTGATTCTAGGAATACAAGAAGAAGGTTTTGAATCACCTATCAAAGCAATAGAAGAGGATTTGATATCCTTTATAAGAGACTTTCTCTGGTTCTTAGTTTGTTCATAGTGAAGAAGAGTTCCATAGAGAGCTTAAAGGCATTATTTCTAAGTCCTTGGTTTGCTTGATGCAAGTACGGATAGTTTCCTGTAACTGGAAGACAATCCATGAACTTGTAGAGAACTTCTTCATTATCATAAACTCGGCCAAGAACTTTGAGATCGTTGAGAAGACAGTTAAAACGATTAAAGTAGGTAGAAAGAGATTCTCCCTTTTCATGGGAGAAGAGTTCATACTTTCTAACAAGACAGATCCTGTTAGATTTCTTTACTTCTTTGGTGCCTTCATATAAGACACTCAAAGTATCCCACATTTCTTTAGCAGTGGGAAGGTTAAGAAGAGAATGATACACATCATCAGGAAGGGAAACAGCAAGAGCAGATTTGACTTTAGTATCTAAAGCGACTAGGCGTTTATCATCTTCACTAAATTTGTTAGAAGGTTTGATGATATATCTACCAGTTTTTTCACTTCTTTCGTCATCTGACTCTATGTCCTTTCCTTCAGCGTCCTTTTGAGGGCCAAAGCGAGCCCATATTTTAGGAACAATAGGTCCCTCACTGAGAATGTTGGGATACCTGCAATCGATCCCTTCCAAGAATAATAACATGCGATTTTTCCATAACCCAAAGTTGTTTGGGTTGAATCTTGGGGGTTTAGCCAAAGATCCTAAATCATATGTATTACTGGAAGAGGTCTGCAAGGTACCATCAACATTTGAGGTAGTAGCCATCACATATCTGGTTTATGAGATTAAACCAACTGCTCTGATACCAATTGTTAGTCCCCAAAGAGAGATGGCTAACTAAGAGAGGGTTTTGTAGAAGGGGGGTTGAATATAAAACACACGAATATACTCTTTTTAAATTTTTTAACATAAATATTAAAAATTTACACACGTATAGTTTGATGCGGAAAAGAACAAAGTACTATTCTATCAAACTAAACACACAGATAACAGTAATTAACTTTTACACTAAGCAAGTTAAAACAATATCGTTATAGCACACGCCTTGCCACAAATACACAAATAATCACTCAAGATTTGTTGAAAGCGTGAGATTTCGGGAAGGACTTCATCTCCTTTTATAGTGTCCATGCATGGGATGCAAGTGGACAACAAGTCAAGGTTTCTTTAGGCCGGAAGATTATTCGCTAGACAAAGGAAGAGACCACTTCCTTTGTACTAGAATAATGGATGAACCATTCCTTGTAGCACGTAATGTCGATAACTTTATCTTCTTTTCTTCATGCTCGTGAAGTCCCATCAAGCCTTTTAGCTAAAAGACAAATATTCCTTTTATAAGAATAAAAGAGAATGTCTTTATTTAAGGCTTGGTGCCCAAGTTCTTGCTGGCTCACGTGTCTTGCAATTGATGTGAGTCAAGAACTTATCTCTTTGAAATTGCTAAGTGATACATCTCACTATGTATCACATCGGTGGATACCTTATAAGGCTGGAGTTGATAAGTGTACACTTTGCTTGATAACTTCTTCTTTCACTAAGTGACAAAAGTGTATACCCTTGTGAGTTGATATCACAGCCTTAGAAAATATACCTGCAATTTCGGTGACCAAGATTATAGTGTCGGTGACCATGACATCAAACTTGATGACCTCATCTTTTTTGATGTCCTTAGTACTTTTGATGACTTTTGAGTGTACCATCGGTGACCCACTATATTGGTGACCCAAACTTGACTTGGCAAAATGGTCTGAATATTGAAGTTGGTTGATACATCCAAAATTCCACTTTTTGATGTACAACCCCATGATTGAATAGTCTTTGACTCTTCAATACTTGAAGCATATTTCAGACCTTCAAAAGAACCTGTAAAAATTCATTCATATAAAGGTAAGGTGGTTCATCACCAAATCATCGGTGACCCAACACCCTTGGTTGGTTTCCCCACACGACGTTGCTCGTTCCTAGCATCCTGGATTGGCTTCCTAGCACGTTGCCTTGGGTTTCCTAGCATGTTGCCTTGGTCACTTAGCCTACTATGCCCTGGTTGGTTTACCCGTACGACGTTGACCGTTCCTAGCATCTTGGCTTGGCTTCCTAGCACGTTGCCTTGATCACTTGTCCTACTATGCTATGGACTGCCGCGCACGACGTTGGCCTTTCCTAGCATATTTGCTTGGATTCCTAGCACGTTGCCTTGGGTTTCATAGCACGTTGACTTGGTCACTTGGCCTATAATGCCTTGGTTGGTTTACCCGCACGACGTTGCCCGTTCCTATCATCTTGGCTTGGCTTGGATTCCTAGCACGTTGCCTTAGGTTTCCTAGCACGTTGCCTTGGTCACTTGGCCTACTATGCCTTGGTTGGTTTGCCCGTACGATATTGCTCGTTCCTAGCACGTTGCCTTGGCTTTCTAGCACGTTTCCTTGGTCACTTGGCCCTACTATGCCTTGGTTGGTTTGCCTCGCACGACGTTGCCCGTTCCTAGCATACTGGCTTGGCTTCCTAGCAAGTTACCCAAGGTTCCCTAGCACGTTGCCTTGGTCACTCGGCGAACTATGCCTTGGTTGGTTTGCCCAGCACGACCTTGTCGGTTCCTAGCCTCTTGGTTTAGCTTCCTAGCAAGTTACCTTGGGTTTCCTAGCACGTTACCTTGGTCACTAGGCCTCCTATGCTTTGGTTTGCCCCGCTCGATGTTGCTCGTTCCTAGCATATTGGCTTGGATTCCTAGCACGTTGCCTTGGGTTTCCTAGCACGTTGCCTTGGTCAATTGGCCAACTATGCCTTGGTTGGTTTGCCCGCACGACGTTGCCCGTTCCTATTAACTTGGCTTGGCTTGGATTCCTAGCACGTTGCCTTAGATTTCCTAGCACGTTGCCTACGTCACTTGGCCTACTCTGCCTTGGTTGGTTTGCTCGCACGACGTTGCGCATTCCTAGCATCCTAGCTTGGCTTCCTAGCAAGTTGCTCTGGGTTCCCTAGCACGTTGCCTTGGTCACTAGGAGAACTATGCGTTGGTTGGTTTGCCCCGAACAACGTTGCCGGTTCCTAGCCTCTTGTCTTAGCATCCTAGCACATTACCTTAGGTTTCCTAGCACGTTGCATTGGTCACTTGGCCTACTCTGCCGAGGTTGGTTTGCCCGCAAGACGTTACCCGTTCCTAGAATCTTGGCTTGGATTCCTAGCACGTTGCCTTAGGTTTCCTAGCACGTTGCCTTGGTCACTTGGCCTACTATCCCTTGGTTGGTTTGCTCGCACGACGTTGCCTGTTCCTAGCATCTTGGCTTGGCTTCCTACCACGTTGCCTTTGGTTTCCTAGCATGTTGCCTTGGTCACTTGGCTTACTATGCCTTGGTTGGTTTCCCCACACGACTTTGCCCGTTCCTAACATCCTGGCTTAGCTTCCTAGCACGTTGCCTTTGTCACTAGGCCAACTATGCCTTGAATGATTGCCCCGCACGACGTTGCCGATTCCTAGCATCGTGGCTTAGTTTCCTAGCACATTGCTTCGGTCACTTGGCCTACTCTGCCTTGGTTGGTTTTCCTTAGACGACGTACCTAGTTCCTAGCATCTTGGCTTGGATTCCTAGCCCGTTGCCTTAGGTTTCCTAGCACGTAGCCTTGGTCACTTGACCTATTATCCCTTGGTTGGTTTTCCGGCATGATATTTCCTGTTCCTAGTATATTACCTTGGTTTCCTACCACGTTTCCTTTGGTTTCCTAGCACGTTGCCTTGGTCACTTGGCCTATTATGCCTTGGTTGGTTTGCCTACACGACGTTACCCGTTTCTAGCATCTTGGGTTGGATTCCCAGCACGTTGCCTTAGGTTTCCTAGCACGTAGCCTTGGGCACTTGGCATACTCTGCCTTAGTTGGTTTGCCTCAGACGACGTTCCCAGTTCCTAGCATCTTGGCTTGGATTCCAAGCCCGTTGCCTTAGGTTTCCTAGCACGTAGCCTTGATCATTTGACCTACTATCCCTTGGTTGGTTTGCCCGCATGATGTTTCATGTACCTAGCATATTGCCTTGGCTTCCTAGCACGTTTCCTTTGGTTTCCTAGTACGTTGCCTTGGTCACTTGGCTTACGATGCCTTGGTTGGTTTCCCCGCACGACGTTGTCCGTTCCAACCATCTTGTCTTGCCTTGTACATTTGGCGTACTATCCCTTGGTTGGTTTCCCCACACGACGTTGCTCGTTCCTAGCATCCTGGCTTGGCTTCCTAGCACGTTGCCTTGGGTTTCCTAGCATGTTGCCTTGGTCACTTAGCCTACTATGCCTTGGTTGGTTTACCCGTACGACGTTGACCGTTCCTAGCATCTTGGCTTGGCTTCCTAGCACGTTGCCTTGATCACTTGTCCTATTATGCTATGGACTGCCGCGCACGACGTTGGCCTTTCCTAGCATATTGGCTTGGATTCCTAGCACGTTGCCTTGGGTTTCATAGCACGTTGACTTGGTCACTTGGCCTATAATGCCTTGGTTGGTTTACCCGCACGACGTTGCCCGTTCCTATCATCTTGGCTTGGCTTGGATTCCTAGCACGTTGCCTTAGGTTTCCTAGCACGTTGCCTTGGTCACTTGGCCTACTATGCCTTGGTTGGTTTGCCCGTACGATATTGCTCGTTCCTAGCACGTTGCCTTGGCTTTCTAGCATGATTCCTTGGTTACTTGGCCCTACTATGCCTTGGTTGGTTTGCCCCGCTCGATGTTGCTCGTTCCTAGCATATTGGCTTGGATTCCTAGCACGTTGCCTTGGGTTTCCTAGCACGTTGACTTGGTCAATTGGCCAACTATGCCTTGGTTGGTTTGCCCGCACGACGTTGCTCGTTCCTATCAACTTGGCTTGGCTTGGATTCCTAGCACGTTGCCTTAGATTTCCTAGCACGTTGCCTTCGTCACTTGGCCTACTCTGCCTTGGTTGGTTTGCTCGCACGACCTTGCGCATTCCTAGCATCCTGGCTTGGCTTCCTAGCAAGTTGCCCTGGGTTCCCTAGCACGTTGCCTTGGTCACTAGGAGAACTATGCGTTGGTTGGTTTGCCCCGAACAACGTTGCCGGTTCCTAGCCTCTTGTCTTAGCATCCTAGCACATTACCTTAGGTTTTGTAGCACGTTGCATTGGTCACTTGGCCTACTCTGCCGAGGTTGGTTTGCCCGGAAGACGTTACCCGTTCCTAGCATCTTGGCTTTGATTCCTAGCACGTTGCCTTAGGTTTCCTATCACGTTTCCTTGGTCAGATGGCCTACTATGCCTTGGTTGGTTCGCCTTAAACGACGTTCCCCGTTCCTAGCATCTTGGCTTGGATTCCTAGAACGTTTCCTAGGTTTCTTACCACGTTGCCTTGGTCACTTGGCCTATTATGCCTTGGTTGGTTTGCCTACACGACGTTTCCCGTTCCTAGCATCTTGGCTTGGGTCCCTAGCATGTTGCCTTGGGTTTCCAAGTACGTTCCCTTGTTCACTTGGCCTACTATGCCTTGGTTGGTTTGCCCGCACGACGTTGTACGTTCCTAGCATCCTGGCTTATCTTCCTAGCACGTTGCCTTTGTCACTAGGCCAACTATGCCTTGAATGATTTGCCCCGCACGACGTTGCCGATTCCTAGCATCGTGGCTTAGTTTCCTAGCACATTGCCTTGGTCACTTGGCCTACTCTGCCTTGGTTGGTTTTCCTTAGAAGACGTACCTAGTTCCTAGCATCTTGGCTTGGATTCCTAGCCCGTTGCCTTAGGTTTCCTAGCACGTAGCCTTGGTCACTTGACCTACTATCCCTTGGTTGGTTTTCCGGCATGATGTTTCCTGTTCCTAGTATATTGCCTTGGCTTCCTAGCACGTTTCCTTTGGTTTCCTAGCACGTTGCCTTGGTCACTTGGCCTATTATGCCTTGGTTGGTTTGCCTGCACGACGTTACCCGTTTCTAGCATCTTGGGTTGGATTCCCAGCACGTTGCATTAGGTTTCCTAGCACGTACCCTTGGGCACTTGGCATACTCTGCCTTAGTTGGTTTGCCTTAGACGACGTTCCCAGTTCTAGCATCTTGGCTTGGATTCCAAGCCCGTTGCCTTAGGTTTCCTAGCACGTAGCCTTGGTCATTTGACCTACTATCCCTTTGTTGGTTTGCCCGCATGATGTTTCATGTTCCTAGCATATTGCCTTGGCTTCCTAGCACGTTTCCTTTGGTTTCCTAGTACGTTGCCTTGGTCACTTGGCTTACGATGCCTTGGTTGGTTTCCCCGCACGACGTTGCCCGTTCCTACCATCTTGTCTTGCCTTGTACATTTGGCGTACTATCCCTTGGTTGGTTTCCCCACACGACGTTGCTCGTTCCTAGCATCCTGGCTTGGCTTCCTAGCACGTTGCCTTGGGTTTCCTAGCATGTTGCCTTGGTCACTTAGCCTACTATGCCTTGGTTGGTTTACCCGTACGACGTTGACCGTTCCTAGCATCTTGGCTTGGCTTCCTAGCACGTTGCCTTGATCACTTGTCCTACTATGCTATGGACTGCCGCGCACGACGTTGGCCTTTCCTAGCATATTGGCTTGGATTCCTAGCACGTTGCCTTGGGTTTCATAGCACGTTGACTTGGTCACTTGGCCTATAATGCCTTGGTTGGTTTACCCGCACGACGTTGCCCGTTGCTATCATCTTGGCTTGGCTTGGATTCCTAGCACGTTGCCTTAGGTTTCCGAGCACGTTGCCTTGGTCACTTGGCCTACTATGCCTTGGTTGGTTTGCCCGTACGATATTGCTCGTTCCTAGCATGTTGCCTTGGCTTTCTAGCACGTTTCCTTGGTCACTTGGCCCTACTATGCCTTGGTTGGTTTGCCTCGCACGACGTTGCCCGTTCCTAGCATACTGGCTTGGCTTCCTAGCAAGTTACCCAAGGTTCCCTAGCACGTTGCCTTGGTCACTCGGTGAACTATGCCTTGGTTGGTTTGCCCTGCCCGACCTTGTCGGTTCCTAGCCTCTTGGCTTAGCTTCCTAGCAAGTTACCTTGGGTTTCCTAGCACGTTACCTTGGTCACTAGGCCTCCTATGCTTTGGTTTGCCCCGCTCGATGTTGCTCGTTCCTAGCATATTGGCTTGGATTCCTAGCACGTTGCCTTGGGTTTCCTAGCACGTTGCCTTGGTCAATTGGCCAACTATGCCTTGGTTGGTTTGCCCGCACGACGTTGCTCGTTCCTATTAACTTGGCTTGGCTTGGATTCCTAGTACGTTGCCTTAGATTTCCTAGCACGTTGCCTTCGTCACTTGGCCTACTCTGCCTTGGTTGGTTTGCTCGCACGACGTTGCGCATTCCTAGCATCCTGGCTTGGCTTCCTAGCAAGTTGCACCAGGTTCCCTAGCACGTTGCCTTGGTCACTAGGAGAACTATGCGTTGGTTGGTTTGCCCCGAACAACGTTGCCGGTTCCTAGCCTCTTGTCTTAGCATCCTAGCACATTACCTTAGGTTTCCTAGCACGTTGCATTGGTCACTTGGATTACTCTGCCGAGGTTGGTTTGCCCGCAAGACGTTACCCGTTCCTAGAATCTTGGCTTGGATTCCTAGCACGTTGCCTTAGGTTTCCTAGCACGTTGCCCTGGTCACTTGGCCTACTATCCCTTGGTTGGTTTGCTCGCACGACGTTGCCCGTTCCTAGCATCTTGGCTTGGCTTCCTACCACGTTGCCTTTGGTTTCCTAGCATGTTGCCTTGGTCACTTGGCTTACTATGCCTTGGTTGGTTTCCCCACACGACTTTGCCCGTTCCTAACATCCTGGCTTAGCTTCCTAGCACGTTGCCTTTGTCACTAGGCCAACTATGCCTTGAATGAATTGCCCCGCACGACGTTGCCGATTCCTAGCATCGTGGCTTAGTTTCCTAGCACATTGCCTTGGTCACTTGGCCTACTCTGCCTTGGTTGGTTTTCCTTAGACGACGTACCTAGTTCCTAGCATCTTGGCTTGGATTCCTAGCCCGTTGCCTTAGGTTTCCTAGCACGTAGCCTTGGTCACTTGACCTACTATCCCTTGGTTGGTTTTCCGGCATGATGTTTCCTGTTCCTAGTATATTGCCTTGGTTTCCTAGCACGTTGCCTTGGTCACTTGGCCTATTATGCCTTGGTTGGTTTGCCTGCACGACGTTACCCGATTCTAGCATCTTGGGTTGGATTCCCAAAGACGTTGACTTAGGTTTCCTAGCACGTAGCCTTGGGCACTTGGCATACTCTGCCTTGGTTGGTTTGCCTCAGACGACGTTCCCAGTTCCTAGCATCTTGGCTTGGATTCCAAGCCCGTTGCCTTAGGTTTCCTAGCACGTAGCCTTGGTCATTTGACCTACTATCCCTTGGTTGGTTTGCCCGCATGATGTTTCACGTTCCTAGCATATTGCCTTGGCTTCCTAGCACGTTTCCTTTGATTTCCTAGTACGTTGCCTTGGTCACTTGGCTTACGATGCCTTGGTTGGTTTCCCCGTACGACGTTGCCCGTTCCAACCATCTTGTCTTGCCTTGTACTTTTGGCGTGCTATCCCTTGGTTGGTTTCCCCACACGACGTTGCTCGTTCCTAGCATCCTGGCTTGGCTTCCTAGCACGTTGCCTTGGGTTTCCTAGCATGTTGCCTTGGTCACTTAGCCTACTATGCCTTGGTTGGTTTACCCGTACGACGTTGACCGTTCCTAGCATCTTGGCTTGGCTTCCTAGCACGTTGCCTTGATCACTTGTCCTATTATGCTATGGACTGCCGCGCACGACGTTGGCCTTTCCTAGCATATTGGCTTGGATTCCTAGCACGTTGCCTTGGGTTTCATAGCACGTTGACTTGGTCACTTGGCCTATAATGCCTTGGTTGGTTTACCCGCACGACGTTGCCCGTTCCTATCATCTTGGCTTGGCTTGTATTCCTAGCACGTTGCCTTAGGTTTCCTAGCACGTTGCCTTGGTCACTTGGCCTACTATGCCTTGGTTGGTTTGCCCGTACGATATTGCTCGTTCCTAGCACGTTGCCTTGGCTTTCTAGCATGTTTCCTTGGTTACTTGGCCCTACTATGCCTTGGTTGGTTTGCCCCGCTCGATGTTGCTCGTTCCTAGCATATTGGCTTGGATTCCTAGCACGTTGCCTTGGGTTTCCTAGCACGTTGCCTTGGTCAATTGGCCAACTATGCCTTGGTTGGTTTGCCCGCACGACGTTGCTCGTTCCTATCAACTTGGCTTGGCTTGGATTCCTAGCACGTTGCCTTAGATTTCCTAGCACGTTGCCTTCGTCACTTGGCCTACTCTGCCTTGGTTGGTTTGCTCGCACGACGTTGCGCATTCCTAGCATCCTGGCTTGGCTTCCTAGCAAGTTGCCCTGGGTTCCCTAGCACGTTGCCTTGGTCACTAGGAGAACTATGCGTTGGTTGGTTTGCCCCGAACAACGTTGCCGGTTCCTAGCCTCTTGTCTTAGCATCCTAGCACATTACCTTAGGTTTCCTAGCATGTTTCCTTGGTCATTTGGCCTACTCTGCCGAGGTTGGTTTGCCCCGCTCGATGTTGCTCGTTCCTAGCATATTGGCTTGGATTCCTAGCACGTTGCCTTGGGTTTCCTAGCACGTTGCCTTGGTCAATTGGCCAACTATGCCTTGGTTGGTTTGCCCGCACGACGTTGCCCGTTCCTAGCATCTTGGCTTGGCTTCCTACCACGTTGCCTTTGGTTTCCTAGCATGTTGCCTTGGTCACTTGGCTTACTATGCCTTGGTTGGTTTCCCCACACGACTTTGCCCGTTCCTAACATCCTGGCTTAGCTTCCTAGCACGTTGCCTTTGTCACTAGGCCAACTATGCCTTGAATGATTTGCCCCGCACGACGTTGCCGATTCCTAGCATCGTGGCTTAGTTTCCTAGCACATTGCCTCGGTCACTTGGCCTACTCTGCCTTGGTTGGTTTTCCTTAGCCGACGTACCTAGTTCCTAGTATCTTGGCTTGGATTCCTAGCCCGTTGCCTTAGGTTTCCTAGCACGTAGCCTTGGTCACTTGACCTACTATCCCTTGGTTGGTTTTCCGGCATGATGTTTCCTGTTCCTAGTATATTGCCTTGGTTTCCTAGCACGTTGCCTTGGTCACTTGGCCTATTATGCCTTGGTTGGTTTGCCTGCACGACGTTACCCGATTCTAGCATCTTGGGTTGGATTCCCAGCACGTTGACTTAGGTTTCCTAGCACGTAGCCTTGGGCACTTGGCATACTCTGCCTTAGTTGGTTTGCCTCAGACGACGTTCCCAGTTCCTAGCATCTTGGCTTGGATTCCAAGCCCGTTGCCTTAGGTTTCCTAGCACGTAGCCTTGGTCATTTGACCTACTATCCCTTGGTTGGTTTGCCCGCATGATGTTTCATGTTCCTAGCATATTGCCTTGGCTTCCTAGCACGTTTCCTTTGATTTCCTAGTACGTTGCCTTGGTCACTTGGCTTACGATGCCTTGGTTGGTTTCCCCGTACGACGTTGCCCGTTCCAACCATCTTGTCTTGCCTTGTACATTTGGCGTACTATCCCTTGGTTGGTTTCCCCACACGACGTTGCTCGTTCCTAGCATCCTGGCTTGGCTTCCTAGCACGTTGCCTTGGGTTTCCTAGCATGTTGCCTTGGTCACTTAGCCTACTATGCCTTGGTTGGTTTACCCGTACGACGTTGACCGTTCCTAGCATCTTGGCTTGGCTTCCTAGCACGTTGCCTTGATCACTTGTTCTATTATGCTATGGACTGCCGCGCACGACGTTGGCCTTTCCTAGCATATTGGCTTGGATTCCTAGCACGTTGCCTTGGGTTTCATAGCACGTTGACTTGGTCACTTGGCCTATAATGCCTTGGTTGGTTTACCCGCACGACGTTGCCCGTTCCTATCATCTTGGCTTGGCTTGGATTCCTAGCACGTTGCCTTAGGTTTCCTAGCACGTTGCCTTGGTCACTTGGCCTACTATGCCTTGGTTGGTTTGCCCGTACGATATTGCTCGTTCCTAGCACGTTGCCTTGGCATTCTAGCATGTTTCCTTGGTTACTTGGCCCTACTATGCCTTGGTTGGTTTGCCCCGCTCGATGTTGCTCGTTCCTAGCATATTGGCTTGGATTCCTAGCACGTTGCCTTGGGTTTCCTAGCACGTTGCCTTGGTCAATTGGCCAACTATGCCTTGGTTGGTTTGCCCGCACGACGTTGCCCGTTCCTAGCATCTTGGCTTGGCTTCCTACCACGTTGCCTTTGGTTTCCTAGCATGTTGCCTTGGTCACTTGGCTTACTATGCCTTGGTTGGTTTCCCCACACGACTTTGCCCGTTCCTAACATCCTGGCTTAGCTTCCTAGCACGTTGCCTTTGTCACTAGGCCAACTATGCCTTGAATGATTTGCCCCGCACGACGTTGCCGATTCCTAGCATCGTGGCTTAGTTTCCTAGCACATTGCCTCGGTCACTTGGCCTACTCTGCCTTGGTTGGTTTTCCTTAGCCGACGTACCTAGTTCCTAGCATCTTGGCTTGGATTCCTAGCCCGTTGCCTTAGGTTTCCTAGCACGTAGCCTTGGTCACTTGACCTACTATCCCTTGGTTGGTTTTCCGGCATGATGTTTCCTGTTCCTAGTATATTGCCTTGGTTTCCTAGCACGTTGCCTTGGTCACTTGGCCTATTATGCCTTGGTTGGTTTGCCTGCACGACGTTACCCGATTCTAGCATCTTGGGTTGGATTCCCAGCACGTTGACTTAGGTTTCCTAGCACGTAGCCTTGGGCACTTGGCATACTCTGCCTTAGTTGGTTTGCCTCAGACGACGTTCCCAGTTCCTAGCATCTTGGCTTGGATTCCAAGCCCGTTGCCTTAGGTTTCCTAGCACGTAGCCTTGGTCATTTGACCTACTATCCCTTGGTTGGTTTGCCCGCATGATGTTTCATGTTCCTAGCATATTGCCTTGGCTTCCTAGCACGTTTCCTTTGATTTCCTAGTACGTTGCCTTGGTCACTTGGCTTACGATGCCTTGGTTGGTTTCCCAGTACGACGTTGCCCGTTCCAACCATCTTGTCTTGCCTTGTACATTTGGCGTACTATCCCTTGGTTGGTTTCCCCACACGACGTTGCTCGTTCCTAGCATCCTGGCTTGGCTTCCTAGCACGTTGCCTTGGGTTTCCTAGCATGTTGCCTTGGTCACTTAGCCTACTATGCCTTGGTTGGTTTACCCGTACGACGTTGACCGTTCCTAGCATCTTGGCTTGGCTTCCTAGCACGTTGCCTTGATCACTTGTCCTATTATGCTATGGACTGCCGCGCACGACGTTGGCCTTTCCTAGCATATTGGCTTGGATTCCTAGCACGTTGCCTTGGGTTTCATAGCACGTTGACTTGGTCACTTGGCCTATAATGCCTTGGTTGGTTTACCCGCACGACGTTGCCCGTTCCTATCATCTTGGCTTGGCTTGGATTCCTAGCACGTTGCCTTAGGTTTCCTAGCACGTTGCCTTGGTCACTTGGCCTACTATGCCTTGGTTGGTTTGCCCGTACGATATTGCTCGTTCCTAGCACGTTGCCTTGGCTTTCTAGCATGTTTCCTTGGTTACTTGGCCCTACTATGCCTTGGTTGGTTTGCCCCGCTCGATGTTGCTCGTTCCTAGCATATTGGCTTGGATTCCTAGCACGTTGCCTTGGGTTTCCTAGCACGTTGCCTTGGTCAATTGGCCAACTATGCCTTGGTTGGTTTGCCCGCACGACGTTGCCCGTTCCTAGCATCTTGGCTTGGCTTCCTACCACGTTGCCTTTGGTTTCCTAGCATGTTGCCTTGGTCACTTGGCTTACTATGCCTTGGTTGGTTTCCCCACACGACTTTGCCCGTTCCTAACATCCTGGCTTAGCTTCCTAGCACGTTGCCTTTGTCACTAGGCCAACTATGCCTTGAATGATTTGCCCCGCACGACGTTGCCGATTCCTAGCATCGTGGCTTAGTTTCCTAGCACATTGCCTCGGTCACTTGGCCTACTCTGCCTTGGTTGGTTTTCCTTAGCCGACGTACCTAGTTCCTAGCATCTTGGCTTGGATTCCTAGCCCGTTTCCTTAGGTTTCCTAGCACGTAGCCTTGGTCACTTGGTCTACTATCCCTTGGTTGGTTTTCCGGCATGATGTTTCCTGTTCCTAGTATATTGCCTTGGTTTCCTAGCACGTTGCCTTGGTCACTTGGCCTATTATGCCTTGGTTGGTTTGCCTGCACGACGTTACCAGATTCTAGCATCTTGGGTTGGATTCCCAGCACGTTGACTTAGGTTTCCTAGCACGTAGCCTTGGGCACTTGGCATACTCTGCCTTAGTTGGTTTGCCTCAGACGACGTTCCCAGTTCCTAGCATCTTGGCTTGGATTCCAAGCCCGTTGCCTTAGGTTTCCAAGCACGTAGCCTTGGTCATTTGACCTACTATCCCTTGGTTGGTTTGCCCGCATGATGTTTCATGTTCCTAGCATATTGCCTTGGCTTCCTAGCACGTTTCCTTTGATTTCCTAGTACGTTGCCTTGGTCACTTGGCTTACGATGCCTTGGTTGGTTTCCCCGTACGACGTTGCCCGTTCCAACCATCTTGTCTTGCCTTGTACATTTGGCGTACTATCCCTTGGTTGGTTTCCCCACACGACGTTGCTCGTTCCTAGCATCCTGGCTTGGCTTCCTAGCACGTTGCCTTGGGTTTCCTAGCATGTTGCCTTGGTCACTTAGCCTACTATGCCTTGGTTGGTTTACCCGTACGACGTTGACCGTTCCTAGCATCTTGGCTTGGCTTCCTAGCACGTTGCCTTGATCACTTGTCCTATTATGCTATGGACTGCCGCGCACGACGTTGTCCTTTCCTAGCATATTGGCTTGGATTCCTAGCACGTTGCCTTGGGTTTCATAGCACGTTGACTTGGTCACTTGGCCTATAATGCCTTGGTTGGTTTACCCGCACGACGTTGCCCGTTCCTATCATCTTGGCTTGGCTTGGATTCCTAGCACGTTGCCTTAGGTTTCCTAGCACGTTGCCTTGGTCACTTGGCCTACTATGCCTTGGGTGGTTTGCCCGTACGATATTGCTCGTTCCTAGCACGTTGCCTTGGCTTTCTAGCATGTTTCCTTGGTTACTTGGCCCTACTATGCCTTGGTTGGTTTGCCCCGCTCGATGTTGCTCGTTCCTAGCATATTGGCTTGGATTCCTAGCACGTTGCCTTGGGTTTCCTAGCACGTTGCCTTGGTCAATTGGCCAACTATGCCTTGGTTGGTTTGCCCGCACGACGTTGCTCGTTCCTATCAACTTGGCTTGGCTTGGATTCCTAGCACGTTGCCTTAGATTTCCTAGCACGTTGCCTTCGTCACTTGGCCTACTCTGCCTTGGTTGGTTTGCTCGCACGACGTTGCGCATTCCTAGCATCCTGGCTTGGCTTCCTAGCAAGTTGCCCTGGGTTCCCTAGCACGTTGCCTTGGTCACTAGGAGAACTATGCGTTGGTTGGTTTGCCCTGAACAACGTTGCCGGTTCCTAGCCTCTTGTCTTAGCATCCTAGCACATTACCTTAGGTTTCCTAGCACGTTGCATTGGTCACTTGGCCTACTCTGCCGAGGTTGGTTTGCCCGGAAGACGTTACCCGTTCCTAGCATCTTGGCTTGGATTCCTAGCACGTTGCCTTAGGTTTCCTAGCACGTTGCCTTGCTCACTTGGCCTACTATCCCTTGGTTGGTTTGCTCGCACGACGTTGCCCGTTCGTAGCATCTTGGCTTGGCTTCCTACCACGTTGCCTTTGGTTTCCTAGCATGTTGCCTTGGTCACTTGGCTTACTATGCCTTGGTTGGTTTCCCCACACGACTTTGCCCGTTCCTAACATCTTGGCTTGGCTTCCTAGCTCGTTGCCTTGGTCACTTGGCCTACTATGCTTTGGTTTGCCTCGCAAGACGTTGCCCGTTCATAGCATATTGGCATGGATTCCTTGCTCGTTGCCTTGGGTTTCCTAGCACGTTGCCTTGGTCGCTTGGCCTACTATGTCTTGATTGATTTGCTCACACGACGTTTCCCGTTCCTAGCATGATGGCTTGGCTTCCTTGCACATTGCCCTGGGTTTCCTATCACGTTTCCTTGGTCAGATGGCCTACTATGCCTTGGTTGGTTCGCCTTAAACGACGTTCCCCGTTCCTAGCATCTTGGCTTGGATTCCTAGAACGTTTCCTAGGTTTCTTACCACGTTGCCTTGGTCACTTGGCCTATTATGCCTTGGTTGGTTTGCCTACACGATGTTTCCCGTTCCTAGCATCTTGGCTTGGGTCCCTAGCATGTTGCCTTGGGATTCCAAGTACGTTCCCTTGTTCACTTGGCCTACTATTCCTTGGTTGGTTTGCCCGCACGACGTTGTACGTTCCTAGCACCCTGGCTTATCTTCCTAGCACGTTGCCTTTGTCACTAGGCCAACTATGCCTTGAATGATTTGCCCCGCACGACGTTGCCGATTCCTAGCATTGTGGCTTAGTTTCCTAGCACATTGCCTTGGTCACTTGGCCTACTCTGCCTTGGTTGGTTTTCCTTAGACGACGTACCTAGTTCCTAGCATCTTGGCTTGGATTCCTAGCCCGTTGCCTTAGGTTTCCTAGCACGTAGCCTTGGTCACTTGACCTACTATCCCTTGGTTGGTTTTCCGGCATGATGTTTCCTGTTCCTAGTATATTGCCTTGGCTTCCTAGCACGTTTCCTTTGGTTTCCTAGCACGTTGCCTTGGTCACTTGGCCTATTATGCCTTGGTTGGTTTGCCTGCACGACGTTACCCGTTTCTAGCATCTTGGGTTGGATTCCCAGCACGTTGCATTAGGTTTCATAGCACGTAGCCTTGGGCACTTGGCATACTCTGCCTTAGTTGGTTTGCCTTAGACGACGTTCCCAGTTCCTAGCATCTTGGCTTGGATTCCAAGCCCGTTGCCTTAGGTTTCCTAGCACGTAGCCTTGGTCATTTGACCTACTATCCCTTGGTTGGTTTGCCCGCATGATGTTTCATGTTCCTAGCATATTGCCTTGGCTTCCTAGCACGTTTCCTTTGGTTTCCTAGTACGTTGCCTTGGTCACTTGGCTTACGATGCCTTGGTTGGTTTCCCCGCACGACGTTGCCCGTTCCTACCATCTTGTCTTGCCTTGTACATTTGGCGTAGTATCCCTTGGTTGGTTTCCCCACACGACGTTGCTCGTTCCTAGCATCCTGGCTTGGCTTCCTAGCACGTTGCCTTGGGTTTCCTAGCATGTTGCCTTGGTCGCTTAGCCTACTATGCCTTGGTTGGTTTACCCGTACGACGTTGACCATTCCTAGCATCTTGGCTTGGCTTCCTAGCACGTTGCCTTGATCACTTGTCCTACTATGCTATGGACTGCCGCGCACGACGTTGGCCTTTCCTAACATATTGGCTTGGATTCCTAGCACGTTGCCTTGGGTTTCATAGCACGTTGACTTGGTCACTTGGCCTATAATGCCTTGGTTGGTTTACCCGCACGACGTTGCCCGTTCCTATCATCTTGGCTTGGCTTGGATTCCTAGCACGTTGCCTTAGGTTTCCTAGCACGTTGCCTTGGTCACTTGGCCTACTATGCCTTGGTTGGTTTGCCCGTACGATATTGCTCGTTCCTAGCACGTTGCCTTGGCTTTCTAGCACGTTTCCTTGGTTACTTGGCCCTACTATGCCTTGGTTGGTTTGCCTCGCACGACGTTGCCCGTTCCTAGCATACTGGCTTGGCTTCCTAGCAAGTTACCCAAGGTTCCCTAGCACGTTGCCTTGGTCACTAGGCGAACTATGCCTTGGTTGGTTTGCCCTGCACGACTTTGTCGGTTCCTAGCCTCTTGGCTTAACTTCCTAGCAAGTTACCTTGGGTTTCCTAGCACGTTGCCTTGGTCACTTGGCCTACTCTGCCGTGGTTGGTTTGCCCGCACGACGTTGCCCGTTCCTAGCATCTTGGCTTGGCTTCCTAGCACGTTGCCTTAGGTTTCATAGCACCTTGCCATGGTCACTTGGCCTACTATCCCTTGGTTGGTTTGCCCGCATGACTATGCCCGTTCCTAGCATCTTGGCTTGGCTTCCTAGCACGTTGCCTTTGGTTTCCTAGCACGTTGCCTTGCTCATTTGGCCTACGATGCCTTGGTTGGTTTCCCCGCACGATGTTGCCCGTTCCTAGCATCTTGTCTTGGCTTCCTAGCACGTTACCTTGGTCACTAGGCCTCCTATGCTTTGGTTTGCCCCGCTCGATGTTGCTCGTTCCTAGCATATTGGCTTGGATTCCTAGCACGTTGCCTTGGGTTTCCTAGCACGTTGCCTTGGTCAATTGGCCAACTATGCCTTGGTTGGTTTGCCCGCACGACGTTGCTCGTTCCTATCAACTTGGCTTGGCTTGGATTCCTAGCACGTTGCCTTAGATTTCCTAGCACGTTGCCTTCGTCACTTGGCCTACTCTGCCTTGGTTGGTTTGCTCGCACGACGTTGCGCATTCCTAGCATCCTGGCTTGGCTTCCTAGCAAGTTGCCCTGGGTTCCCTAGCACGTTGCCTTGGTCACTAGGAGAACTATGCGTTGGTTGGTTTGCCCCGAACAACGTTGCCGGTTCGTAGCCTCTTGTCTTAGCATCCTAGCACATTACCTTAGGTTTCCTAGCACGTTGCATTGGTCACTTGGCCTACTCTGCCGAGGTTGGTTTGCCCGCAAGACGTTACCCGTTCCTAGCATCTTGGCTTGGATTCCTAGCACGTTGCCTTAGGTTTCCTAGCACGTTGCCCTGGTCACTTGGCCTACTATCCCTTGGTTGGTTTGCTCGCACGACGTTGCCCGTTCCTAGCATCTTGGCTTGGCTTTCTACCACGTTGCCTTTGGTTTCCTAGCATGTTGCCTGGTCACTTGGCTTACTATGCCTTGGTTGGTTTCCCCACACGACTTTGCCCGTTCCTAACATCTTAGCTTGGGTTCCTAGCTCGTTGCCTTGGTCACTTGGCCTACTATGCTTTGGTTTGCCTAGCAAGACGTTGCCCGTTCATAGCATATTGGCATGGATTCCTTGCTCGTTGCCTTGGGTTTCCTAGCACGTTGCCTTGGTCGCTTGGCCTACTATGTCTTGATTGGTTTGCTCACACGACGTTTCCCGTTCCTAGCATCCTGGCTTGGCCTCCTTGCACATTGCCCTGGGTTTCCTATCACGTTTCCTTGGTCAGATGGCCTACTATGCCTTGGTTGGTTCGCCTTAAACGACGTTCCCCGTTCCTAGCATCTTGGCTTGGATTCCTAGAACGTTTCCTAGGTTTCTTACCACGTTGCCTTGGTCACTTGGCCTATTATGCCTTGGTTGGTTTGCCTACACGACGTTTCCCGTTCCTAGCATCTTGGCTTGGGTCCCTAGCATGTTGCCTTGGGTTTCCAAGTACGTTGCCTTGTTCACTTGGCCTACTATGCCTTGGTTGGTTTGTCCGCACGACGTTGTACGTTCCTAGCATCCAGGCTTAGCTTCCCAAAGACGTTGCCTTTGTCACTAGGCCAACTATGCCTTGAATGATTTTCCCCGCACGACGTTGCCGATTCCTAGCATCGTGGCTTAGTTTCCTAGCACACTGCCTTGGTCACTTGGCCTACTCTGCCTTGGTTGGTTTTCCTTAGACGACGTACCTAGTTCCTAGCATCTTGGCTTGGATTCCTAGCCCATTGCCTTAGGTTTCCTAGCACGTAGCCTTGGTCACTTCGACCTACTATCCCTTGGTTGGTTTTCCGGCATGATGTTTCCTCGTTCCTAGTATATTGCCATTGCTTCCTAGCACGTTTTTTGGTTTCCTAGCACGTTGCCTTGGTCACTTGGCTTACGATGCGTTGGTTGGTGTCCCCGCACGACGTTGCCCGTTCCTAGCATCTTGTCTTTTCTTGTACATTTGGCGTACTATGCTCTGGTTGATTTGCCGCACGACATTGCCCGTTCCTATTATCTTGGCTTGGATTCCTAGCACGTTTCCTTGGTCACTTTGCCAACTATCCCTTGGTTGGTTTGCACGCACGACGTTGTCCGTTCTTAGCATCTTGGCTTGGCTTCCTAGCACGTTGCCATTGGTTTCTTAGCAAGTTGCCTTGGTCACTTAACATACAATGCCTTGGTTTCTTTCCCGGCACGACGTTGCCCGTTCCTAGCACGTTGCCTTTGGTTTCCTAACACATTGCCCTGGATGCTTGGTCTACTATGCCTTGGTTGGTTTGCCCGCACGAAGTTTCCTGTTCCAAGCATCTTGGCTTGGATTTCTAGCACGTTCCCTTAGGTTTCCTAGCACGTTGCCTTCGTCACTTGGCCTACTATCCCTTGGTTGGTTTCCACGCATTACGTTGCCCGTTCATAGCATCTTGGCTTGGCTTCCTAGCACGTTGCCATGGGTTTCCTAGCATGTTTCCTTGGTCACTTGGCCTACTATGCCTTGGTTGGTTTTCCTCGAACGACGTTGCCCGTTCCTAGCATCTTGGCTTGGATTTCTAGCACGTTGCCTTAGGTTTCCTAGCACATTGCCTTGGTCACTTGGCCTATTATGCCTTGGTTGGTTTGCCCGCACGACGTTGCCCGTTCCTAGCATCTTGGCTTGGCTTCCTAACACGTTGCCTTGGGTTACCTAGCACGTTCCCTTGGTCAATTGGCCAACTATGCCTTGGTTGGTTTGCCCGCACGACGTTGCTCGTTCCTATCAACTTGGCTTGGCTTGGATTCCTAGCACGTTGCCTTAGATTTCCTAGCACGTTGCCTTCGTCACTTGGCCTACTCTGCCTTGGTTGGTTTGCTCGCACGACGTTGCACATTCCTAGCATCCTGGCTTGGCTTCCTAGCAAGTTGCCCTGGGTTCCCTAGCACGTTGCCTTGGTCACTAGGAGAACTATGCGTTGGTTGGTTTGCCCCGAACAACGTTGCCGGTTCCTAGCCTCTTGTCTTATCATCCTAGCACATTACCTTACGTTTCCTAGCACGTTGCATTGGTCACTTGGCCTACTCTGCCGAGGTTGGTTTGCCCGCAAGACGTTACCTGTTCCAAGCATCTTGGCTTGGATTCCTAGCACGTTGCCTTAGGTTTCCTAGCACGTTGCCCTGGTCACTTGGCCTACTATCCCTTGGTTGGTTTGCTCGCACGACGTTGCCCGTTCCTAGCCTCTTGTCTTAGCATCCTAGCACATTACCTTGGGTTTCCTAGCACGTTGCATTGGTCACTAGGCCTCCTATGCTTTGGTTTGCCCCGCTCGATGTTGCTCGTTCCTAGCATATTGGCTTGGATTCCTAGCACGTTGCCTTGGGTTTCCTAGCACGTTGCCTTGGTCAATTCGCCAACTATGCCTTGGTTGGTTTGCCCGCACGGCGTTGCTCGTTCCTATTAACTTGGCTTGGCTTGGATTCCTAGCACGTTGCCTTAGATTTCCTAGCACGTTGCCTTCGTCACTTGGCCTACTCTGCCTTGGTTGGTTTGCTCGCACGACGTTGCGCATTCCTAGCATCCTGGCTTGGCTTCCTAGCAAGTTGCCCTGGGTTCCCTAGCACGTTGCCTTGGTCACTAGGAGAACTATGCGTTGGTTGGTTTGCCCCGAACAACGTTGCCGGTTCCTAGCCTCTTGTCTTAGCATCCTAGCACATTACCTTAGGTTTCCTAGCACGTTGCATTAGTCACTTGGATTACTCTGCCGAGGTTGGTTTTCCCGCAAGACGTTACCCGTTCCTAGAATCTTGGCTTGGATTCCTAGCACGTTGCCTTAGGTTTCCTAGCACGTTGCCCTGGTCACTTGGCCTACTATCCCTTGGTTGGTTTGCTCGTACGACGTTGCCCGTTCCTAGAATCTTGGCTTGGCTTCCTACCACGTTGCCTTTGGTTTCCTAGCACGTTGCCTTGGCTTTCTAGCACGTTTCCTTGGTTACTTGGCCCTACTATGCCTTGGTTGGTTTGTCCGCACGACGTTGTACGTTCCTAGCATCCAGGCTTAGCTTCCCAGCACGTTGCCTTTGTCACTAGGCCAAGTATGCCTTGAATGATTTTCCCCGCACGACGTTGCCGATTCCTAGCATCGTGGCTTAGTTTCCTAGCACACTGCCCTGGTCACTTGGCCTACTCTGCCTTGGTTGGTTTTCCTTAGACGACGTACCTAGTTCCTAGCATCTTGGCTTGGATTCCTAGCCCGTTGCCTTAGGTTTCCTAGCACGTAGCCTTGGTCACTTGACCTACTATCCCTTGGTTGGTTTTCCGGCATGATGTTTCCTGTTCCTAGTATATTGCCATTGCTTCCTAGCACGTTTTTTTTGGTTTCCTAGCACGTTGCCTTGGTCACTTGGCTTACGATGCGTTGGTTGGTGTCCCCGCACGACGTTGCCCGTTCCTAGCATCTTGTCTTTTCTTGTACATTTGGCGTACTATGCTCTGGTTGATTTGCCGCACGACATTGCCCGTTCCTATTATCTTGGCTTGGATTCCTAGCACGTTTCCTTGGTCACTTTGCCAACTATCCCTTGGTTGGTTTGGACGCACGACGTTGTCCGTTCTTAGCATCTTGGCTTGGCTTCCTAGCACGTTGCCATTGGTTTCTTAGCATGTTGCCTTGGTCACTTAACATACAATGCCTTGGTTTCTTTCCCCGCACGACGTTGCCCGTTCCTAGCACGTTGCCTTTGGTTTCCTAACACATTGCCCTGGATGCTTGGTCTACTATGCCTTGGTTGGTTTGCCCGCACGAAGTTTCCTGTTCCAAGCATCTTGGCTTGGATTTCTAGCACGTTCCCTTAGGTTTCCTAGCACGTTGCCTTCGTCACTTGGCCTACTATCCCTTGGTTGGTTTCCACGCATTACGTTGCCCGTTCATAGCATCTTGGCTTGGCTTCCTAGCACGTTGCCATGGGTTTCCTAGCATGTTTCCTTGGTCACTTGGCCTACTATGCCTTGGTTGGTTTTCCTCGAACGACGTTGCCCGTTCCTAGCATCTTGGCTTGGATTTCTAGCACGTTGCCTTAGGTTTCCTAGCACATTGCCTTGGTCACTTGGCCTATTATGCCTTGGTTGGTTTGCCCGCACGACGTTGCCCGTTCCTAGCATCTTGGCTTGGCTTCCTAACACGTTGCCTTGGGTTACCTAGCACGTTGCCTTGGTCAATTGGCCAACTATGCCTTGGTTGGTTTGCCCGCACGACGTTGCTCGTTCCTATCAACTTGGCTTGGCTTGGATTCCTAGCACGTTGCCTTAGATTTCCTAGCACGTTGCCTTCGTCACTTGGCCTACTCTGCCTTGGTTGGTTTGCTCGCACGACGTTGCACATTCCTAGCATCCTGGCTTGGCTTCCTAGCAAGTTGCCCTGGGTTCCCTAGCACGTTGCCTTGGTCACTAGGAGAACTATGCGTTGGTTGGTTTGCCCCGAACAACGTTGCCGGTTCCTAGCCTCTTGTCTTAGCATCCTAGCACATTACCTTACGTTTCCTAGCACGTTGCATTGGTCACTTGGCCTACTCTGCCGAGGTTGGTTTGCCCGCAAGACGTTACCTGTTCCAAGCATCTTGGCTTGGATTCCTAGCACGTTGCCTTAGGTTTCCTAGCAGGTTGCCCTGGTCACTTGGCCTACTATCCCTTGGTTGGTTTGCTCGCACGACGTTGCCCGTTCTAGCCTCTTGTCTTAGCATCCTAGCACATTACTTTGGGTTTCCTAGCACGTTGCATTGGTCACTAGGCCTCCTATGCTTTGGTTTGCCCCGCTCGATGTTGCTCGTTCCTAGCATATTGGCTTGGATTCCTAGCACGTTGCCTTGGGTTTCCTAGCACGTTGCCTTGGTCATTTCGCCAACTATGCCTTGGTTGGTTTGCCCGCACGGCGTTGCTCGTTCCTATTAACTTGGCTTGGCTTGGATTCCTAGCACGTTGCCTTAGATTTCCTAGCACGTTGCCTTCGTCACTTGGCCTACTCTGCCTTGGTTGGTTTGCTCGCACGACGTTGCGCATTCCTAGCATCCTGGCTTGGCTTCCTAGCAAGTTGCCCTGGGTTCCCTAGCACGTTGCCTTGGTCACTAGGAGAACTATGCGTTGGTTGGTTTGCCCCGAACAACGTTGCCGGTTCCTAGCCTCTTGTCTTAGCATCCTAGCACATTACCTTAGGTTTCCTAGCACGTTGCATTAGTCACTTGGATTACACTGCCGAGGTTGGTTTGCCCGCAAGACGTTACCCGTTCCTAGAATCTTGGCTTGGATTCCTAGCACGTTGCCTTAGGTTTCCTAGCACGTTGCCTTGCTCACTTGGCCTACTATCCCTTGGTTGGTTTGCTCGCACGACGTTGCCCGTTCGTAGCATCTTGGCTTGGCTTCCTACCACGTTGCCTTTGGTTTCCTAGCATGTTGCCTTGGTCACTTGGCTTACTATGCCTTGGTTGGTTTCCCCACACGACTTTGCCCGTTCTTAACATCCTGGCTTAGCTTCCTAGCACGTTGCCTTTGTCACTAGGCCAACTATGCCTTGAATGATTTGCCCCGCACGACGTTGCCAATTCCTAGCATCGTGGCTTAGTTTCCTAGCACATTGCCTTGGTCACTTGGCCTACTCTGCCTTGGTTGGTTTTCCTTAGACGACGTACCTAGTTCCTAGCATCTTGGCTTGGATTCCTAGCCCGTTGCCTTAGGTTTCCTAGCACGTAGCCTTGGTCACTTGACCTACTATCCCTTGGTTGGTTTTCCGGCATGATGTTTCCTGTTCCTAGTATATTGCCTTGGCTTCCTAGCACGTTTCCTTTGGTTTCCTAGCACGTTGCCTTGGTCACTTGGCCTATTATGCCTTGGTTGGTTTGCCTGCACAACGTTACCCGTTTCTAGCATCTTGGGTTGGATTCCCAGCACGTTGCCTTAGGTTTCCTAGCACGTTGCCTTGGTCACTTGGCCTACTATGCCTTGGTTGGTTTGCCCGTACGATATTGCTCGTTCCTAGAACGTTGCCTTGGCTTTCTAGCACGTTTCCTTGGTTACTTGGCCCTACTATGCCTTGATTGGTTTGCCTCGCACGACGTTGCCCGTTTCTAGCATACTGGCTTGGCTTCCTAGCAAGTTACCCAAGGTTCCCTAGCACGTTGCCTTGGTCACTAGGCGAACTATGCCTTGGTTGGTTTGCCCTGCACGACCTTGTCGGTTCCTAGCCTCTTGGCTTAGCTTCCTAGCAAGTTACCTTGGGTTTCCTAGCATGTTGCCTTGGTCACTTGGCCTACTCTGCCGTGGTTGGTTTGCCCGCACGACGTTGCCCGTTCCTAGCATCTTGGCTTGGCTTCCTAGCACGTTGCCATAGGTTTCATAGCACCTTGCCTTGGTCACTTGGCCTACTATCCCTTGGTTGGTTTGCCCGCATGACTATGCCCGTTCCTAGCATCTTGGCTTGGCTTCCTAGCACGTTGCCTTTGGTTTCCTAGCACGTTGCCTTGGTCATTTGGCCTACGTTGCCTTGGTTGGTTTCCCCGCACGATGTTGCCCGTTCCTAGCATCTTGTCTTGGCTTCCTAGCACGTTACCTTGGTCACTAGGCCTCCTATGCTTTGGTTTGCCCCGCTCGATGTTGCCCGTTCCTAGCATATTGGCTTGGATTCCTAGCACGTTGCCTTGGGTTTCCTAGCACGTTGCCTTGGTCAATTGGCCAACTATGCCTTGGTTGGTTTGCCCGCACGACGTTGCTTGTTCCTATCAACTTGGCTTGGCTTGGATTCCTAGCACGTTGCCTTAGATTTCCTAGCACGTTGCCTTCGTCACTTGGCCTACTCTGCCTTGGTTGGTTTGCTCGCACGACGTTGCGCATTCCTAGCATCCTGGCTTGGCTTCCTAGCAAGTTGCCCTGGGTTCCCTAGCACGTTGCCTTGGTCACTAGGAGAACTATGCGTTGGTTGGTTTACCCCGAACAACGTTGCCGGTTCCTAGCCTCTTGTCTTAGCATCCTAGCACATTACCTTAGGTTTCCTAGCACGTTGCATTGGTCACTTGGCCTACTCTGCCGAGGTTGGTTTGCCCGCAAGACGTTACCTGTTCCTAGCATCTTGGCTTGGATTCCTAGCACGTTGCCTTAGGTTTCCTAGCACGTTGCCCTGGTCACTTGGCCTACTATCCCTTGGTTGGTTTGCTCGCACGACGTTCCCCGTTCCTAGCATCTTGGCTTGGCTTCCTACCATGTTGCCTTGGTCACTTGGCTTACTATGCCTTGGTTGGTTTCCCCACACGACTTTGCCCGTTCCTAACATCTTGGCTTGGCTTCCTAGCTCGTTGCCTTGGTCACTTGGCCTACTATGCTTTGGTTTGCCTCGCAAGACGTTGCCCGTTCATAGCATATTGGCATGGATTCCTTGCTCGTTTCCTTGGGTTTCCTAGCACGTTGCCTTGGTCGTTTGGCCAACTATGCCTTGGTTGGTTTGCCCGCACGACGTTGCTCGTTCCTATCAACTTGGCTTGGCTTGGATTCCTAGCACGTTGCCTTAGATTTCCTAGCACGTTGCCTTCGTCACTTGGCCTACTCTGCCTTGGTTGGTTTGCTCGCACGACGTTGCGCATTCCTAGCATCCTGGCTTGGCTTCCTAGCAAGTTGCCCTGGGTTCCCTAGCACGTTGCCTTGGTCACTAGGAGAACTATGCGTTGGTTGGTTTGCCCCGAACAACATTGCCGGTTCCTAGCCTCTTGTCTTAGCATCGTAGCACATTACCTTGGGTTTCCTAGCACGTTGCATTGGTCACTAGGCCTCCTATACTTTGGTTTGCCCCGCTCGATGTTGCTCGTTCCTAGCATATTGGCTTGGATTCCTAGCACGTTGCCTTGGGTTTCCTAGCACGTTGCCTTGGTCAATTGGCCAACTATGCCTTGGTTGGTTTGCCCGCACGACGTTGCTCGTTCCTATCAACTTGGCTTGGCTTGGATTCCTAGCACGTTGCCTTAGATTTCCTAGCACGTTGCCTTCGTCACTTGGCCTACTCTGCCTTGGTTGGTTTGCTCGCACGACGTTGCGCATTCCTAGCATCCTGGCTTGGCTTCCTAGCAAGTTGCCCTGGGTTCCCTAGCACGTTGCCTTGGTCACTAGGAGAACTATGCGTTGGTTGGTTTGCCCAGAACAACATTGCCGGTTCCTAGCCTCTTGTCTTAGCATCGTAGCACATTACCTTGGGTTTCCTAGCACGTTGCATTGGTCACTAGGCCTCCTATGCTTTGGTTTGCCCCGCTCGATGTTGCTCGTTCCTAGCATATTGGCTTGGATTCCTAGCACGTTGCCTTGGGTTTCCTAGCACGTTGCCTTGGTCAATTGGCCAACTATGCCTTGGTTGGTTTGCCCGCACGACGTTGCTCGTTCCTATTAACTTGGCTTGGCTTGGATTCCTAGCAAGTTGCCTTAGATTTCCTAGCACGTTGCCTTCGTCACTTGGCCTACTCTGCCTTGGTTGGTTTGCTCGCACGACGTTGCGCATTCCTAGCATCCTGGCTTGGCTTCCTAGCAAGTTGCCCTGGGTTCCCTAGCACGTTGCCTTGGTCACTAGGAGAACTATGCGTTGGTTGGTTTGCCCCGAACAACGTTGCCGGTTCCTAGCCTCTTGTCTTAGCATCCTAGCACATTACCTTAGGTTTCCTAGCACGTTGCATTGGTCACTTGGATTACTCTGCCGAGGTTGGTTTGCCCGCAAGACGTTACCCGTTCCTAGAATCTTGGCTTGGATTCCTAGCACGTTGCCTTAGGTTTCCTAGCACGTTGCCCTGGTCACTTGGCCTACTATCCCTTGGTTGGTTTGCTCGCACGACGTTGCCCGTTCCTAGCATCTTGGCTTGGCTTCCTACCACGTTGCCTTTGGTTTCCTAGCATGTTGCCTTGGTCACTTGGCTTACTATGCCTTGGTTGGTTTCCCCACACGACTTTGCCCGTTTCTAACATCCTGACTTAGCTTCCTAGCACGTTGCCTTTGTCACTAGGCCAACTATGCCTTGAATGATTTGCCCCGCACGACGTTTCCGATTCCTAGCATCGTGGCTTAGTTTCCTAGCACATTGCCTTGGTCACTTGGCCTACTCTGCCTTGGTTGGTTTTCCTTAGACGACGTACCTAGTTCCTAGCATCTTGGCTTGGATTCCTAGCCCGTTGCCTTAGGTTTCCTAGCACGTAGCCTTGGTCACTTGACCTACTATCCCTTGGTTGGTTTTCCGGCATGATGTTTCCTGTTCCTAGTATATTGCCTTGGCTTCCTAGCACGTTGCCTTGGTCACTTGGCCTATTATGCCTTGGTTGGTTTGCCTGCACGACGTTACCCGTTTCTAGCATCTTGGGTTGGATTCCCAGCACGTTGCCTTAGGTTTCCTAGCACGTAGCCTTGGGCACTTGGCATACTCTGCCTTAGTTGGTTTGCCTCAGACGACGTTCCCAGTTCCTAGCATCTTGGCTTGGATTCCAAGCCCGTTGCCTTAGGTTTCCTAGCACGTAGCCTTGGTCATTTGACCTACTATCCCTTGGTTGGTTTGCCCGCATGATGTTTCAAGTTCCTAGCATATTGCCTTGGTTTCCTAGCACGTTTCCTTTGGTTTCCTAGTACGTTGCCTTGGTCACTTGGCTTACGATGCATTGGTTGGTTTCCCCGCACGACGTTGCCCGTTCCTACCATCTTGTCTTGCCTTGTACATTTGGCGTACTATCCCTTGGTTGGTTTCCCCACACGACGTTGCTCGTTCCTAGCATCCTGGATTGGCTTCCTAGCACGTTGCCTTGGGTTTCCTAGCATGTTGCCTTGGTCACTTAGCCTATTATGCCCTGGTTGGTTTACCCGTACGACGTTGACCGTTCCTAGCATCTTGGCTTGGCTTCCTAGCACGTTGCCTTGATCACTTGTCCTACTATGCTATGGACTGCCGCGCACGACGTTGGCCTTTCCTAGCATATTTGCTTGGATTCCTAGCACGTTGCCTTGGGTTTCATAGCACGTTGACTAGGTCACTTGGCCTATAATGCCTTGGTTGGTTTACCCGCACGACGTTGCCCGTTCCTATCATCTTGGCTTGGCTTGGATTCCTAGCACGTTGCCTTAGGTTTCCTAGCACGTTGCCTTGGTCACTTGGCCTACTATGCCTTGGTTGGTTTGCCCGTACGATATTGCTCGTTCCTAGCACGTTGCCTTGGCTTTCTAGCACGTTTCCTTGGTCACTTGGCCCTACTATGCCTTGGTTGGTTTGCCTCGCACGACGTTGCCCGTTCCTATCATACTGGCTTGGCTTCTTAGCAAGATACCCAAGGTTCCCTAGCACGTTGCCTTGGTCACTCGGTGAACTATGCCTTGGTTGGTTTGCCCTGCACGACCTTGTCGGTTCCTAGCCTCTTGGCTTAGCTTCCTAGCAAGTTACCTTGGGTTTCCTAGCACGTTACCTTGGTCACTAGGCCTCCTATGCTTTGGTTTGCCCCGCTCGATGTTGCTCGTTCCTAGCATATTGGCTTGGATTCCTAGCACGTTGCCTTGGGTTTCCTAGCACGTTGCCTTGGTCAATTGGCCAACTATGCCTTGGTTGGTTTGCCCGCACGACGTTGCTCGTTCCTATTAACTTGGCTTGGCTTGGATTCCTAGTACGTTGCCTTAGATTTCCTAGCACGTTGCCTTCGTCACTTGGCCTACTCTGCCTTGGTTGGTTTGCTCGCACGACGTTGCGCATTCCTAGCATCTTGGCTTGGCTTCCTAGCAAGTTGCCCCAGGTTCCCTAGCACGTTGCCTTGGTCACTAGGAGAACTATGCGTTGGTTGGTTTGCCCCGAACAACGTTGCCGGTTCCTAGCCTCTTGTCTTAGCATCCTATCACATTACCTTAGGTTTCCTAGCACGTTGCATTGGTCACTTGGATTACTCTGCCGAGGTTGGTTTGCCCGCAAGACGTTACCCGTTCCTAGAATCTTGGCTTGGATTCCTAGCACGTTGCCTTAGGTTTCCTAGCACGTTGCCCTGGTCACTTGGCCTACTATCCCTTGGTTGGTTTGCTCGCACGACGTTGCCCGTTCCTAGCATCTTGGCTTGGCTTCCTACCACGTTGCCTTTGGTTTCCTAGCATGTTGCCTTGGTCACTTGGCTTACTATGCCTTGGTTGGTTTCCCCACACGACTTTGCCCGTTCCTAACATCCTCGCTTAGCTTCCTAGCACGTTGCCTTTGTCACTAGGCCAACTATGCCTTGAATGATTTGCCCCGCACGACGTTGCCGATTCCTAGCATCGTGGCTTAGTTTCCTAGCACATTGCCTTGGTCACTTGGCCTACTCTGCCTTGGTTGGTTTTCCTTAGACGACGTACCTAGTTCCTAGCATCTTGGCTTGGATTCCTAGCCCGTTGCCTTAGGTTTCCTAGCACGTAGCCTAGGTCACTTGACCTACTATCCCTTGGTTGGTTTTCCGGCATGATGTTTCCTGTTCCTAGTATATTCCCTTGGTTTCCTAGCACGTTGCCTTGGTCACTTGGCCTATTATGCCTTGGTTGGTTTGCCTGCACGACGTTACCCGATTCTAGCATCTTGGGTTGGATTCCCAAAGACGTTGACTTAGGTTTCCTAGCACGTAGCCTTGGGCACTTGGCATACTCTGCCTTAGTTGGTTTGCCTCAGACGACGTTCCCAGTTCCTAGCATCTTGGCTTGGATTCCAAGCCCGTTGCCTTAGGTTTCCTAGCACGTAGCCTTGGTCATTTGACCTACTATCCCTTGGTTGGTTTGCCCGCATGATGTTTCACGTTCCTAGCATATTGCCTTGGCTTCCTAGCACGTTTCCTTTGATTTCCTAGTACGTTGCCTTGGTCACTTGGCTTACGATGCCTTGGTTGGTTTCCCCGTACGACGTTGCCCGTTCCAACCATCTTGTCTTGCCTTGTACATTTGGCGTACTATCCCTTGGTTGGTTTCCCCACACGACGTTGCTCGTTCCTAGCATCCTGGCTTGGCTTCCTAGCACGTTGCCTTGGGTTTCCTAGCATGTTGCCTTGGTCACTTAGCCTACTATGCCTTGGTTGGTTTACCCGTACGACGTTGACCGTTCCTAGCATCTTGGCTTGGCTTCCTAGCACGTTGCCTTGATCACTTGTCCTATTATGCTATGGACTGCCGCGCACGACGTTGGCCTTTCCTAGCATATTGGCTTGGATTCCTAGCACGTTGCCTTGGGTTTCATAGCACGTTGACTTGGTCACTTGGCCTATAATGCCTTGGTTGGTTTACCCGCACGACGTTGCCCGTTCCTATCATCTTGGCTTGGCTTGTATTCCTAGCACGTTGCCTTAGGTTTTCTAGCACGTTGCTTTGGTCACTTGGCCTACTATGCCTTGGTTGGTTTGCCCGTACGATATTGCTCGTTCCTAGCACGTTGCCTTGGCTTTCTAGCATGTTTCCTTGGTTACTTGGCCCTACTATGCCTTGGTTGGTTTGCCCCGCTCGATGTTGCTCGTTCCTAGCATATTGGCTTGGATTCCTAGCACGTTGCCTTGGGTTTCCTAGCACGTTGCCTTGGTCAATTGGCCAACTATGCCTTGGTTGGTTTGCCCGCACGACGTTGCTCGTTCCTATCAACTTGGCTTGGCTTGGATTCCTAGCACGTTGCCTTAGATTTCCTAGCACGTTGCCTTCGTCACTTGGCCTACTCTGCCTTGGTTGGTTTGCTCGCACGACGTTGCGCATTCCTAGCATCCTGGCTTGGCTTCCTAGCAAGTTGCCCTGGGTTCCCTAGCACGTTGCCTTGGTCACTAGGAGAACTATGCATTGGTTGGTTTGCCCCGAACAACGTTGCCGGTTCCTAGCCTCTTGTCTTAGCATCCTAGCACATTACCTTAGGTTTCCTAGCACGTTGCATTGGTCACTTGGCCTACTCTGCCGAGGTTGGTTTGCCCGGAAGACGTTACCCGTTCCTAGCATCTTGGCTTGGATTCCTAGCACGTTGCCTTAGGTTTCCTAGCACGTTGCCTTGCTCACTTGGCCAACTATCGCTTGGTTGGTTTGCTCGCACGACGTTGCCCGTTCGTAGCATCTTGGCTTGGCTTCCTACCACGTTGCCTTTGGTTTCCTAGCATGTTGCCTTGGTCACTTGGCTTACTATGCCTTGGTTGGTTTCCCCACACGACTTTGCCCGTTCCTAACATCCTGGCTTAGCTTCCTAGCACGTTGCCTTTGTCACTAGGCCAACTATGCCTTGAATGATTTGCCCCGCACGACGTTGCCGATTCCTAGCATCGTGGCTTAGTTTCCTAGCACATTGCCTCGGTCACTTGGCCTACTCTGCCTTGGTTGGTTTTCCTTAGCCGACGTACCTAGTTCCTAGCATCTTGGCTTGGATTCCTAGCCCGTTGCCTTAGGTTTCCTAGCACGTAGCCTTGGTCACTTGACCTACTATCCCTTGGTTGGTTTTCCGGCATGATGTTTCCTGTTCCTAGTATATTGCCTTGGTTTCCTAGCACGTTGCCTTGGTCACTTGGCCTATTATGCCTTGGTTGGTTTGCCTGCACGACGTTACCCGATTCTAGCATCTTGGGTTGGATTCCCAGCACGTTGACTTAGGTTTCCTAGCACGTAGCCTTGGGCACTTGGCATACTCTCGCCTTAGTTGCTTTGCCTCGCACGACGTTCCCGGGCTTCCTAGCATCTTGGCTTGGATTCCAAGCCCGTTGCCTTAGGTTTCCTAGCACGTAGCCTTGGTCATTTGACCTACTATCCCTTGGTTGGTTTGCCCGCATGATGTTTCATGTTCCTAGCATATTGCCTTGGCTTCCTAGCACGTTTCCTTTGATTTCCTAGTACGTTGCCTTGGTCACTTGGCTTACGATGCCTTGGTTGGTTTCCCCGTACGACGTTGCCCGTTCCAACCATCTTGTCTTGCCTTGTACATTTGGCGTACTATCCCTTGGTTGGTTTCCCCACACGACGTTGCTCGTTCCTAGCATCCTCGGCTTGGCTTCCTAGCACGTTGCCTTGGGTTTCCTAGCATGTTGCCTTGGTCACTTAGCCTACTATGCCTTGGTTGGTTTACCCGTACGACGTTGACCGTTCCTAGCATCTTGGCTTGGCTTCCTAGCACGTTGCCTTGATCACTTGTCCTATTATGCTATGGACTGCCGCGCACGACGTTGGCCTTTCCTAGCATATTGGCTTGGATTCCTAGCACGTTGCCTTGGGTTTCATAGCACGTTGACTTGGTCACTTGGCCTATAATGCCTTGGTTGGTTTACCCGCACGACGTTGCCCGTTCCTATCATCTTGGCTTGGCTTGGATTCCTAGCACGTTGCCTTAGGTTTCCTAGCACGTTGCCTTGGTCACTTGGCCTACTATGCCTTGGTTGGTTTGCCCGTACGATATTGCTCGTTCCTAGCACGTTGCCTTGGCTTGCTAGCATGTTTCCTTGGTTACTTGGCCCTACTATGCCTTGGTTGGTTTGCCCCGCTCGATGTTGCTCGTTCCTAGCATATTGGCTTGGATTCCTAGCACGTTGCCTTGGGTTTCCTAGCACGTTGCCTTGGTCAATTGGCCAACTATGCCTTGGTTGGTTTGCCCGCACGACGTTGCCCGTTCCTAGCATCTTGGCTTGGCTTCCTACCACGTTGCCTTTGGTTTCCTAGCATGTTGCCTTGGTCACTTGGCTTACTATGCCTTGGTTGGTTTCCCCACACGACTTTGCCCGTTCCTAACATCCTGGCTTAGCTTCCTAGCACGTTGCCTTTGTCACTAGGCCAACTATGCCTTGAATGATTTGCCCCGCACGACGTTGCCGATTCCTAGCATCGTGGCTTAGTTTCCTAGCACATTGCCTCGGTCACTTGGCCTACTCTGCCTTGGTTGGTTTTCCTTAGCCGACGTACCTAGTTCCTAGCATCTTGGCTTGGATTCCTAGCCCGTTGCCTTAGGTTTCCTAGCACGTAGCCTTGGTCACTTGACCTACTATCCCTTGGTTGGTTTTCCGGCATGATGTTTCCTGTTCCTAGTATATTGCCTTGGTTTCCTAGCACGTTGCCTTGGTCACTTGGCCTATTATGCCTTGGTTGGTTTGCCTGCACGACGTTACCCGATTCTAGCATCTTGGGTTGGATTCCCAGCACGTTGACTTAGGTTTCCTAGCACGTAGCCTTGGGCACTTGGCATACTCTGCCTTAGTTGGTTTGCCTCAGACGACGTTCCCAGTTCCTAGCATCTTGGCTTGGATTCCAAGCCCGTTGCCTTAGGTTTCCTAGCACGTAGCCTTGGTCATTTGACCTACTATCCCTTGGTTGGTTTGCCCGCATGATGTTTCATGTTCCTAGCATATTGCCTTGGCTTCCTAGCACGTTTCCTTTGATTTCCTAGTACGTTGCCTTGGTCACTTGGCTTACGATGCCTTGGTTGGTTTCCCCGTACGACGTTGCCCGTTCCAACCATCTTGTCTTGCCTTGTACATTTGGCGTACTATCCCTTGGTTGGTTTCCCCACACGACGTTGCTCGTTCCTAGCATCCTGGCTTGGCTTCCTAGCACGTTGCCTTGGGTTTCCTAGCATGTTGCCTTGGTCACTTAGCCTACTATGCCTTGGTTGGTTTACCCGTACGACGTTGACCGTTCCTAGCATCTTGGCTTGGCTTCCTAGCACGTTGCCTTGATCACTTGTCCTATTATGCTATGGACTGCCGCGCACGACGTTGGCCTTTCCTAGCATATTGGCTTGGATTCCTAGCACGTTGCCTTGGGTTTCATAGCACGTTGACTTGGTCACTTGGCCTATAATGCCTTGGTTGGTTTACCCGCACGACGTTGCCCGTTCCTATCATCTTGGCTTGGCTTGGATTCCTAGCACGTTGCCTTAGGTTTCCTAGCACGTTGCCTTGGTCACTTGGCCTACTATGCCTTGGTTGGTTTGCCCGTACGATATTGCTCGTTCCTAGCACGTTGCCTTGGCTTTCTAGCATGTTTCCTTGGTTACTTGGCCCTACTATGCCTTGGTTGGTTTGCCCCGCTCGATGTTGCTCGTTCCTAGCATATTGGCTTGGATTCCTAGCACGTTGCCTTGGGTTTCCTAGCACGTTGCCTTGGTCAATTGGCCAACTATGCCTTGGTTGGTTTGCCCGCACGACGTTGCCCGTTCCTAGCATCTTGGCTTGGCTTCCTACCACGTTGCCTTTGGTTTCCTAGCATGTTGCCTTGGTCACTTGGCTTACTATGCCTTGGTTGGTTTCCCCACACGACTTTGCCCGTTCCTAACATCCTGGCTTAGCTTCCTAGCACGTTGCCTTTGTCACTAGGCCAACTATGCCTTGAATGATTTGCCCCGCACGACGTTGCCGATTCCTAGCATCGTGGCTTAGTTTCCTAGCACATTGCCTCGGTCACTTGGCCTACTCTGCCTTGGTTGGTTTTCCTTAGCCGACGTACCTAGTTCCTAGCATCTTGGGTTGGATTCCTAGCCCGTTGCCTTAGGTTTCCTAGCACGTAGCCTTGGTCATTTGACCTACTATCCCTTGGTTGGTTTGCCCGCATGATGTTTCATGTTCCTAGCATATTGCCTTGGCTTCCTAGCACGTTTCCTTTGATTTCCTAGTACGTTGCCTTGGTCACTTGGCTTACGATGCCTTGGTTGGTTTCCCCGTACGACGTTGCCCGTTCCAACCATCTTGTCTTGCCTTGTACATTTGGCGTACTATCCCTTGGTTGGTTTCCCCACACGACGTTGCTCGTTCCTAGCATCCTGGCTTGGCTTCCTAGCACGTTGCCTTGGGTTTCCTAGCATGTTTCCTTGGTCACTTAGCCTACAATGCCTTGGTTGGTTTACCCGTACGACGTTGACCGTTCCTAGCATCTTGGCTTGGCTTCCTAGCACGTTGCCTTGATCACTTGTCCTATTATGCTATGGACTGCCGCGCACGACGTTGGCCTTTCCTAGCATATTGGCTTGGATTCCTAGCACGTTGCCTTGGGTTTCATAGCACGTTGACTTGGTCACTTGGCCTATAATGCCTTGGTTGGTTTACCCGCACGACGTTGCCCGTTCCTATCATCTTGGCTTGGCTTGGATTCATAGCACGTTGCCTTAGGTTTCCTAGCACGTTGCCTTGGTCACTTGGCCTACTATGCCTTGGTTGGTTTGCCCGTACGATATTGCTCGTTCCTAGCACGTTGCCTTGGCTTTCTAGCATGTTTCCTTGGTTACTTGGCCCTACTATGCCTTGGTTGGTTTGCCCCGCTCGATGTTGCTCGTTCCTAGCATATTGGCTTGGATTCCTAGCACGTTGCCTTGGGTTTCCTAGCACGTTGCATTGGTCACTAGGCCTCCTATGCTTTGGTTTGCCCCGCTCGATGTTGCTCGTTCCTAGCATATTGGCTTGGATTCCTAGCACGTTGCCTTGGGTTTCCTAGCACGTTGCCTTGGTCAATTGGCCAACTATGCCTTGGTTGGTTTGCCCGCACGACGTTGCTCGTTCCTATTAACTTGGCTTGGCTTGGATTCCTAGCAAGTTGCCTTAGATTTCCTAGCACGTTGCCTTCGTCACTTGGCCTACTCTGCCTTGGTTGGTTTGCTCGCACGACGTTGCGCATTCCTAGCATCCTGGCTTGGCTTCCTAGCAAGTTGCCCTGGGTTCCCTAGCACGTTGCCTTGGTCACTAGGAGAACTATGCGTTGGTTGGTTTGCCCCGAACAACGTTGCCGGTTCCTAGCCTCTTGTCTTAGCATCCTAGCACATTACCTTAGGTTTCCTAGCACGTTGCATTGGTCACTTGGATTACTCTGCCGAGGTTGGTTTGCCCGCAAGACGTTACCCGTTCCTAGAATCTTGGCTTGGATTCCTAGCACGTTGCCTTAGGTTTCCTAGCACGTTGCCCTGGTCACTTGGCCTACTATCCCTTGGTTGGTTTGCTCGCACGACGTTGCCCGTTCCTAGCATCTTGGCTTGGCTTCCTACCACGTTGCCTTTGGTTTCCTAGTATGTTGCCTTGGTCACTTGGCTTACTATGCCTTGGTTGGTTTCCCCACACGACTTTGCCCGTTTCTAACATCCTGACTTAGCTTCCTAGCACGTTGCCTTTGTCACTAGGCCAACTATGCCTTGAATGATTTGCCCCGCACGACGTTTCCGATTCCTAGCATCGTGGCTTAGTTTCCTAGCACATTGCCTTGGTCACTTGGCCTACTCTGCCTTGGTTGGTTTTCCTTAGACGACGTACCTAGTTCCTAGCATCTTGGCTTGGATTCCTAGCCCGTTGCCTTAGGTTTCCTAGCACGTAGCCTTGGTCACTTGACCTACTATCCCTTGGTTGGTTTTCCGGCATGATGTTTCCTGTTCCTAGTATATTGCCTTGGCTTCCTAGCACGTTTCCTTTGGTTTCCTAGCACGTTGCCTTGGTCACTTGGCCTATTATGCCTTGGTTGGTTTGCCTGCACGACGTTACCCGTTTCTAGCATCTTGGGTTGGATTCCCAGCACGTTGCCTTAGGTTTCCTAGCACGTAGCCTTGGGCACTTGGCATACTCTGCCTTAGTTGGTTTGCCTCAGACGACGTTCCCAGTTCCTAGCATCTTGGCTTGGATTCCAAGCCCGTTGCATTAGGTTTCCTAGCACGTAGCCTTGGTCATTTGACCTACTATCCCTTGGTTGGTTTGCCCGCATGATGTTTCAAGTTCCTAGCATATTGCCTTGGTTTCCTAGCACGTTTCCTTTGGTTTCCTAGTACGTTGCCTTGGTCACTTGGCTTACGATGCCTTGGTTGGTTTCCCCGCACGACGTTGCCCGTTCCTACCATCTTGTCTTGCCTTGTACATTTGGCGTACTATCCCTTGGTTGGTTTCCCCACACGACGTTGCTCGTTCCTAGTATCCTGGATTGGCTTCCTAGCACGTTGCCTTGGGTTTCCTAGCATGTTGCCTTGGTCACTTAGCCTACTATGCCCTGGTTGGTTTACCCGTACGACGTTGACCGTTCCTAGCATCTTGGCTTGGCTTCCTAGCACGTTGCCTTGATCACTTGTCCTACTATGCTATGGACTGCCGCGCACGACGTTGGCCTTTCCTAGCATATTTGCTTGGATTCCTAGCACGTTGCCTTGGGTTTCATAGCACGTTGACTAGGTCACTTGGCCTATAATGCCTTGGTTGGTTTACCCGCACGACGTTGCCCGTTCCTATCATCTTGGCTTGGCTTGGATTCCTAGCACGTTGCCTTAGGTTTCCTAGCACGTTGCCTTGGTCACTTGGCCTACTATGCCTTGGTTGGTTTGCCCGTACGATATTGCTCGTTCCTAGCACGTTGCCTTGGCTTTCTAGCACGTTTCCTTGGTCACTTGGCCCTACTATGCCTTGGTTGGTTTGCCTCGCACGACGTTGCCCGTTCCTAGCATACTGGCTTGGCTTCTTAGCAAGATACCCAAGGTTCCCTAGCACGTTGCCTTGGTCACTCGGTGAACTATGCCTTGGTTGGTTTGCCCTGCACGACCTTGTCGGTTCCTAGCCTCTTGGCTTAGCTTCCTAGCAAGTTACCTTGGGTTTCCTAGCACGTTACCTTGGTCACTAGGCCTCCTATGCTTTGGTTTGCCCCGCTCGATGTTGCTCGTTCCTAGCATATTGGCTTGGATTCCTAGCACGTTGCCTTGGGTTTCCTAGCACGTTGCCTTGGTCAATTGGCCAACTATGCCTTGGTTGGTTTGCCCGCACGACGTTGCTCGTTCCTATTAACTTGGCTTGGCTTGGATTCCTAGTACGTTGCCTTAGATTTCCTAGCACGTTGCCTTCGTCACTTGGCCTACTCTGCCTTGGTTGGTTTGCTCGCACGACGTTGCGCATTCCTAGCATCCTGGCTTGGCTTCCTAGCAAGTTGCCCCAGGTTCCCTAGCACGTTGCCTAGGTCACTAGGAGAACTATGCGTTGGTTGGTTTGCCCCGAACAACGTTGCCGGTTCCTAGCCTCTTGTCTTAGCATCCTAGCACATTACCTTAGGTTTCCTAGCACGTTGCCTTGGTCACTTGGCCTATTATGCCTTGGTTGGTTTGCCTGCACGACGTTACCCGATTCTAGCATCTTGGGTTGGATTCCCAGCACGTTGACTTAGGTTTCCTAGCACGTAGCCTTGGGCACTTGGCATACTCTGCCTTAGTTGGTTTGCCTCAGACGACGTTCCCAGTTCCTAGCATCTTGGCTTGGATTCCAAGCCCGTTGCCTTAGGTTTCCTAGCACGTAGCCTTGGTCATTTGACCTACTATCCCTTGGTTGGTTTGCCCGCATGATGTTTCATGTTCCTAGCATATTGCCTTGGCTTCCTAGCACGTTTCCTTTGATTTCCTAGTACGTTGCCTTGGTCACTTGGCTTACGATGCCTTGGTTGGTTTCCCCGTACGACGTTGCCCGTTCCAACCATCTTGTCTTGCCTTGTACATTTGGCGTACTATCCCTTGGTTGGTTTCCCCACACGACGTTGCTCGTTCCTAGCATCCTGGCTTGGCTTCCTAGCACGTTGCCTTGGGTTTCCTAGCATGTTGCCTTGGTCACTTAGCCTACTATGCCTTGGTTGGTTTACCCGTACGACGTTGACCGTTCCTAGCATCTTGGCTTGGCTTCCTAGCACGTTGCCTTGATCACTTGTCCTATTATGCTATGGACTGCCGCGCACGACGTTGGCCTTTCCTAGCATATTGGCTTGGATTCCTAGCACGTTGCCTTGGGTTTCATAGCACGTTGACTTGGTCACTTGGCCTATAATGCCTTGGTTGGTTTACCCGCACGACGTTGCCCGTTCCTATCATCTTGGCTTGGCTTGGATTCCTAGCACGTTGCCTTAGGTTTCCTAGCACGTTGCCTTGGTCACTTGGCCTACTATGCCTTGGTTGGTTTGCCCGTACGATATTGCTCGTTCCTAGCACGTTGCCTTGGCTTTCTAGCATGTTTCCTTGGTTACTTGGCCCCTACTATGCCTTGGTTGGTTTGCCCCGCTCGATGTTGCTCGTTCCTAGCATATTGGCTTGGATTCCTAGCACGTTGCCTTGGGTTTCCTAGCACGTTGCCTTGGTCAATTGGCCAACTATGCCTTGGTTGGTTTGCCCGCACGACGTTGCTCGTTCCTATCAACTTGGCTTGGCTTGGATTCCTAGCACGTTGCCTTAGATTTCCTAGCACGTTGCCTTCGTCACTTGGCCTACTCTGCCTTGGTTGGTTTGCTCGCACGACGTTGCGCATTCCTAGCATCCTGGCTTGGCTTCCTAGCAAGTTGCCCTGGGTTCCCTAGCACGTTGCCTTGGTCACTAGGAGAACTATGCGTTGGTTGGTTTGCCCTGAACAACGTTGCCGGTTCCTAGCCTCTTGTCTTAGCATCCTAGCACATTACCTTAGGTTTCCTAGCACGTTGCATTGGTCACTTGGCCTACTCTGCCGAGGTTGGTTTGCCCGGAAGACGTTACCCGTTCCTAGCATCTTGGCTTGGATTCCTAGCACGTTGCCTTAGGTTTCCTAGCACGTTGCCTTGCTCACTTGGCCTACTATCCCTTGGTTGGTTTGCTCGCACGACGTTGCCCGTTCGTAGCATCTTGGCTTGGCTTCCTACCACGTTGCCTTTGGTTTCCTAGCATGTTGCCTTGGTCACTTGGCTTACTATGCCTTGGTTGGTTTCCCCACACGACTTTGCCCGTTCCTAACATCTTGGCTTGGCTTCCTAGCTCGTTGCCTTGGTCACTTGGCCTACTATGCTTTGGTTTGCCTCGCAAGACGTTGCCCGTTCATAGCATATTGGCATGGATTCCTTGCTCGTTGCCTTGGGTTTCCTAGCACGTTGCCTTGGTCGCTTGGCCTACTATGTCTTGATTGGTTTGCTCACACGACGTTTCCCGTTCCTAGCATCATGGCTTGGCTTCCTTGCACATTGCCCTGGGTTTCCTATCACGTTTCCTTGGTCAGATGGCCTACTATGCCTTTGTTGGTTCGCCTTAAACGACGTTCCCCGTTCCTAGCATCTTGGCTTGGATTCCTAGAACGTTTCCTAGGTTTCTTACCACGTTGCCTTGGTCACTTGGCCTATTATGCCTTGGTTGGTTTGCCTACACGATGTTTCCCGTTCCTAGCATCTTGGCTTGGGTCCCTAGCATGTTGCCTTGGGATTCCAAGTACGTTCCCTTGTTCACTTGGCCTACTATTCCTTGGTTGGTTTGCCCGCACGACGTTGTACGTTCCTAGCACCCTGGCTTATCTTCCTAGCACGTTGCCTTTGTCACTAGGCCAACTATGCCTTGAATGATTTGCCCCGCACGACGTTGCCGATTCCTAGCATCGTGGCTTAGTTTCCTAGCACATTGCCTTGGTCACTTGGCCTACTCTGCCTTGGTTGGTTTTCCTTAGACGACGTACCTAGTTCCTAGCATCTTGGCTTGGATTCCTAGCCCGTTGCCTTAGGTTTCCTAGCACGTAGCCTTGGTCACTTGACCTACTATCCCTTGGTTGGTTTTCCGGCATGATGTTTCCTGTTCCTAGTATATTGCCTTGGCTTCCTAGCACGTTTCCTTTGGTTTCCTAGCACGTTGCCTTGGTCACTTGGCCTATTATGCCTTGGTTGGTTTGCCTGCACGACGTTACCCGTTTCTAGCATCTTGGGTTGGATTCCCAGCACGTTGCATTAGGTTTCATAGCACGTAGCCTTGGGCACTTGGCATACTCTGCCTTAGTTGGTTTGCCTTAGACGACGTTCCCAGTTCCTAGCATCTTGGCTTGGATTCCAAGCCCGTTGCCTTAGGTTTCCTAGCACGTAGCCTTGGTCATTTGACCTACTATCCCTTGGTTGGTTTGCCCGCATGATGTTTCATGTTCCTAGCATATTGCCTTGGCTTCCTAGCACGTTTCCTTTGGTTTCCTAGTACGTTGCCTTGGTCACTTGGCTTACGATGCCTTGGTTGGTTTCCCCGCACGACGTTGCCCGTTCCTACCATCTTGTCTTGCCTTGTACATTTGGCGTAGTATCCCTTGGTTGGTTTCCCCACACGACGTTGCTCGTTCCTAGCATCCTGGCTTGGCTTCCTAGCACGTTGCCTTGGGTTTCCTAGCATGTTGCCTTGGTCTCTTAGCCTACCATGCCTTGGTTGGTTTACCCGTACGACGTTGACCATTCCTAGCATCTTGGCTTGGCTTCCTAGCACGTTGCCTTGATCACTTGTCCTACTATGCTATGGACTGCCGCGCACGACGTTGGCCTTTCCTAACATATTGGCTTGGATTCCTAGCACGTTGCCTTGGGTTTCATAGCACGTTGACTTGGTCACTTGGCCTATAATGCCTTGGTTGGTTTACCCGCACGACGTTGCCCGTTCCTATCATCTTGGCCTGGCTTGGATTCCTAGCACGTTGCCTTAGGTTTCCTAGCACGTTGCCTTGGTCACTTGGCCTACTATGCCTTGGTTGGTTTGCCCGTACGATATTGCTCGTTCCTAGCACGTTGCCTTGGCTTTCTAGCACGTTTCCTTGGTTACTTGGCCCTAATATGCCTTGGTTGGTTTGCCTCGCACGACGTTGCCCGTTCCTAGCATACTGGCTTGGCTTCCTAGCAAGTTACCCAAGGTTCCCTAGCACGTTGCCTTGGTCACTAGGCGAACTATGCCTTGGTTGGTTTGCCCTGCACGACTTTGTCGGTTCCTAGCCTCTTGGCTTAGCTTCCTAGCAAGTTACCTTGGGTTTCCTAGCACGTTGCCTTGGTCACTTGGCCTACTCTGCCGTGGTTGGTTTGCCCGCACGACGTTGCCCGTTCCTAGCATCTTGGCTTGGCTTCCTAGCACGTTGCCTTAGGTTTCATAGCACCTTGCCATGGTCACTTGGCCTACTATCCCTTGGTTGGTTTGCCCGCATGACTATGCCCGTTCCTAGCATCTTGGCTTGGCTTCCTAGCACGTCGCCTTTGGTTTCCTAGCACGTTGCCTTGCTCATTTGGCCTACGATGCCTTGGTTGGTTTCCCCGCACGATGTTGCCCGTTCCTAGCATCTTGTCTTGGCTTCCTAGCACGTTACCTTGGTCACTAGGCCTCCTATGCTTTGGTTTGCCCCGCTCGATGTTGCTCGTTCCTAGCATATTGGCTTGGATTCCTAGCACGTTGCCTTGGGTTTCCTAGCACGTTGCCTTGGTCAATTGGCCAACTATGCCTTGGTTGGTTTGCCCGCACGACGTTGCTCGTTCCTATCAACTTGGCTTGGCTTGGATTCCTAGCACGTTGCCTTAGATTTCCTAGCACGTTGCCTTCGTCACTTGGCCTACTCTGCCTTGGTTGGTTTGCTCGCACGACGTTGCCCGTTCCTAGCATCCTGGCTTGGCTTCCTAGCAAGTTGCCCTGGGTTCCCTAGCACGTTGCCTTGGTCACTAGGAGAACTATGCGTTGGTTGGTTTGCCGCGAACAACGTTGCCGGTTCGTAGCCTCTTGTCTTAGCATCCTAGCACATTACCTTAGGTTTCCTAGCACGTTGCATTGGTCACTTGGCCTACTCTGCCGAGGTTGGTTTGCCCGCACGACGTTACCCGTTCCTAGCATCTTGGCTTGGATTCCTAGCACGTTGCCTTAGGTTTCCTAGCACGTTGCCCTGGTCACTTGGCCTACTATCCCTTGGTTGGTTTGCTCGCACGACGTTGCCCGTTCCTAGCATCTTGGCTTGGCTTTCTACCACGTTGCCTTTGGTTTCCTAGCATGTTGCCTGGTCACTTGGCTTACTATGCCTTGGTTGGTTTCCCCACACGACTTTGCCCGTTCCTAACATCTTAGCTTGGGTTCCTAGCTCGTTGCCTTGGTCACTTGGCCTACTATGCTTTGGTTTGCCTAGCAAGACGTTGCCCGTTCATAGCATATTGGCATGGATTCCTTGCTCGTTGCCTTGGGTTTCCTAGCACGTTGCCTTGGTCGCTTGGCCTACTATGTCTTGATTGGTTTGCTCACACGACGTTTCCCGTTCCTAGCATCCTGGCTTGGCTTCCTTGCACATTGCCCTGGGTTTCCTATCACGTTTCCTTGGTCAGATGGCCTACTATGCCTTGGTTGGTTCGCCTTAAACGACGTTCCCCGTTCCTAGCATCTTGGCTTGGATTCCTAGAACGTTTCCTAGGTTTCTTACCACGTTGCCTTGGTCACTTGGCCTATTATGCCTTGGTTGGTTTGCCTACACGACGTTTCCCGTTCCTAGCATCTTGGCTTGGGTCCCTAGCATGTTGCCTTGGGTTTCCAAGTACGTTGCCTTGTTCACTTGGCCTACTATGCCTTGGTTGGTTTGTCCGCACGACGTTGTACGTTCCTAGCATCCAGGCTTAGCTTCCCAGCACGTTGCCTTTGTCACTAGGCCAACTATGCCTTGAATGATTTTCCCCGCACGACGTTGCCGATTCCTAGCATCGTGGCTTAGTTTCCTAGCACACTGCCTTGGTCACTTGGCCTACTCTGCCTTGGTTGGTTTTCCTTAGACGACGTACCTAGTTCCTAGCATCTTGGCTTGGATTCCTAGCCCATTGCCTTAGGTTTCCTAGCACGTAGCCTTGGTCACTTGACCTACTATCCCTTGGTTGGTTTTCCGGCATGATGTTTCCTGTTCCTAGTATATTGCCATTGCTTCCTAGCACGTTTTTTTTGGTTTCCTAGCACGTTGCCTTGGTCACTTGGCTTACGATGCGTTGGTTGGTGTCCCCGCACGACGTTGCCCGTTCCAAGCATCTTGTCTTTTCTTGTACATTTGGCGTACTATGCTCTGGTTGATTTGCCGCACGACATTGCCCGTTCCTATTATCTTGGCTTGGATTCCTAGCACGTTTCCTTGGTCACTTTGCCAACTATCCCTTGGTTGGTTTGCACGCACGACGTTGTCCGTTCTTAGCATCTTGGCTTGGCTTCCTAGCACGTTGCCATTGGTTTCTTAGCAAGTTGCCTTGGTCACTTAACATACAATGCCTTGGTTTCTTTCCCGGCACGACGTTGCCCGTTCCTAGCACGTTGCCTTTGGTTTCCTAACACATTGCCCTGGATGCTTGGTCTACTATGCCTTGGTTGGTTTGCCCGCACGAAGTTTCCTGTTCCAAGCATCTTGGCTTGTATTTCTAGCACGTTCCCTTAGGTTTCCTAGCACGTTGCCTTCGTCACTTGGCCTACTATCCCTTGGTTGGTTTCCCCGCATGACGTTGCCCGTTCATAGCATCTTGGCTTGGCTTCCTAGCACGTTGCCATGGGTTTCCTAGTATGTTTCCTTGGTCACTTGGCCTACTATGCCTTGGTTGGTTTTCCTCGAACGACGTTGCCCGTTCCTAGCATCTTGGCTTGGATTTCTAGCACGTTGCCTTAGGTTTCCTAGCACATTGCCTTGGTCACTTGGCCTATTATGCCTTGGTTGGTTTGCCCGCACGACGTTGCCCGTTCCTAGCATCTTGGCTTGGCTTCCTAACACGTTGCCTTGGGTTTCCTAGCACGTTGCCTTGGTCAATTGGCCAACTATGCCTTGGTTGGTTTGCCCGCACGACGTTGCTCGTTCCTTTCAACTTGGCTTGGCTTGGATTCCTAGCACGTTGCCTTAGATTTCCTAGCACGTTGTCTTCGTCACTTGGCCTACTCTGCCTTGGTTGGTTTGCTCGCACGACGTTGCACATTCCTAGCATCCTGGCTTGGCTTCCTAGCAAGTTGCCCTGGGTTCCCTAGCACGTTGCCTTGGTCACTAGGAGAACTATGCGTTGGTTGGTTTGCCCCGAACAACGTTGCCGGTTCCTAGCCTCTTGTCTTAGCATCCTAGCACATTACCTTAGGTTTCCTAGCACGTTGCATTGGTCACTTGGCCTACTCTGCCGAGGTTGGTTTGCCCGCAAGACGTTGCCTTGGTCACTTGGCCTATTATGCCTTGGTTGGTTTGCCTACACGACGTTTCCCGTTCCTAGCATCTTGGCTTGGGTCCCTAGCATGTTGCCTTGGGTTTCCAAGTACGTTGCCTTGTTCACTTGGCCTACTATGCCTTGGTTGGTTTGTCCGCAGGACGTTGTACGTTCCTAGCATCCTGGCTTAGCTTCCTAGCACGTTGCCTTTGTCACTAGGCCAACTATGCCTGGAATGATTTTCCCCGCATGACGTTGCCGATTCCTAGCATCGTGGCTTAGTTTCCTAGCACACTGCCTTGGTCACTTGGCCTACTCTGCCTTGGTTGGTTTTTCTTAGACGACGTACCTAGTTCCTAGCATCTTGGCTTGGGTTCCTAGCCCGTTGCCTTAGGTTTCCTAGCACGTAGCCTTGGTCACTGTACCTACTATCCCTTGGTTGGTTTTCCGACATGATGTTTCCTGTTCCTAGTATATTGCCTTGGCTTCCTAGCAAGTTTCCTTTGGTTACCTAGCACGTTGCCTAGGTCACTTGGCTTACGATGCGTTGGTTGGTGTCCCCGCACGACGTTGCCCGTTCCTAGCATCTTGTCTTGCCTTGTACATTTGGCGTACTATGCACTGGTTGATTTGCCGCACGACATTGCCCGTTCCTATTATCTTGGCTTGGATTCCTAGCACGTTTCCTTGGTCACTTTGCCAACTATCCCTTGGTTGGTTTGCACGCACGACGTTGTCCGTTCTTAGCATCTTGGCTTGGCTTCCTAGCACGTGGCCATTTGTTTCCTAGCAAGTTGCCTTGGTCACTTAACCTACAATGCCTAGCACGTTGCCTTTGGTTTCTTAACACATTGCCCTGGATACTTGGTCTACTATGCCTTGGTTGGTTTGCCCGTAGGAAGTTGCCTGTTCCAAGCATCTTGGCTTGGATTTCTAGCACGTTCCCTTAGGTTTTCTAGCACGTTGCCTTCGTCACTTGGCCTACTATCCCTTGGTTGGTTTCCCCGCATGACGTTGCCCGTTCATAGCATCTTGGCTTGGCTTCCTAGCACGTTGCCATGGGTTTCCTAGCATGTTTCCTTGGTCACTTGGCCTACTATGCCTTGGTTGGTTTTCCTCGAACGACGTTGCCCGTTCCTAGCATCTTGGCTTGGATTTCTAGCACGTTGCCTTAGGTTTCCTAGCACATTGCCTTGGTCACTTGGCCTATTATGCCTTGGTTGGTTTGCCCACATGACGTTGCCCATTCCTCGCATCTTGGCTTGGCTTCCTAGCACGTTGTCTTGGTCACTTGGCATACTATCCCCTGGTTGGTTTTCCCCGCACGACGTTGCCCGTTCCTGGCATCTTGGCTTGGCTTCCTATCACGTTGCCTTGGTCATTTGGCCTACTATGCTTTTGTTTGCTCCGCAAGACGTTGCCCGTTCCTAGCATATTGGCTTGGATTCCTAGCTCGTTACCTTGGGTTTCCTAGGAAGTTGCCTTGGTCACTTGGCCTACTCTGCCATGGTTGGTATGCCCGCACGACGTTGCCCGTTCCTAGCATCCTGGCTTAGCTTCCTAGCACGTTGTCCTGGGTTTCCTATCAGGTTTCCTTGGTCACATGGCCTACTATGCCTTGGTTGGATTGATTTACACGACGTTGCCCGTTCCTAGCATCTTGGCTTGGGTTCCTAGCATTTGCGTTGGGTTTCCAAGTACGTTGCCTTGTTCACTTGGCCTACTATGCCTTGGTTGGTTTGCCTGCACGACGTTGCCCGTTCCTAGCATCCTGGCTTAGCTTCCTAGCACGTTTCCTTGGTCACTAGGCCAACTATGCCTTGGATGGTTTGCCCCGCACGACGTTGACGGTTCCTAGCATCGTGGCTTAGCTTCCTAGCACATTACCTTGGGCACTTGGCATACTCTGCCTCGGTTGGTTTGTCTCAGACGACGTTGCCAGTTCCTAGCATCTTGGCTTGGATTCCTAGCACGTTGCCTTAGGTTTCCTAGCACGTTGCCTTAGTCACTTGGCATACTCTGCCTTGGTTGGTTTGCCTCAGACGACGTTGCGAGTTCCTAGCATCTTGGCTTGGATTCCTAGGACGTTGCCTTAGGTTTCCTAGCACGTTGCCTTGGTCACTTGGCCTATTATGCCTTGGTTGGTTTGCCTGCACGACGTTACCCGTTTCTAGCATCTTGGGTTGGATTCCCAGCACGTTGCCTTAGGTTTCCTAGCACGTAGCCTTGGGCACTTGGCATACTCTGCCTTAGTTGGTTTGCCTCAGACGACGTTCCCAGTTCCTAGCATCTTGGCTTGGATTCCAAGCCCGTTGCCTTAGGTTTCCTAGCACGTAGCCTTGGTCATTTGACCTACTATCCCTTGGTTGGTTTGCCCGCATGATGTTTCAAGTTCCTAGCATATTGCCTTGGTTTCCTAGCACGTTTCCTTTGGTTTCCTAGTACGTTGCCTTGGTCACTTGGCTTACGATGCCTTGGTTGGTTTCCCCGCACGACGTTGCCCGTTCCTACCATCTTGTCTTGCCTTGTACATTTGGCGTACTATCCCTTGGTTGGTTTCCCCACACGACGTTGCTCGTTCCTAGCATCCTGGCTTGGCTTCCTAGCACGTTGCCTTGGGTTTCCTAGCATGTTGCCTTGGTCACTTAGCCTACTATGCCTTGGTTGGTTTACCCGTACGACGTTGACCGTTCCTAGCATCTTGGCTTGGCTTCCTAGCACGTTGCCTTGATCACTTGTCCTACTATGCTATGGACTGCCGCGCACGACGTTGGCCTTTCCTAGCATATTTGCTTGGATTCCTAGCACGTTGCCTTGGGTTTCATAGCACGTTGACTAGGTCACTTGGCTTACGATGCGTTGGTTGGTGTCCCCGCACGACGTTGCCCGTTCCTAGCATCTTGTCTTGCCTTGTACATTTGGCGTACTATGCACTGGTTGATTTGCCGCACGACATTGCCCGTTCCTATTATCTTGGCTTGGATTCCTAGCACGTTTCCTTGGTCACTTTGCCAACTATCCCTTGGTTGGTTTGCACGCACGACGTTGTCCGTTCTTAGCATCTTGGCTTGGCTTCCTAGCACGTGGCCATTTGTTTCCTAGCAAGTTGCCTTGGTCACTTAACCTACAATGCCTAGCACGTTGCCTTTGGTTTCTTAACACATTGCCCTGGATACTTGGTCTACTATGCCTTGGTTGGTTTGCCCGTAGGAAGTTGCCTGTTCCAAGCATCTTGGCTTGGATTTCTAGCACGTTCCCTTAGGTTTTCTAGCACGTTGCCTTCGTCACTTGGCCTACTATCCCTTGGTTGGTTTCCCCGCATGACGTTGCCCGTTCATAGCATCTTGGCTTGGCTTCCTAGCACGTTGCCATGGGTTTCCTAGCATGTTTCCTTGGTCACTTGGCCTACTATGCCTTGGTTGGTTTTCCTCGAACGACGTTGCCCGTTCCTAGCATCTTGGCTTGGATTTCTAGCACGTTGCCTTAGGTTTCCTAGCACATTGCCTTGGTCACTTGGCCTATTATGCCTTGGTTGGTTTGCCCACATGACGTTGCCCATTCCTCGCATCTTGGCTTGGCTTCCTAGCACGTTGTCTTGGTCACTTGGCATACTATCCCCTGGTTGGTTTTCCCCGCACGACGTTGCCCGTTCCTGGCATCTTGGCTTGGCTTCCTATCACGTTGCCTTGGTCATTTGGCCTACTATGCTTTTGTTTGCTCCGCAAGACGTTGCCCGTTCCTAGCATATTGGCTTGGATTCCTAGCTCGTTACCTTGGGTTTCCTAGGAAGTTGCCTTGGTCACTTGGCCTACTCTGCCATGGTTGGTATGCCCGCACGACGTTGCCCGTTCCTAGCATCCTGGCTTAGCTTCCTAGCACGTTGTCCTGGGTTTCCTATCGAGTTTCCTTGGTCACATGGCCTACTATGCCTTGGTTGGATTGATTTACACGACGTTGCCCGTTCCTAGCATCTTGGCTTGGGTTCCTAGCATTTGCGTTGGGTTTCCAAGTACGTTGCCTTGTTCACTTGGCCTACTATGCCTTGGTTGGTTTGCCTGCACGACGTTGCCCGTTCCTAGCATCCTGGCTTAGCTTCCTAGCACGTTTCCTTGGTCACTAGGCCAACTATGCCTTGGATGGTTTGCCCCGCACGACGTTGACGGTTCCTAGCATCGTGGCTTAGCTTCCTAGCACATTACCTTGGGCACTTGGCATACTCTGCCTCGGTTGGTTTGTCTCAGACGACGTTGCCAGTTCCTAGCATCTTGGCTTGGATTCCTAGCACGTTGCCTTAGGTTTCCTAGCACGTTGCCTTAGTCACTTGGCATACTCTGCCTTGGTTGGTTTGCCTCAGACGACGTTGCGAGTTCCTAGCATCTTGGCTTGGATTCCTAGGACGTTGCCTTAGGTTTCCTAGCACGTTGCCTTGGTCACTTGGCCTATTATGCCTTGGTTGGTTTGCCTGCACGACGTTACCCGTTTCTAGCATCTTGGGTTGGATTCCCAGCACGTTGCCTTAGGTTTCCTAGCACGTAGCCTTGGGCACTTGGCATACTCTGCCTTAGTTGGTTTGCCTCAGACGACGTTCCCAGTTCCTAGCATCTTGGCTTGGATTCCAAGCCCGTTGCCTTAGGTTTCCTAGCACGTAGCCTTGGTCATTTGACCTACTATCCCTTGGTTGGTTTGCCCGCATGATGTTTCAAGTTCCTAGCATATTGCCTTGGTTTCCTAGCACGTTTCCTTTGGTTTCCTAGTACGTTGCCTTGGTCACTTGGCTTACGATGCCTTGGTTGGTTTCCCCGCACGACGTTGCCCGTTCCTACCATCTTGTCTTGCCTTGTACATTTGGCGTACTATCCCTTGGTTGGTTTCCCCACACGACGTTGCTCGTTCCTAGCATCCTGGCTTGGCTTCCTAGCACGTTGCCTTGGGTTTCCTAGCATGTTGCCTTGGTCACTTAGCCTACTATGCCTTGGTTGGTTTACCCGTACGACGTTGACCGTTCCTAGCATCTTGGCTTGGCTTCCTAGCACGTTGCCTTGATCACTTGTCCTACTATGCTATGGACTGCCGCGCACGACGTTGGCCTTTCCTAGCATATTTGCTTGGATTCCTAGCACGTTGCCTTGGGTTTCATAGCACGTTGACTAGGTCACTTGGCCTATAATGCCTTGGTTGGTTTACCCGCACGACGTTGCCCGTTCCTATCATCTTGGCTTGGCTTGGATTCCTAGCACGTTGCCTTAGGTTTCCTAGCACGTTGCCTTCGTCACTTGGCCTACTCTGCCTTGGTTGGTTTACTCGCACGATGTTGCGCATTCCTAGCACGTTGCCTTAGGTTTCCTAGCACGTTGCCTTGGTCACTTGGCCTACTATGCCTTGGTTGGTTTGCCCGTACGATATTGCTCGTTCCTAGCACGTTGCCTTGGCTTTCTAGCACGTTTCCTTGGTCACTTGGCCCTACTATGCCTTGGTTGGTTTGCCTCGCACGACGTTGCCCATTCCTAGCATACTGGCTTGGCTTCCTAGCAAGTTACCCAAGGTTCCCTAGCACGTTGCCTTGGTCACTCGGCGAACTATGCCTTGGTTGGTTTGCCCTGCACGACCTTGTCGGTTCCTAGCCTCTTGGCTTAGCTTCCTAGAAAGTTACCTTGCGTTTCCTAGCACGTTACCTTGGTCACTAGGCCTCCTATGCTTTGGTTTGCCCCGCTCGATGTTGCTCGTTCCTAGCATATTGGCTTGGATTCCTAGCACGTTGCCTTGGGTTTCCTAGCACGTTGCCTTGGTCAATTGGCCAACTATGCCTTGGTTGGTTTGCCCGCACGACGTTGCTCGTTCCTATCAACTTGGCTTGGCTTGGATTCCTAGCACGTTGCCTTAGATTTCCTAGCACGTTGCCCTGGTCACTTGGCCTACTATCCCTTGGTTGGTTTGCTTGCACGACGTTGCCCGTTCCTAGCATCTTGGCTTGGCTTCCTACCACGTTGCCTTTGGTTTCCTAGCATGTTGCCTTGGTCACTTGGCTTACTATGCCTTGGTTGGTTTCCCCACACGACTTTGCCCGTTCCTAACATCCTGGCTTAGCTTCCTAGCACGTTGCCTTTGTCACTAGGCCAACTATGCCTTGAATGATTTGCCCCGCACGACGTTGCCGATTCCTAGCATCGTGGCTTAGTTTCCTAGCACATTGCCTTGGTCACTTGGCCTACTCTGCCTTGGTTGGTTTTCCTTAGACGACGTACCTAGTTCCTAGCATCTTGGCTTGGATTCCTAGCACGTTGCCTTAGGTTTCCTAGCACGTTGCCTTAGTCACTTGGCATACTCTGCCTTGGTTGGTTTGCCTCAGACGACGTTGCGAGTTCCTAGCATCTTGGCTTGGATTCCTAGGACGTTGCCTTAGGTTTCCTAGCACGTTGCCTTGGTCACCTGGCCCTACTATGCCTTGGTTGGTTTGCCTCGCACGAAGTTGCCCGTTCCTAGCATACTGGCTTGGCTTCCTAGCAAGTTACCCAAGGTTCCCTAGCACGTTGCCTTGGTCACTAGGCGAACTATGCCTTGGTTGGTTTGCCCTGCACGACCTTGTCGGTTCCTAGCCTCTTGGCTTAGCTTCCTAGCAAGTTACCTTGGGTTTCCTAGCACGTTGCCTTGGTCACTTGGCCTACTCTGCCGTGGTTGGTTTGCCCGCACGACATTTCCCGTTCCTAGCATCTTGGCTTGGCTTGCTAGCACGTTGCCTTAGGTTTCATAGCACCTTGCCTTGGTCACTTGGCCTACTATCCCTTGGTTGGTTTGCCCGCATGACTATGCCCGTTCCTAGCATCTTGGCTTGGCTTCCTAGCACGTTGCCTTTGGTTTCCTAGCACGTTGCCTTGGTCATTTGGCCTACGATTGGTTTCCCCGCACGATGTTGCCCGTTCCTAGCATCTTGTCTTGGCTTCCTAGCACGTTACCTTGGTCACTAGGCCTCCTATGCTTTGGTTTGCCCCGCTCGATGTTGCTCGTTCCTAGCATATTGTTTTGGATTCCTAGCACGTTGCCTTGGGTTTCTTAGCACGTTGCCTTGGTCACTTGGCCAACTATGCCTTGGTTGGTTTGCCCGCACGACGTTGCTCGTTCCTATCAACTTGGCTTGGTTTGGATTCCTAGCACGTTGCCATAGATTTCCTAGCACGTTGCCTTCGTCACTTGGCCTACTCTGCCTTGGTTGGTTTGCTCGCACGACGTTGCGCATTCCTAGCATCCTGGCTTGGCTTCCTAGCAAGTTGCCCTGGGTTCCCTAGCACGTTGCCTTGGTCACTAGGAGAACTATGCGTTGGTTGGTTTGCCCCGAACAACATTGCCGGTTCCTAGCCTCTTGTCTTAGCATCCTAGCACATTACCTTAGGTTTCCTAGGACGTTGCATTGGTCACTTGGCCTACTCTGCCGAGGTTGGTTTGCCCGCAAGACGTTACCCGTTCCTAGAATCTTGGCTTGGATTCCTAGCACGTTGCCTTAGGTTTCCTAGCACGTTGCCCTGGTCACTTGGCCTACTATCCCTTGGTTGGTTTGCTCGCACGACGTTGCCCGTTCCTAGCATCTTGGCTTGGCTTCCTACCACGTTGCCTTTGGTTTCCTAGCATGTTGCCTTGGTCACTTGGCTTACTATGCCTTGGTTGGTTTCCCCACACGACTTTGCCCGTTCCTATCATCTTGGCTTGGCTTGGATTCCTAGCACGTTGCCTTAGGTTTCCTAGCACGTTGTCTTGGTCACTTGGCCTACTATGCCTTGGTTGGTTTGCCCGTACGATATTGCTCGTTCCTAGCACGTTGCCTTGGCTTTCTAGCACGTTTCCTTGGTCACTTGGCCCTACTATGCCTTGGTTGGTTTGCCTCGCACGACGTTGCCCGTTCCTAGCATACTGGCTTGGCTTCCTAGCAAGTTACCCAAGGTTCCCTAGCACGTTGCCTTGGTCACTCGGCGAACTATGCCTTGGTTGGTTTGCCCTGCACGACCTTGTCGGTTCCTAGCCTCTTGGCTTAGCTTCCTAGCAAGTTACCTTGGGTTTCCTAGCACGTTACCTTGGTCACTAGGCCTCCTATGCTTTGGTTTGCCCCGCTCGATGTTGCTCGTTCCTAGCATATTGGCTTGGATTCCTAGCACGTTGCCTTGGGTTTCCTAGCACGTTGCCTTGGTCAATTGGCCAACTATGCCTTGGTTGGTTTGCCCGCACGACGTTGCTCGTTCCTATTAACTTGGCTTGGCTTGGATTCCTAGCACGTTGCCTTAGATTTCCTAGCACGTTGCCTTCGTCACTTGGCCTACTCTGCCTTGGTTGGTTTGCTCGCACGACGTTGCGCATTCCTAGCATCCTGGCTTGGCTTCCTAGCAAGTTGCCCTGGGTTCCCTAGCACGTTGCCTTGGTCACTAGGAGAACTATGCGTTGGTTGGTTTGCCCCGAACAAGTTGCCGGTTCCTAGCCTCTTGTCTTAGCATCCTAGCACATTACCTTAGGTTTCCTAGGACGTTGCATTGGTCACTTGGCCTACTCTGCCGAGGTTGGTTTGCCCGCAAGACGTTACCCGTTCCTAGAATCTTGGCTTGGATTCCTAGCACGTTGCCTTAGGTTTCCTAGCACGTTGCCACTCGGTCACTTGGCCTACTATCCCTTGGTTGGTTTGCTCGCACGACGTTGCCCGTTCCTAGCATCTTGGCTTGGCTTCCTACCACGTTGCCTTTGGTTTCCTAGCATGTTGCCTTGGTCACTTGGCTTACTATGCCTTGGTTGGTTTCCCCACACGACTTTTCCCGTTCCTAACATCCTGGCTTAGCTTCCTAGCACGTTGCCTTTGTCACTAGGCCAACTATGCCTTGAATGATTTGCCCCACACGACGTTGCCGATTCCTAGCATCGTGGCTTAGTTTCCTAGCACATTGCCTCGGTCACTTGGCCTACTCTGCCTTGGTTGGTTTTCCTTAGACGACGTACCTAGTTCCTAGCATCTTGGCTTGGATTCCTAGCCCGTTGCCTTAGGTTTCCTAGCACGTAGCCTTGGTCACTTGACCTACTATCCCTTGGTTGGTTTTCCGGCATGATGTTTCTGTTCCTAGTATATTGCCTTGGCTTCGTAGCACGTTTCGTTTGGTTTCCTAGTACGTTGCCTTGGTCACTTGGCCTATTATGCCTTGGTTGGTTTGCACGCACGACGTTACCCGTTTCTAGCATCTTGGGTTGGATTCCCGACGTTGCCTTAGGTTTCCTAGCACGTAGCCTTGGGCACTTGGCATACTCTGCCTTAGTTGGTTTGCCTCAGACGACGTTCCCAGTTCCTAGCATCTTGGCTTGGATTCCAAGCCCGTTGCCTTAGGTTTCCTAGCACGTAGCCTTGGTCATTTGACCTACTATCCCTTGGTTGGTTTGCCCGCATGATGTTTCATGTTCCTAGCATATTGCCTTGGCTTCCTAGCACGTTTCCTTTGGTTTCCTAGTACGTTGCCTTGGTCACTTGGCTTACGATGCCTTGGTTGGTTTCCCCGCACGACGTTGCCCGTTCCTACCATCTTGTCTTGCCTTGTACATTTGGCGTACTATCCCTTGGTTGGTTTCCCCACACGACGTTGCTCGTTCCTAGCATCCTGGCTTGGCTTCCTAGCACGTTGCCTTGGGTTTCCTAGCATGTTGCCTTGGTCACTTAGCCTACTATGCCTTGGTTGGTTTACCCGTACGACGTTGACCGGTCCTAGCATCTTGGCTTGGCTTCCTAGCACGTTGCTTTGATCACTTGTCCTATTATGCTATGGACTGCCGCGCACGACGTTGGCCTTTCCTAGCATATTGGCTTGGATTCCTAGCACGTTGCCTTGGGTTTCATAGCACGTTGACTTGGTCACTTGGCCTATAATGCCTTGGTTGGTTCACCCGCACCACGTTGCCCGTTCCTATCATCTTGGCTTGGCTTGGATTCCTAGCACGTTGCCTTAGGTTTCCTAGCACGTTGCCTTGGTCACTTGGCCCTACTATGCCTTGGTTGGTTTGCCCCGCTCGATGTTGCTCGTTCCTAGCATATTGGCTTGGATTCCTAGCACGTTGCCTTGGGTTTCCTAGCACGTTGCCTTGGTCAATTGGCCAACTATGCCTTGGTTGGTTTGCCCGCACCTTGCTCGTTCCTATCAACTTGGCTTGGCTTGGATTCCTAGCACGTTGCCTTAGATTTCCTAGCACGTTGCCTTCGTCACTTGGCCTACTCTGCCTTGGTTGGTTTGCTCGCACGACGTTGCGCATTCCTAGCATCCTGGCTTGGCTTCCTAGCAAGTTGCCCTGGGTTCCCTAGCACGTTGCCTTGGTCACTAGGAGAACTATGCGTTGGTTGGTTTGCCCCGAACAAGTTGCCGGTTCCTAGCCTCTTGTCTTAGCATCCTAGCACATTACCTTAGGTTTCCTAGGACGTTGCATTGGTCACTTGGCCTACTCTGCCGAGGTTGGTTTGCCCGCAAGACGTTACCCGTTCCTAGAATCTTGGCTTGGATTCCTAGCACGTTGCCTTAGGTTTCCTAGCACGTTGCCCTGGTCACTTGGCCTACTATCCCTTGGTTGGTTTGCTCGCACGACGTTGCCCGTTCCTAGCATCTTGGCTTGGCTTCCTACCACGTTGCCTTTGGTTTCCTAGCATGTTGCCTTGGTCACTTGGCTTACTATGCCTTGGTTGGTTTCCCCACACGACTTTTCCCGTTCCTAACATCCTGGCTTAGCTTCCTAGCACGTTGCCTTTGTCACTAGGCCAACTATGCCTTGAATGATTTGCCCCACACGACGTTGCCGATTCCTAGCATCGTGGCTTAGTTTCCTAGCACATTGCCTCGGTCACTTGGCCTACTCTGCCTTGGTTGGTTTTCCTTAGACGACGTACCTAGTTCCTAGCATCTTGGCTTGGATTCCTAGCCCGTTGCCTTAGGTTTCCTAGCACGTAGCCTTGGTCACTTGACCTACTATCCCTTGGTTGGTTTTCCGGCATGATGTTTCCTGTTCCTAGTATATTGCCTTGGCTTCGTAGCACGTTTCCTTTGGTTTCCTAGCACGTTGCCTTGGTCACTTGGCCTATTATGCCTTGGTTGGTTTGCCTGCACGACGTTACCCGTTTCTAGCATCTTGGGTTGGATTCCCAGCACGTTGCCTTAGGTTTCCTAGCACGTAGCCTTGGGCACTTGGCATACTCTGCCTTAGTTGGTTTGCCTCAGACGACGTTCCCAGTTCCTAGCATCTTGGCTTGGATTCCAAGCCCGTTGCCTTAGGTTTCCTAGCACGTAGCCTTGGTCATTTGACCTACTATCCCTTGGTTGGTTTGCCCGCATGATGTTTCATGTTCCTAGCATATTGCCTTGGCTTCCTAGCACGTTTCCTTTGGTTTCCTAGTACGTTGCCTTGGTCACTTGGCTTACGATGCCTTGGTTGGTTTCCCCGCACGACGTTGCCCGTTCCTACCATCTTGTCTTGCCTTGTACATTTGGCGTACTATCCCTTGGTTGGTTTCCCCACACGACGTTGCTCGTTCCTAGCATCCTGGCTTGGCTTCCTAGCACGTTGCCTTGGGTTTCCTAGCATGTTGCCTTGGTCACTTAGCCTACTATGCCTTGGTTGGTTTACCCGTACGACGTTGACCGGTCCTAGCATCTTGGCTTGGCTTCCTAGCACGTTGCTTTGATCACTTGTCCTATTATGCTATGGACTGCCGCGCACGACGTTGGCCTTTCCTAGCATATTGGCTTGGATTCCTAGCACGTTGCCTTGGGTTTCATAGCACGTTGACTTGGTCACTTGGCCTATAATGCCTTGGTTGGTTCACCCGCACCACGTTGCCCGTTCCTATCATCTTGGCTTGGCTTGGATTCCTAGCACGTTGCCTTAGGTTTCCTAGCACGTTGCCTTGGTCACTTGGCCCTACTATGCCTTGGTTGGTTTGCCCCGCTCGATGTTGCTCGTTCCTAGCATATTGGCTTGGATTCCTAGCACGTTGCCTTGGGTTTCCTAGCACGTTGCCTTGGTCAATTGGCCAACTATGCCTTGGTTGGTTTGCCCGCACCTTGCTCGTTCCTATCAACTTGGCTTGGCTTGGATTCCTAGCACGTTGCCTTAGATTTCCTAGCACGTTGCCTTCGTCACTTGGCCTACTCTGCCTTGGTTGGTTTGCTCGCACGACGTTGCGCATTCCTAGCATCCTGGCTTGGCTTCCTAGCAAGTTGCCCTGGGTTCCCTAGCACGTTGCCTTGGTCACTAGGAGAACTATGCGTTGGTTGGTTTGCCCCGAACAACGTTGCCGGTTCCGAGCCTCTTGTCTTAGCATCCTAGCACATTACCTTAGGTTTCCTAGCACGTTGCATTGGTCACTTGGCCTACTCTGCCGAGGTTGGTTTGCCCGGAAGAGGTTACCCGTTCCTAGCATCTTGGCTTGGATTCCTAGCACGTTGCCTTAGGTTTCCTAGCACGTTGCCCTGGTCACTTGGCCTACTATCCCTTGGTTGATTTGCTCGCACGACGTTGCCCGTTCGTAGCATCTTGGCTTGGCTTCCTACCACGTTGCCTTTGGTTTCCTAGCATGTTGCCTTGGTCACTTGGCTTACTATGCCTTGGTTGGTTTCCCCACACGACTTTGCCCGTTCCTAACATCTTGGCTTGGCTTCCTAGCTCGTTGCCTTGGTCACTTGGCCTACTATGCTTTGGTTTGCCTCGCAAGACGTTGCCCGTTCATAGCATATTGGCATGGATTCCTTGCTCGTTGCCTTGGGTTTCCTAGCACGTTGCCTTGGTCGCTTGGCCTACTATGTCTTGATTGGTTTGCTCACACGACGTTTCCCGTTCCTAGCATCCTGGCTTGGCTTCCTTGCACATTGCCCTGGGTTTCCTATCACGTTTCCTTGGTCAGATGGCCTACTATGCCTTGGTTGGTTCGCCTTAAACGACGTTCCCCGTTCCTAGCATCTTGGCTTGGATTCCTAGAACGTTTCCTAGGTTTCTTACCACGTTGCCTTGGTCACTTGGCCTATTATGCCTTGGTTGGTTTGCCTACACGACGTTTCCCGTTCCTAGCATCTTGGCTTGGGTCCCTAGCATGTTGCCTTGGGTTTCCAAGTATGTTCTCTTGTTCACTTGGCCTACTATGCCTTGGTTGGTTTGCCCGCACGACGTTGTACGTTCCTAGCATCCTGGCTTATCTTCCTAGCAGGTTGCCTTTGTCACTAGGCCAACTATGCCTTGAATGATTGTCCCCGCACGACGTTGCCAATTCCTAGCATTGTGGCTTAGTTTCCTAGCACATTGCCTTGGTCACTTGGCCAACTCTGCCTTGGTTGGTTTTCCTTAGACGACGTACCTAGTTCCTAGCGTCTTGGCTTGGATTCCTAGCCCGTTGCCTTAGGTTTCCTAGCACGTAGCCTTGGTCACTTGACCTACTATCCCTTGGTTGGTTTTCCGGCATGATGTTTCCTGTTCCTAGTATATTGCCTTGGCTTCCTAGCACGTTTCCTTTGGTTTCCTAGCACGTTGCCTTGGTCACTTGGCCTATTATGCCTTGGTTGGTTTGCCTGCACGACGTTACCCGTTTCTAGCATCTTGGGTTGGATTCCCAGCACGTTGCATTAGGTTTCCAAGCACGTAGCCTTGGGCACTTGGCATACTCTGCCTTAGTTGGTTTGCCTTAGACGACGTTCCCAGTTCCTAGTTTCTTGGCTTGGATTCCAAGCCCGTTGCCTTAGGTTTCCTAGCACGTAGCCTTGGTCATTTGACCTACTATCCCTTGGTTGGTTTGCCCGCATGATGTTTCATGTTCCTAGCATATTGCCTTGGCTTCCTAGCAAGTTTCCTTTGGTTTCCTAGTACGTTGCCTTGGTCACTTGGCTTACGATGCCTTGGTTGGTTTCCCCGCACGACGTTGCCCGTTCCTACCATCTTGTCTTGCCTTGTACATTTGGCGTACTATCCCTTGGTTGGTTTCCCCACACGACGTTGCTCGTTCCTAGCATCCTGGCTTGGCTTCCTAGCACGTTGCCTTGGGTTTCCTAGCATGTTGCCTTGGTCACTTAGCCTACTATGCATTGGTTGGTTTACCCGTACGACGTTGACCGTTCCTAGCATCTTGGCTTGGCTTCCTAGCACGTTGCCTTGATCACTTGTCCTACTATGCAATGGACTGCCGCGCACGACGTTGGCCTTTCCTAGCATATTGGCTTGGATTCCTAGCACGTTGCCTTGGGTTTCATAGCACGTTGACTTGGTCACTTGGCCTATAATGCCTTGGTTGGTTTACCCGCACGACGTTGCCCGTTCCTATCATCTTGGCTTGGCTTGGATTCCTAGCACGTTGCCTTAGGTTTCCTAGCACGTTGCTTTGGTCACTTGGCCTACTATGCCTTGGTTGGTTTGCCCGTATGATATTGCTCGTTCCTAGCACGTTGCCTTGGCTTTCTAGCACGTTTCCTTGGTTACTTGGCCCTACTATGCCTTGGTTGGTTTGCCTCGCACGACGTTGCCCGTTCACTAGGCGAACTATGCCTTGGGTGGTTTGCGCTGCACGACCTTGTCGGTTCCTAGCCTCTTGGCTTAGCTTCCTAGCAAGTTACCTTGGGTTTCCTAGCACGTTGCCTTGGTCACTTGGCCTACTCTGCCGTGGTTGGTTTGCCCGCACGACGTTGCCCGTTCCTAGCATCTTGGCTTGGCTTTCTAGCACGTTGCCTTAGGTTTCATAGCACCTTGCCTTGGTCACTTGGCCTACTATTCCTTGGTTGGTTTGCCCGCATGACTATGCCCGTTCCTTGCATCTTGGCTTGGCTTCCTAGCACGTTGCCTTTGGTTTCCTAGCACGTTGCCTTGCTCATTTGGCCTACGATGCCTTGGTTGGTTTCCCCGCACGATGTTGCCCGTTCCTAGCATCTTGTCTTGGCTTCCTAGCACGTTACCTTGGTCACTAGGCCTCCTATGCTTTGGTTTGCATCGCTCGATGTTGCTCGTTCCTAGCATATTGGCTTGGATTCCTAGCACGTTGCCTTGGGTTTCCTAGCACGTTGCCTTGGTCAATTGGCCAACTATGCCTTGGTTGGTTTGCCCGCACGACGTTGCTCGTTCCTATCAACTTGGCTTGGCTTGGATTCCTAGCACGTTGCCTTAGATTTCCTAGCACGTTGCCTTCGTCACTTGGCCTACTCTGCGTTGGTTGGTTTGCTCGCACGACGTTGCGCATTCCTAGCATCTTGGCTTGGATTCCTAGCACGTTGCCTTAGGTTTCCTAGCACGTTGCCCTGGTCACTTGGCCTACTATCCCTTGGTTGGTTTGCTCGCACGACGTTGCCCGTTCCTAGCATCTTGGCTTGGCTTCCTACCACGTTGCCTTTGGTTTCCTAGCATGTTGCCTTGGTCACTTGGCTTACTATGTCTTGATTGGTTTGCTCACACGACGTTTCCCGTTCCTAGCATCCTGGCTTGGCTTCCTTGCACATTGCCCTGGGTTTCCTGTCACGTTTCCTTGGTCAGATGGCCTACTATGCCTTGGCTGGTTCTCCTTAAACGACGTTCCCCGTTCCTAGCATATTGGCTTGGATTCCTAGCACGTTTCCTAGGTTTCTTACCACGTTGCCTTGGTCACTTGGCCTATTATGCCTTGGTTGGTTTGCCTACACGACGTTTCCCTTTCCTAGCATCTTGGCTTGGGTCCCTAGCATGTTGCCTTGGGTTTCCAAGTACGTTGCCTTGTTCACTTGGCCTACTATGCCTTGGTTGGTTTGCCCGCACGACGTTGTACGTTCCTAGCATCCTGGCTTAGCTTCCTAGCACGTTGCCTTTGTCACTAGGCCAACTATGCCTTGAATGATTTTCCCCGCACGACGTTGCCGATTCCTAGCATCGTGGCTTAGTTTCCTAGCACACTGCCTTGGTCACTTGGCCTACTCTGCCTTGGTTGGTTTTCCTTAGACGACGTACCTAGTTCCTAGCATCTTGGCTTGGATTCCTAGCCCGTTGCCTTAGGTTTCCTAGCACGTAGCCTTGGTCACTTGACCTACTATCCCTTGGTTGGTTTTCCGGCATGATGTTTCCTGTTCCTAGTATATTGCCTTGACTTCCTAGCACGTTTCCTTTGGTTTCCTAGCATGTTGCCTTGGTCACTTGGCTTACGATGCGTTGGTTGGTGTCCCCGCACGACGTTTCCCATTCCTAGCATCTTGTCTTGCCTTGTACATTTGGCGTACTATGCTCTGGTTGATTTGCCGCACGACATTGCCCGTTCCTATTATCTTGGCTTGGATTCCTAGCACGTTTCCTTGGTCACTTTGCCAACTATCCCTTGGTTGGTTTGCACGCACGACGTTGTCCGTTCTTAGCATCTTGGCTTGGCTTCCTAGCACGTTGCCATTGGTTTCTTAGCAAGTTGCCTTGGTCACTTAACCTACAATGCCTTGGTTTCTTTCCCCGCACGACGTTGCCCGTTCCTAGCACGTTGCCTTTGGTTTCCTAACACATTGCCCTGGATGCTTGGTCTACTATGCCTTGGTTGGTTTGCCCGCACGAAGTTTCCTGTTCCAAGCATCTTGGCTTGGATTTCTAGCACGTTCCCTTAGGTTTCCTAGCACGTTGCCTTCGTCACTTGGCCTACTATCCCTTGGTTGGTTTCCCCGCATGACGTTGCCCGTTCATAGCATCTTGGCTTGGCTTCCTAGCACGTTGCCATGGGTTTCCTAGCATGTTTCCTTGGTCACTTGGCCTACTATGCCTTGGTTGGTTTTCCTCGAACGACGTTGCCCGTTCCTAGCATCTTGGCTTGGATTTCTAGCACGTTGCCTTAGGTTTCCTAGCACATTGCCTTGGTCACTTGGCCTATTATGCCTTGGTTGGTTTGCCCGCACGACGTTGCCCGTTCCTAGCATCTTGGCTTGGCTTCCTAACACGTTGCCTTGGGTTTCCTAGCACGTTGCCTTGGTCAATTGGCCAAATATGCCTTGGTTGGTTTGCCCGCACGACGTTGCTCGTTCCTATCAACTTGGCTTGGCTTGGATTCCTAGCACGTTGCCTTAGATTTCCTAGCACGTTGCCTTCGTCACTTGGCCTACTCTGCCTTGGTTGGTTTGCTCGCACGACGTTGCGCATTCCTAGCATCCTGGCTTGGCTTCCTAGCAAGTTGCCCTGGGTTCCTTAGCACGTTGCCTTGGTCACTAGGAGAACTATGCGTTGGTTGGTTTGCCCCGAACAACGTTGCCGGTTCCTAGCCTCTTGTCTTAGCATCCTAGCACATTACCTTAGGTTTCCTAGCACGTTGCATTGGTCACTTGGCCTACTCTGCCGAGGTTGGTTTGTCCGCAAGACGTTACCCGTTCCTAGCATCTTGGCTTGGATTCCTAGCACGTTGCCTTAGGTTTCCTAGCACGTTGCCCTGGTCACTTGGCCTACTATCCCTTGGTTGGTTTGCTCGCACGACGTTGCCCGTTCCTAGCATCTTGGCTTGGCTTCCTACCACGTAGCCTTTGGTTTCCTAGCATGTTGCCTTGGTCACTTGGCTTACTATGCCTTGGTTGGTTTCCCCACACGACTTTGCCCGTTCCTAACATCTTAGCTTGGCTTCCTAGCTCGTTGCCTTGGTCACTTGGCCTACTATGCTTTGGTTTGCCTCGCAAGACGTTGCCCGTTCATAGCATATTGGCATGGATTCCTTGCTCGTTGCCTTGGGTTTCCTAGCACGTTGCCTTGGTCGCTTGGCCTACTATGTCTTGATTGGTTTGCTCACACGACGTTTCCCGGTCCTAGCATCCTGGCTTGGCTTCCTTGCACATTGCCCTGGGTTTCCTATCACGTTTCCTTGGTCAGATGGCCTACTATGCCTTGGTTGGTTCGCCTTAAACGACGTTCCCCGTTCCTAGCATCTTGGCTTGGATTCCTAGCACGTTTCCTAGGTTTCTTACCACGTTGCCTTGGTCACTTGGCCTATTATGCCTTGGTTGGTTTGCCTACACGACGTTTCCCGTTCCTAGCATCTTGGCTTGGGTCCCTAGCATGTTGCCTTGGGTTTCCAAGTACGTTGCCTTGTTCACTTGGCCTACTATGCCTTGGTTGGTTTTCCCGCACGACGCTGTACGTTCCTAGCATCCTGGCTTAGCTTCCTAGCACGTTGCCTTTGTCACTAGGCCAACTATGCCTTGAATGATTTGCCCCGCACGACGTTGCCGATTCCTAGCATCGTGATTTAGTTTCCTAGCACATTGACTTGGTCACTTGGCCTACTCTGCCTTGGTTGGTTTGCCTTAGACGACGTACCTAATTCCTAGCATCTTGGCTTGGATTCCTAGCCCGTTGCCTTAGGTTTCCTAGCAGGTAGCCTTGGTCACTTGACCTACTATCCCTTGGTTGGTTTTCCGGCATGATGTTTCCTGTTCCTAGTATATTGCCTTGGCTTCCTATAGCACGTTTCCTTTGGTTTCCTAGCACGTTGCCTTGGTCACTTGGCTTACGATGCGTTGGTTGGTGTCCCCGCACAACGTTGCCCGTTCCTAGCATCTTGTCTTGCCTTGTACATTTGGCGTACTATCCCTTGGTTGATTTGCCGCACGACATTGCCCGTTCCTATTATCTTGGCTAGGATTCCTAGCACGTTTCCTTGGTCACTTTGCCAACTATCCCTTGGTTGGTTTGCACGCACGACGTTTTCCGTTCTTAGCATCTTGGCTTGGCTTCCTAGCACGTTGCCGTTGGTTTCCTAGCAAGTTGCCTTGGTCACTTAACCTACAATGCCTTGGTTTCTTTCCCCGCACGACGTTCCCCGTTCCTAGCACGTTGCCTTTGGTTTCCTAACACATTGCCCTGGATGCTTGGTCTACTATGCCTTGGTTGGTTTGCCCATACGAAGTTGCCTGTTCCAAGCATCTTGGCTTAGATTTCTAGCACGTTCCCTTAGGTTTCCTAGCACGTTGCCTTCGTCACTTGGCCTACTATCCCTTGGTTGGTTTCCACGCATGACGTTGCCCTTTCATAGCATCTTGGCTTGGCTTCCTAGCACGTTACCATGGGTTTCCTAGCATGTTTCCTTGGTCACTTGGCCTACTATGCCTTGGTTGGTTTTCCTCGAACGACGTTGCCCGTTCCTAGCATCTTGGCTTGGATTTCTAGCACGTTGCCTTAGGTTTCCTAGCACATTGCGTTGGTCACTTGGCCTATTATGCCTTGGTTGGTTTGCCCGCACGACGTTGCCCGTTCCTAGCATCTTGGCTTGGCTTCCTAACACGTTGCCTTGGTCACTTAGCATACTATCCCCTGGTTGGTTTTCCCCGCACGACGTTGCCCGTTCCTGGCATCTTGGCTTGGCTTCCTATCACGTTGCCTTGGTCATTTAGCCTACTATGCTTTGGCTTGCTCCGCAAGACGTTGCCCGTTCCTAGCATATTGGCTTGGATTCCTAGCTCGTTACCTTGGGTTTCCTAGCAAGTTGCCTTGGTCACTTGGCCTACTCTGTCATGGTTGGTATGCCCGCACGACGTTGCCCGTTCCTAGCATCCTGGCTTGGCTTCCTAGCACGTTGCCCTGGGTTTCCTATCACGTTTCCTTGGTCACATAGCCTACTATGCCTTGGTTGGATTGATTTACACGACGTTGCCCGTTCCTAGCATCCTGGCTTGGGTTCCTAGCATGTTGCCTTGGGTTTCCAAGTAAGTTGCTTTGTTCACTTGGCCTACTATGCCTTGGTTGGTTTGCCTGCACGACGTTGCCCGTTCCTAGCATCCTGGCTTAGCTTCCTAGCACGTTGCCTTGGTCACTAGGCCAACTATGCCTTGGATGGTTTCCCCGCACGACGTTGCCCGTTCCTACCATCTTGTCTTGCCTTGTACATTTGGCGTACTATCCCTTGGTTGGTTTCCCCACACGACGTTGCTCGTTCCTAGCATCCTGGCTTGGCTTCCTAGCACGTTGCCTTGGGTTTCCTAGCATGTTGCCTTGGTCACTTAGCCTACTATGCATTGGTTGATTTACCCGTACGACGTTGACCGTTCCTAGCATCTTGGCTTGGCTTCCTAGCACGTTGCCTTGATCACTTGTCCTACTATGCAATGGACTGCCGCGCACGACGTTGGCCTTTCCTAGCATATTGGCTTGGATTCCTAGCACGTTGCCTTGGGTTTCATAGCACGTTGACTTGGTCACTTGGCCTATAATGCCTTGGTTGGTTTACCCGCACGACGTTGCCCGTTCCTATCATCTTGGCTTGGCTTGGATTCCTAGCACGTTGCCTTAGGTTTCCTAGCACGTTGCTTTGGTCACTTGGCCTACTATGCCTTGGTTGGTTTGCCCGTATGATATTGCTCGTTCCTAGCACGTTGCCTTGGCTTTCTAGCACGTTTCCTTGGTTACTTGCCCTACTATGCCTTGGTTGGTTTGCCTCGCACGACGTTGCCCGTTCCTAGCATACTGGCTTGGCTTCCTAGCAAGTTACCCAAGGTTCCCTAGCACATTGCCTTGGTCACTAGGCGAACTATGCCTTGGGTGGTTTGCGCTGCACGACCTTGTCGGTTCCTAGCCTCTTGGCTTAGCTTCCTAGCAAGTTACCTTGGGTTTCCTAGCACGTTGCCTTGGTCACTTGGCCTACTCTGCCGTGGTTGGTTTGCCCGCACGACGTTGCCCGTTCCTAGCATCTTGGCTTGGCTTTCTAGCACGTTGCCTTAGGTTTCATAGCACCTTGCCTTGGTCACTTGGCCTACTATTCCTTGGTTGGTTTGCCCGCATGACTATGCCCGTTCCTTGCATCTTGGCTTGGCTTCCTAGCACGTTGCCTTTGGTTTCCTAGCACGTTGCCTTGCTCATTTGGCCTACGATGCCTTGGTTGGTTTCCCCGCACGATGTTGCCCGTTCCTAGCATCTTGTCTTGGCTTCCTAGCACGTTACCTTGGTCACTAGGCCTCCTATGCTTTGGTTTGCATCGCTCGATGTTGCTCGTTCCTAGCATATTGGCTTGGATTCCTAGCACGTTGCCTTGGGTTTCCTAGCACGTTGCCTTGGTCAATTGGCCAACTATGCCTTGGTTGGTTTGCCCGCACGACGTTGCTCGTTCCTATCAACTTGGCTTGGCTTGGATTCCTAGCACGTTGCCTTAGATTTCCTAGCACGTTGCCTTCGTCACTTGGCCTACTCTGCGTTGGTTGGTTTGCTCGCACGACGTTGCGCATTCCTAGCATCTTGGCTTGGATTCCTAGCACGTTGCCTTAGGTTTCCTAGCACGTTGCCCTGGTCACTTGGCCTACTATCCCTTGGTTGGTTTGCTCGCACGACGTTGCCCGTTCCTAGCATCTTGGCTTGGCTTCCTACCACGTTGCCTTTGGTTTCCTAGCATGTTGCCTTGGTCACTTGGCTTACTATGTCTTGATTGGTTTGCTCACACGACGTTTCCCGTTCCTAGCATCCTGGCTTGGCTTCCTTGCACATTGCCCTGGGTTTCCTGTCACGTTTCCTTGGTCAGATGGCCTACTATGCCTTGGCTGGTTCTCCTTAAACGACGTTCCCCGTTCCTAGCATCTTGGCTTGGATTCCTAGCACGTTTCCTAGGTTTCTTACCACGTTGCCTTGGTCACTTGGCCTATTATGCCTTGGTTGGTTTGCCTACACGACGTTTCCCGTTCCTAGCATCTTGGCTTGGGTCCCTAGCATGTTGCCTTGGGTTTCCAAGTACGTTGCCTTGTTCACTTGGCCTACTATGCCTTGGTTGGTTTGCCCGCACGACGTTGTACGTTCCTAGCATCCTGGCTTAGCTTCCTAGCACGTTGCCTTTGTCACTAGGCCAACTATGCCTTGAATGATTTTCCCCGCACGACGTTGCCGATTCCTAGCATCGTGGCTTAGTTTCCTAGCACACTGCCTTGGTCACTTGGCCTACTCTGCCTTGGTTGGTTTTCCTTAGACGACGTACCTAGTTCCTAGCATCTTGGCTTGGATTCCTAGCCCGTTGCCTTAGGTTTCCTAGCACGTAGCCTTGGTCACTTGACCTACTATCCCTTGGTTGGTTTTCCGGCATGATGTTTCCTGTTCCTAGTATATTGCCTTGGCTTCCTAGCACGTTTCCTTTGGTTTCCTAGCATGTTGCCTTGGTCACTTGGCTTACGATGCGTTGGTTGGTGTCCCCGCACGACGTTTCCCATTCCTAGCATCTTGTCTTGCCTTGTACATTTGGCGTACTATGCTCTGGTTGATTTGCCGCACGACATTGCCCGTTCCTATTATCTTGGCTTGGATTCCTAGCACGTTTCCTTGGTCACTTTGCCAACTATCCCTTGGTTGGTTTGCACGCACGACGTTGTCCGTTCTTAGCATCTTGGCTTGGCTTCCTAGCACGTTGCCATTGGTTTCTTAGCAAGTTGCCTTGGTCACTTAACCTACAATGCCTTGGTTTCTTTCCCCGCACGACGTTGCCCGTTCCTAGCACGTTGCCTTTGGTTTCCTAACACATTGCCCTGGATGCTTGGTCTACTATGCCTTGGTTGGTTTGCCCGCACGAAGTTTCCTGTTCCAAGCATCTTGGCTTGGATTTCTAGCACGTTCCCTTAGGTTTCCTAGCACGTTGCCTTCGTCACTTGGCCTACTATCCCTTGGTTGGTTTCCCCGCATGACGTTGCCCGTTCATAGCATCTTGGCTTGGCTTCCTAGCACGTTGCCATGGGTTTCCTAGCATGTTTCCTTGGTCACTTGGCCTACTATGCCTTGGTTGGTTTTCCTCGAACGACGTTGCCCGTTCCTAGCATCTTGGCTTGGATTTCTAGCACGTTGCCTTAGGTTTCCTAGCACATTGCCTTGGTCACTTGGCCTATTATGCCTTGGTTGGTTTGCCCGCACGACGTTGCCCGTTCCTAGCATCTTGGCTTGGCTTCCTAACACGTTGCCTTGGGTTTCCTAGCACGTTGCCTTGGTCAATTGGCCAAATATGCCTTGGTTGGTTTGCCCGCACGACGTTGCTCGTTCCTATCAACTTGGCTTGGCTTGGATTCCTAGCACGTTGCCTTAGATTTCCTAGCACGTTGCCTTCGTCACTTGGCCTACTCTGCCTTGGTTGGTTTGCTCGCACGACGTTGCGCATTCCTAGCATCCTGGCTTGGCTTCCTAGCAAGTTGCCCTGGGTTCCTTAGGACGTTGCCTTGGTCACTAGGAGAACTATGCGTTGGTTGGTTTGCCCCGAACAACGTTGCCGGTTCCTAGCCTCTTGTCTTAGCATCCTAGCACATTACCTTAGGTTTCCTAGCACGTTGCATTGGTCACTTGGCCTACTCTGCCGAGGTTGGTTTGTCCGCAAGACGTTACCCGTTCCTAGCATCTTGGCTTGGATTCCTAGCACGTTGCCTTAGGTTTCCTAGCACGTTGCCACGGTCACTTGGCCTACTATCCCTTGGTTGGTTTGCTCGCACGACGTTGCCCGTTCCTAGCATCTTGGCTTGGCTTCCTACCACGTAGCCTTTGGTTTCCTAGCATGTTGCCTTGGTCACTTGGCTTACTATGCCTTGGTTGGTTTCCCCACACGACTTTGCCCGTTCCTAACATCTTAGCTTGGCTTCCTAGCTCGTTGCCTTGGTCACTTGGCCTACTATGCTTTGGTTTGCCTCGCAAGACGTTGCCCGTTCATAGCATATTGGCATGGATTCCTTGCTCGTTGCCTTGGGTTTCCTAGCACGTTGCCTTGGTCGCTTGGCCTACTATGTCTTGATTGGTTTGCTCACACGACGTTTCCCGGTCCTAGCATCCTGGCTTGGCTTCCTTGCACATTGCCCTGGGTTTCCTATCACGTTTCCTTGGTCAGATGGCCTACTATGCCTTGGTTGGTTCGCCTTAAACGACGTTCCCCGTTCCTAGCATCTTGGCTTGGATTCCTAGCACGTTTCCTAGGTTTCTTACCACGTTGCCTTGGTCACTTGGCCTATTATGCCTTGGTTGGTTTGCCTACACGACGTTTCCCGTTCCTAGCATCTTGGCTTGGGTCCCTAGCATGTTGCCTTGGGTTTCCAAGTACGTTGCCTTGTTCACTTGGCCTACTATGCCTTGGTTGGTTTTCCCGCACGACGCTGTACGTTCCTAGCATCCTGGCTTAGCTTCCTAGCACGTTGCCTTTGTCACTAGGCCAACTATGCCTTGAATGATTTGCCCCGCACGACGTTGCCGATTCCTAGCATCGTGATTTAGTTTCCTAGCACATTGACTTGGTCACTTGGCCTACTCTGCCTTGGTTGGTTTGCCTTAGACGACGTACCTAATTCCTAGCATCTTGGCTTGGATTCCTAGCCCGTTGCCTTAGGTTTCCTAGCACGTAGCCTTGGTCACTTGACCTACTATCCCTTGGTTGGTTTTCCGGCATGATGTTTCCTGTTCCTAGTATATTGCCTTGGCTTCCTATAGCACGTTTCCTTTGGTTTCCTAGCACGTTGCCTTGGTCACTTGGCTTACGATGCGTTGGTTGGTGTCCCCGCACAACGTTGCCCGTTCCTAGCATCTTGTCTTGCCTTGTACATTTGGCGTACTATCCCTTGGTTGATTTGCCGCACGACATTGCCCGTTCCTATTATCTTGGCTTGGATTCCTAGCACGTTTCCTTGGTCACTTTGCCAACTATCCCTTGGTTGGTTTGCACGCACGACGTTTTCCGTTCTTAGCATCTTGGCTTGGCTTCCTAGCACGTTGCCGTTGGTTTCCTAGCAAGTTGCCTTGGTCACTTAACCTACAATGCCTTGGTTTCTTTCCCCGCACGACGTTCCCCGTTCCTAGCACGTTGCCTTTGGTTTCCTAACACATTGCCCTGGATGCTTGGTCTACTATGCCTTGGTTGGTTTGCCCATACGAAGTTGCCTGTTCCAAGCATCTTGGCTTAGATTTCTAGCACGTTCCCTTAGGTTTCCTAGCACGTTGCCTTCGTCACTTGGCCTACTATCCCTTGGTTGGTTTCCACGCATGACGTTGCCCTTTCATAGCATCTTGGCTTGGCTTCCTAGCACGTTGCCATGGGTTTCCTAGCATGTTTCCTTGGTCACTTGGCCTACTATGCCTTGGTTGGTTTTCCTCGAACGACGTTGCCCGTTCCTAGCATCTTGGCTTGGATTTCTAGCACGTTGCCTTAGGTTTCCTAGCACATTGCATTGGTCACTTGGCCTATTATGCCTTGGTTGGTTTGCCCGCACGACGTTGCCCGTTCCTAGCATCTTGGCTTGGCTTCCTAACACGTTGCCTTGGTCACTTAGCATACTATCCCCTGGTTGGTTTTCCCCGCACGACGTTGCCCGTTCCTGGCATCTTGGCTTGGCTTCCTATCACGTTGCCTTGGTCATTTAGCCTACTATGCTTTGGCTTGCTCCGCAAGACGTTGCCCGTTCCTAGCATATTGGCTTGGATTCCTAGCTCGTTACCTTGGGTTTCCTAGCAAGTTGCCTTGGTCACTTGGCCTACTCTGTCATGGTTGGTATGCCCGCACGACGTTGCCCGTTCCTAGCATCCTGGCTTGGCTTCCTAGCACGTTGCCCTGGGTTTCCTATCACGTTTCCTTGGTCACATGGCCTACTATGCCTTGGTTGGATTGATTTACACGACGTTGCCCGTTCCTAGCATCCTGGCTTGGGTTCCTAGCATGTTGCCTTGGGTTTCCAAGTAAGTTGCCTTGTTCACTTGGCCTACTATGCCTTGGTTGGTTTGCCTGCACGACGTTGCCCGTTCCTAGCATCCTGGCTTAGCTTCCTAGCACGTTGCCTTGGTCACTAGGCCAACTATGCCTTGGATGGTTTGCCCCGCACGACGTTGACCGTTCCTAGCATCGTGGGTTAGCTTCCAAGCACATTACCTTGGGCACTTGGCATACTCTGCCTTGGTTGGTTTGTCTCATACGACGTTGCCCATTCCTCGCATCTTGCTTGGCTTCCTAGCACGTTGTCTTGGTCACTTGGCATACTATCCCCTGGTTGGTTTTCCCCGCACGACGTTGCCCGTTCCTGGCATCTTGGCTTGGCTTCCTATCACGTTGCCTTGGTCATTTGGCCTACTATCCTTGGTTTGCTCCGCAAGACGTTGCCCGTTCCTAGCATATTGGCTTGGATTCCTAGCTCGTTACCTTGGGTTTTCTAGCAAGTTGCCTTGGTCACTTGGCCTACTCCGCCATGGTTGGTATGCCCGCACGACGTTGCCCGTTCCTAGCATCCTGGCTTGGCTTCCTAGCACGTTGCCCTGGGTTTCCTATCACGTTTCCTTGGTCACATGGCCTACTATGCCTTGGTTGGATTGATTTTCACGACGTTGCCCGTTCCTAGCATCTTGGCTTGGGTTCCTAGCATGTTGCCTTGGGTGTCCAAGTACGTTGCCTTGTTCACTTGGCCTACTATGCCTTGGTTGGTTTGCCTGCACGACGTTGCCCGTTCCTAGCATCCTGGCTTAGCTTCCTAGCACGTTGCCTTGGTCACTAGGCCAACTATGCCTTGGATGGTTTGCCCCGCACGACGTTGACGGTTCCTAGCATCGTGGCTTAGCTTCCTAGCACATTACCTTGGGCACTTGGCATACTCTGCCTCGGTTGGTTTGTCTCAGACGACGTTGCCAGTTCCTAGCATCTTGGCTTGGATTCCTAGCATGTTGCCTTAGGTTTCCTAGAACGTTGCCTTAGTCACTTGGCATACTCTGCCTTGGTTGGTTTGCCTCAGACGACGTTGCCAGTTCCTAGCATCTTGGCTTGGATTCCTAGGACGTTGCCTTAGGTTTCCTAGCACGTTGCCTTGGTCACTTGGCCTATTATGCCTTGGTTGGTTTGCCTGCACGACGTTACCCGTTTCTAGCATCTTGGGTTGGATTCCCAGCACGTTGCCTTAGGTTTCCTAGCACGTAGCCTTGGGCACTTGGCATACTCTTCCTTAGTTGGTTTGCCTCAGACGACGTTCCCAGTTCCTAGCATCTTGGCTTGGATTCCTAGCACGTTACCTTAGGTTTCCTAGCACGTTGCCCTGGTCATTTGGCCTACTATTCCTTGGTTGGTTTGCTCGCACGATGTTGCCCGTTCCTAGCATCTTGGCTTGGCTTCCTACCACGTTGCCTTTGGTTTCCTAGCATGTTGCCTTGGTCACTTGGCTTACTATGCCTTGGTTGGTTTCCCCACACGACTTTGCCCGTTCCTAACATCTTGGCTTGGCTTCCTAGCTCCTTGCCTTGGTCACTTGGCCTACTATGCTTTGGTTTGCCTCGCAAGACGTTGCCCGTTCATAGCATATTGGCATGGATTCCTTGCTCGTTGCCTTGGGTTTCCTAGTACATTGCCTTGGTCGCTTGGCCTACTATGTCTTGATTGGTTTGCTCACACGACGTTTCCCGTTCCTAGCATCCTGGCTTGGCTTCCTTGCACATTGCCCTGGGTTTCCTATCACGTTTCCTTGGTCAGATGGCCTACTATGCCTTGGTTGGTTCGCCTTAAACGACGTTCCCCGTTCCTAGCATCTTGGCTTGGATTCCTAGCACGTTTCCTAGGTTTCTTACCACGTTGCCTTGGTCACTTGGCCTATTATGCCTTGGTTGGTTTGCCTACACGACGTTTCCCGTTCCTAGCATCTTGGCTTGGGTCCCTAGCATGTTGCCTTGGGTTTCCAAGTACGTTGCCTTGTTCACTTGGCCTACTATGCCTTGGTTGGTTTGCCCGCACGACGTTGTACGTTCCTAGCATCCTGGCTTAGCTTCCTAGCACGTTGCCTTTGTCACTAGGCCAACTATGCCTTGAATGATTTTCCCCGCACGACGTTGCTGATTCCTAGCATCTTGGCTTGGATTCCTAGCCCGTTGCCTTAGGTTTCTGATGTAGGGAGAATTCAAGAGTTTACGAGACTCTTTTTCAATCTTTGGAAACGAAGGAAACGAGCCCGAAGGATGCCCGAAAGTTGGCATCGAAAGGGTCGCAATGGGGGGCGAAGAACCAGTCGATCAAAGAAGATTTTCTGCTTGTTTTCATCTGTGCGGGTTAGAAAGCGGGTTAGGCCGCCCAGCAACCCGCTTAGCCTACTGTTTTGTCATCTGTGCGGGTTAGAAAGCGGGTTAGGCCGCCCCACTACCCGCCCAAGCTGCTGTTGCTGATTTGCTTCCTTCATCACGCTGCCTTACATACATATCCATTATTATTATTTATTTTCTTTATTTTTAAGTCTTAATTATCTTTTTGGGTTAGGATATTATTCTTAGATAATTATTTGGTTTCCTAATTAGATTATAATTATTAGGTAATTATCTTTTCTTAGTTTATGGTAATCTTTTCCTAATTTTAGTTTATAAATAGGGTTGAGTCTTTCTTTGTAGAACACATTATCATTAATAATATGTTTTTCTCTTTGAGAGTATTTCGGGTTTTTTCGTTATTTGTTAGTTTTTACGCTTGTAAGATCTATTACCGTTTGGATTTGACGTTTGTCGATCCGTTCCATATTTTCCGATGAGTCAGTTTCCTAGCACGTAGCCTTGGTTGGTTTGCCCGCACGACGTTGCTCGTTCCTATCAACTTGGCTTGGCTTGGATTCCTAGCACGTTGCCTTAGATTTCCTAGCACGTTGCCTTCGTCACTTGGCCTACTCTGCCTTGGTTGGTTTGCTCGCACGACGTTGCGCATTCCTAGCATCCTGGCTTGGCTTCCTAGCAAGTTGCCCTGGGTTCCCTAGCACGTTGCCTTGGTCAGATGGCCTACTATGCCTTGGTTGGTTCGCCTTAAACGACGTTCCCCGTTCCTAGCATCTTGGCTTGGATTCCTAGCACGTTTCCTAGGTTTCTTACCACGTTGCCTTGGTCACTTGGCCTATTATGCCTTGGTTGGTTTGCCTACACGACGTTTCCCGTTTCTAGCATCTTGGCTTGGGTCCCTAGCATGTTGCCTTGGGTTTCCAAGTACATTGCCTTATTCACTTGGCCTACTATGCCTTGGTTGGTAGGCCACCACGACGTTGCACGTTCCTAGCATCCTGGCTTAGCTTCCTAGCACGTTGCCTTTGTCACTAGGCCAACTATGCCTTGAATGATTTGCCCCGCACGACGTTGCCGATTCCTAGCATCGTGGCTTAGTTTCCTAGCACATTGCCTTGGTCACTTGGCCTACTCTGCCTTGGTTGGGTTGCCTTAGACGACGTACCTAGTTTCTAGCATCTTGGCTTGGATTCCTAGCCCGTTGCCTTAGGTTTCCTAGCACGTAGCCTTGGTCACTTGACCTACTACGCTATGGACTGCCGCACACGACGTTGGCCTTTCCTAGCATATTGGCTTGGATTTCTAGCACGTTGCCTTGGGTTTCATAGCACGTTGACTTGGTCACTTGGCCTATAATGCCTTGGTTGGTTTACCCGCACGACGTTGCCCGTTCCTATTATCTTGGCTTGGCTTGGATTCTTAGCACGTTGCCTTAGGTTTCCTAGCACGTTGCCTTGGTGACTTGGCCTACTATGCCTTGGTTGGTTTGCCCGTACGATATTGCTCGTTCCTAGCACGTTGCCTTGGCTTTCTAGCACGTTTCCTTGGTCACTTGGCCCTACTATGCCTTGGTTGGTTTGCCTCGCACGACGTTGCCCGTTCCTAGCATACTGGCTTGGCTTCCTAGCAAGTTACCCAAGGTTCCCTAGCACGTTGCCTTGGTCACTAGGCGAACTATGCCTTGGTTGGTTTGCCCTGCACGACCTTGTCGGTTCCTAGCCTCTTGGCTTAGCTTCCTAGCAAGTTACCTTGGGTTTCCTAGCACGTTGCCTTGGTCACTTTGCCTACTCTGCCGTGGTTGGTTTGCCCGCACGACGTTGCCCGTTCCTAGCATCTTGGCTTGGCTTCCTAGCACGTTGCCTTAGGTTTCATAGAACCTTGCCTTGGTCACTTGGCCTACTATCCCTTGGTTGGTTTGCCCGCATGACTATGCCCGTTCCTAGCATCTTGGCTTGGCTTCCTAGCACGTTGCCTTTGGTTTCCTAGCACGTTGCCTTGGTCATTTGGCCTACGATGCCTTGGTTGGTTTCCCCGCACGATGTTGCCCGTTCCTAGCATCTTGTCTTGGCTTCCTAGCACGTTACCTTGGTCACTAGGCCTCCTATGCTTTGGTTTGCCCCGCTCGATGTTGCTCGTTCCTAGCATATTGGCTTGGATTCCTAGCACGTTGCCTTGGGTTTCCTAGCACGTTGCCTTGGTCAATTGGCCAACTATGCCTTGGTTGGTTTGCCCGCACGACGTTGCTCGTTCCTATCAACTTGGCTTGGCTTGGATTCCTAGCACGTTGCCTTAGATTTCCTAGCACGTTGCCTTCGTCACTTGGCCTACTCTGCCTTGGTTGGTTTGCTCGCACGACGTTGCGCATTCCTAGCATCCTGGCTTGGCTTCCTAGCAAGTTGCCCTGGGTTCCCTAGCACGTTGCCTTGGTCACTGGGAGAACTATGCGTTGGTTGGTTTGCCCGAACAACGTTGCCGGTTCCTAGCCTCTTGTCTTAGCATCCTAGCACATTACCTTAGGTTTCCTAACACGTTGCATTGGTCACTTGGCCTACTCTGCCGAGGTTGGTTTGCCCGCAAGACGTTACCCATTCCTAGCATCTTGGCTTGGATTCCTAGCACGTTGCCTTAGGTTTCCTAGCACGTTGCCCTAGTCACTTGGCCTACTATCCCTTGGTTGGTTTGCTCGCACGACGTTGCCCGTTCCTAGCATCTTGGCTTGGCTTCCTACCACGTTGCCTTTGGTTTCCTAGCATGTTGCCTTGGTCACTTGGCTTACTATGCCTTGGTTGGTTTCCCCACACGACTTTGCCCGTTCCTAGCATCTTGGCTTGGCTTCCTAGCACGTAGCCTTCGTCATTTGACCTACTATCCCTTGGTTGGTTTGCCCGCATGATGTTTCATGTTCCTAGCATATTGCCTTGGCTTCCTAGCACGTTTCCTTTGGTTTCCTAGTACGTTGCCTTGGTCACTTGGCTTACGATGCCTTGGTTGGTTTCCCCGCACGACGTTGCCCGTTCCTACCATCTTGTCTTGCCTTGTACATTTGGCGTACTATCCCTTGGTTGGTTTCTCCACACGACGTTGCTCGTTCCTAGCATCCTGGCTTGGCTTCCTAGCACGTTGCCTTGGGTTTCCTAGCATGTTGCCTTGGTCAATTCGCCTACTATGCCTTGGTTGGTTTACCCGTACGACGTTGATCGTTCCTAGCATCTTGGCTTGGCTTCCTAGCACGTTGCCTTGATAACTTGTCCTACTATGCTATGGACTGCCGCACACGACGTTGGCCTTTCCTAGCATATTGGCTTGGATTTCTAGCACGTTGCCTTGGGTTTCATAGCACGTTGACTTGGTCACTTGGCCTATAATGCCTTGGTTGGTTTACCCGCACGACGTTGCCCGTTCCTATCATCTTGGCTTGGCTTGGATTCCTAGCACGTTGCCTTAGGTTTCCTAGCACGTTGCCTTGGTGACTTGGCCTACTATGCCTTGGTTGGTTTGCCCGTACGATATTGCTCGTTCCTAACACGTTGCCTTGGCTTTCTAGCACGTTTTCTTGGTCACTTGGCCCTACTATGCCTTGGTTGGTTTGCCTCGCACGACGTTGCCCGTTCCTAGCATACTGGCTTGGCTTCCTAGCAAGTTACCCAAGGTTCCCTAGCACGTTGCCTTGGTCACTAGGCGAACTATGCCTTGGTTGGTTTGCCCTGCACGACCTTGTCGGTTCCTAGCCTCTTGGCTTAGCTTCCTAGCAAGTTACCTTGGGTTTCCTAGCACGTTTCCTTGGTCACTTGGCCTACTCTGCCGTGGTTGGTTTGCCCGCACGACGTTGCCCGTTCCTAGCATCTTGGCTTGGCTTCCTAGCACGTTGCCTTAGGTTTCATAGCACCTTGCCTTTGTCACTTGGCCTACTATCCCTTGGTTGGTTTGCCCGCATGACTATGCCCGTTCCTAGCATCTTGGCTTGGCTTCCTAGCACGTTGCCTTTGGTTTCCTAGCACGTTGCCTTGGTCATTTGGCCTACGATGCCTTGGTTGGTTTCCCCGCACGATGTTGCCCGTTCCTAGCATCTTGTCTTGGCTTCCTAGCACGTTACCTTGGTCACTAGGCCTCCTATGCTTTGGTTTTCCCCGCTCGATGTTGCTCGTTCCTAGCATATTGGCTTGGATTCCTAGCACGTTGCCTTGGGTATCCTAGCACGTTGCCTTGGTCAATTGGCCAACTATGCCTTGGTTGGTTTGCCCGCACGGCGTTGCTCGTTCCTATCAACTTGGCTTGGCTTGGATTCCTAGCACGTTGCCTTAGATTTCCTAGCACGTTGCCTTCGTCACTTGGCCTACTCTGCCTTGGTTGGTTTGCTCGCACGACGTTGCGCATTCCTAGCATCCTGGCTTGGCTTCCTAGCAAGTTGCCCTGGGTTCCCTAGCACGTTGCCTTGGTCACTAGGAGAACTATGCGTTGGTTGGTTTTCCCCGAACAACGTTGCCGGTTCCTAGCCTCTTGTCTTAGCATCCTAGCACATTACCTTAGGTTTCCTAGCACGTTGCATTGGTCACTTGGCCTACTCTGCCGAGGTTGGTTTGCCCGCAAGACGTTACCCGTTCCTAGCATCTTGGCTTGGATTCCTAGCACGTTGCCTTAGGTTTCCTAGCACGTTGCCCTGGTCACTTGGCCTACTATCCCTTGGTTGGTTTGCTCGCACGACGTTGCCCGTTCCTAGCATCTTGGCTTGGCTTCCTACCACGTTGCCTTTGGTTTCCTAGCATGTTGCCTTGGTCACTTGGCTTACTATGCCTTGGTTGGTTTCCCCACACGACTTTGCCCGTTCCTAACATCTTGGCTTGGCTTCCTAGCTCCTTGCCTTGGTCACTTGGCCTACTATGCTTTGGTTTGCCTCGCAAGACGTTGCCCGTTCATAGCATATTGGCATGGATTCCTTGCTCGTTGCCTTGGGTTTCCTAGCACGTTGCCTTGGTCGCTTGGCCTACTATGTCTTGATTGGTTTGCTCACACGACGTTTCTCGTTCCTAGCATCCTGGCTTGGCTTCCTTGCACATTGCCCTGGGTTTCCTATCACGTTTCCTTGGTCAGATGGCCTACTATGCCTTGGTTGGTTCGCCTTAAACGACGTTCCCCGTTCCTAGCATCTTGGCTTGGATTCCTAGCACGTTTCCTAGGTTTCTTACCACGTTGCCTTGGTCACTTGGCCTATTATGCCTTGGTATGTTTGCCTACACGACGTTTCCCGTTCCTAGCATCTTGGCTTGGGTCCCTAGCATGTTGCCTTGGGTTTCCAAGTACGTTGCCTTGTTCACTTGGCCTACTATGCCTTGGTTGGTTTGCCCGCACGACGTTGTACGTTCCTAGCATCCTGGCTTAGCTTCCTAGCACGTTGCCTTTGTCACTAGGCCAACTATGCCTTGAATGATTTTCCCCGCACGACGTTGCCGATTCCTAGCATCGTGGCTTAGTTTCCTAGCACATTGCCTTGGTTGGTTCGCCTTAAACGACGTTCCCCGTTCCTAGCATCTTGGCTTGGATTCCTAGCACGTTTCCTAGGTTTCTTACCACGTTGCCTTGGTCACTTGGCCTATTATGCCTTGGTTGGTTTGCCTACACGACATTTCCCGTTCCTAGCATCTTGGCTTGGGTCCCTAGCATGTTGCCTTGGGTTTCCAAGTACGTTGCCTTGTTCACTTGGCCTACTATGCCTTGGTTGGTTTGCCCGCACGACGTTGTACGTTCCTAGCATCCTGGCTTAGCTTCCTAGCACGTTGCCTTTGTCACTAGGCCAACTATGCCTTGAATGATTTTCCCCGCACGACGTTGCCGATTCCTAGCATCTTGGCTTGGATTCCTAACCCGTTGCCTTAGGTTTCCTAGGACGTAGCCTTGGTCACTTGACCTACTATCCCTTGGTTGGTTTTCCGGCATGATGTTTCCTGTTCCTAGTATATTGCCTTGGCTTCCTAGCACGTTTCCTTTGGTTTCCTAGCACGTTGCCTTGGTCACTTGGCCTATTATGCCTTGGTTGGTTTGCCTGCACGACGTTACCCATTTCTAGCTTCTTGGGTTGGATTCCCAGCACGTTGCCTTAGGTTTCCTAGCACGTAGCCTTGGGCACTTGGCATACTCTGCCTTAGTTGGTTTGCCTCAGACGACGTTCCCAGTTCCTAGCATCTTGGCTTGGATTCCAAGCCCGTTGCCTTAGGTTTCCTAGCACGTAGCCTTGGTCATTTGACCTACTATCCCTTGGTTGGTTTGCCCGCACGACGTTGCCCGTTCCTACCATCTTGTCTTGCCTTGTACATTTGGCGTAATATCCCTTGGTTGGTTTCCCCACACGACGTTGCTCGTTCCTAGCATCCTGGCTTGGCTTCCTAGCATATTGGCTTGGATTCCTAGCACGTTGCCTTGGGTTTCCTAGCACGTTGCCTTGGTCAATTGGCCAACTATGCCTTGGTTGGTTTGCCCGCACCACATTGCTCGTTCCTATCAACTTGGCTTGGCTTGCATTCCTAGCACGTTGCCTTAGATTTCCTAGCACGTTGCCTTCGTCACTTGCCCTACTCTGCCTTGGTTGGTTTGCTCGCACGACGTTGCGCATTCCTAGCATCCTGGCTTGGCTTCCTAGCAAGTTGCCCTGGGTTCCCTAGCACGTTGCCTTGGTCACTAAGAGAACTATGCGTTGGTTGGTTTGCCCCGAACAACGTTGCCGATTCCTAGCCTCTTGTCTTAGCATCCTAGCACATTACCTTAGGTTTCCTAGCACGTTGCATTGGTCACTTGGCCTACTCTGCCGAGATAGTTTGCCCGCAAGACGTTACCCGTTCCTAGCATCTTGGCTTGGATTCCTAGCACGTTACCTTAGGTTTCCTAGCACGTTGCCCTGGTCATTTGGCCTACTATTCCTTGGTTGGTTTGCTCGCACGATGTTGCCCGTTCCTAGCATCTTGGCTTGGCTTCCTACCACGTTGCCTTTGGTTTCCTAGCATGTTGCCTTGGTCACTTGGCTTACTATGCCTTGGTTGGTTTCCCCACACGACTTTGCCCGTTCCTAACATCTTGGCTTGGCTTCCTAGCTCCTTGCCTTGGTCACTTGGCCTACTATGCTTTGGTTTGCCTCGCAAGACGTTGCCCGTTCATAGCATATTGGCATGGATTCCTTGCTCGTTGCCTTGGGTTTCCTAGTACATTGCCTTGGTCGCTTGGCCTACTATGTCTTGATTGGTTTGCTCACACGACGTTTCCCGTTCCTAGCATCCTGGCTTGGCTTCCTTGCACATTGCCCTGGGTTTCCTATCACGTTTCCTTGGTCAGATGGCCTACTATGCCTTGGTTGGTTCGCCTTAAACGACGTTCCCCGTTCCTAGCATCTTGGCTTGGATTCCTAGCACGTTTCCTAGGTTTCTTACCACGTTGCCTTGGTCACTTGGCCTATTATGCCTTGGTTGGTTTGCCTACACGACGTTTCCCGTTCCTAGCATCTTGGCTTGGGTCCCTAGCATGTTGCCTTGGGTTTCCAAGTACGTTGCCTTGTTCACTTGGCCTACTATGCCTTGGTTGGTTTGCCCGCACGACGTTGTACGTTCCTAGCATCCTGGCTTAGCTTCCTAGCACGTTGCCTTTGTCACTAGGCCAACTATGCCTTGAATGATTTTCCCCGCACGACGTTGCCGATTCCTAGCATCGTGGCTTAGTTTCCTAGCACACTGCCTTGGTCACTTGGCCTACTCTGCCTTGGTTGGTTTTCCTTAGACGACGTACCTAGTTCCTAGCATCTTGGCTTGGATTCCTAGCCCGTTGGCTTAGGTTTCCTAGCACGTAGCCTTGGTCACTTGACCTACTATCCCTTGGTTGGTTTGCCCGCACGACGTTGCCCGTTCCTAGCATCTTGGCTTGGCTTCCTAGCACGTTGCCTTAGGTTTCATAGCACCTTGCCTTGGTCACTTGGCCTACTATCCCTTGGTTGGTTTGCCCGCATGACTATGCCCGTTCCTAGCATCTTGGCTTGGCTTCCTAGCACGTTGCCTTTGGTTTCCTAGCACGTTGCCTTGGTCATTTGGCCTACAATGCCTTGGTTGGTTTCCCCGCACGATGTTGCCCGTTCCTAGCATCTTGTCTTGGCTTGGATTCCTAACCCGTTGCCTTAGGTTTCCTAGGACGTAGCCTTGGTCACTTGACCTACTATCCCTTGGTTGGTTTTCCGGCATGATGTTTCCTGTTCCTAGTATATTGCCTTGGCTTCCTAGCACGTTTCCTTTGGTTTCCTAGCACGTTGCCTTGGTCACTTGGCCTATTATGCCTTGGTTGGTTTGCCTGCACGACGTTACCCGTTTCTAGCTTCTTGGGTTGGATTCCCAGCACGTTGCCTTAGGTTTCCTAGCACGTAGCCTTGGGCACTTGGCATACTCTGCCTTAGTTGGTTTGCCTCAGACGACGTTCCCAGTTCCTAGCATCTTGGCTTGGATTCCAAGCCCGTTGCCTTAGGTTTCCTAGCACGTAGCCTTGGTCATTTGACCTACTATCCCTTGGTTGGTTTGCCCGCATGATGTTTCATGTTCCTAGCATATTGCCTTGGCTTCCTAGCACGTTTCCTTTGGTTTCCTAGTACGTTGCCTTGGTCACTTGGCTTACGATGCCTTGGTTGGTTTCCCCGCACGACTTTGCCCGTTCCTACCATCTTGTCTTGCCTTGTACATTTGGCATACTATCCCTTGGTTGGTTTCCCCACACGACGTTGCTCGTTCCTAGCATCCTGGCTTGGCTTCCTAGCACGTTGCCTTGGGTTTCCTAGCATGTTGCCTTGGTCACTTAGCCTACTATGCCTTGGTTGGTTTATCCGTACGACGTTGACCGTTCCTAGCATCTTGGCTTGGCTTCCTAGAACGTTGCCTTGATCACTTGTCCTACTATGCTATGGACTGCCGCGCATGACGTTGGCCTTTCCTAGCATATTGGCTTGGATTCCTAGCACGTTGCCTTGGGTTTCATAGCATGTTGACTTGGTCACTTGGCCTATATTGCCTTGGTTGGTTTACCCGCACGACGTTACCCGTTCCTATCATCTTGGCTTGGCTTGGATTCCTAGCACGTTGCCTTAGGTTTCCTAGCACGTTGCCTTGGTCACTTGGCCTACTATGCCTTGGTTGGTTTGCCTCGCACGACGTTGCCCGTTCCTAGCATACTGGCTTGGCTTCCTAGCAAGTTACCCAAGGTTCCCTAGCACGTTGCCTTGGTCACTAGGCGAACTATGCCTTGGTTGGTTTGCCCTGCACGACCTTGTCGGTTCCTAGCCTCTTGGCTTAGCTTCCTAGCAAGTTACCTTGGGTTTCCTAGCACGTTGCCTTGGTCACTTGGCCTACTCTGCCGTGGTTGGTTTGCCCGCACGACGTTGCCCGTTCCTAGCATCTTGGCTTGGCTTCCTAGCACGTTGCCTTAGGTTTCCTAGCACCTTGCCTTGGTCACTTGGCCTACTATCCCTTGGTTGGTTTGCCCGCATGACTATGCCCGTTCCTAGCATCTTGGCTTGGCTTCCTAGCACGTTGCCTTTGGTTTCCTAGCACGTTGCCTTGCTCATTTGGCCTACGATGCCTTGGTTGGTTTCCCCGCACGATGTTGCCCGTTCCTAGCATCTTGTCTTGGCTTCCTAGCACGTTACCTTGGTCACTAGGCCTCCTATGCTTTGGTTTGCCCCGCTCGATGTTGCTTGTTCCTAGCATATTGGCTTGGATTCCTAGCACGTTGCCTTGGGTTTCCTAGCACGTTGCCTTGGTCAATTGGCCAACGATGCCTTCGTTGGTTTGCCCGCACGACGTTGCTCGTTCCTATCAACTTGGCTTGGCTTGGATTCCTAGCACGTTAGCTTAGATTTCCTAGCACGTTGCCTCCGTCACTTGGCCTACTCTGCCTTGGTTGGTTTGCTCGCACGACGTTGCGCATTCTTAGCATCCTGGCTTGGCTTCCTAGCAAGTTGCCCTGGGTTCCCTAGCACGTTGCCTTGGTCACTAGGAGAACTATGCGTTGGTTGGTTTGCCCCGAACAACGTTGCCGGTTCCTAGCCTCTTGTCTTAGCATCCTAGCACATTACCTTAGGTTTCCTAGCACGTTGCATTGGTCACTTGGATTACTCTGCCGAGGTTGGTTTGCCCGCAAGACGTTACCCGGTCCTAGAATCTTGGCTTGGATTCCTAGCACGTTGCCTTAGGTTTCCTAGCACGTTGCCCTGGTCACTTGGCCTACTATCCCTTGGTTGGTTTGCTCGCACGACGTTGCCCGTTCCTAGCATCTTGGCTTGGCTTCCTACCACGTTGCCTTTGGTTTCCTAGCATATTGCCTTGGTCACTTGGCTTACTATGCCTTGGTTGGTTTCCCCACACGACTTTGCCCGTTCCTAACATCCTGGCTTAGCTTCCTAGCACGTTGCCTTTGTCACTAGGCCAACTATGCCTTGAATGATTTGCCCCGCACGACGTTGCCCATTCCTAGCATCGTGGCTTAGTTTCCTAGCACATTGCCTTGGTCACTTGGCCTACTCTGCCTTGGTTGATTTTCCTTAGACGACGTACCTAGTTCCTAGCATCTTGGCTTGGATTCCTAGCCCGTTGCCTTAGGTTTCCTAGCACGTAGCCTTGGTCACTTGACCTACTATCCCTTGGTTGGTTTTCCGGCATGATGTTTCCTGTTCCTAGTATATTGCCTTGGCTTCCTAGCACGTTTCCTTTGGTTTCCTAGCACGTTGCCTTGGTCACTTGGCTTACGATGCGTTGGTTGGTGTCCCCGCACGACGTTACCCGTTTCTAGCATCTTGGGTTGGATTCCCAACACGTTGCCTTAGGTTTCCTAGCACGTAGCCTTGGGAACTTGGCATACTCTGCCTTAGTTGGTTTGCCTCAGACGACGTTCCCAGTTCCTAGCATCTTGGCTTGGATTCCAAGCCCGTTGCCTTAGGTTTCCTAGCACGTAGCCATGGTCATTTGACCTACTATCCCTTGGTTGGTTTGCCCGCATGATGTTTCATGTTCCTAGCATATTGCCTTGGCTTCCTAGCACGTTTCCTTTGGTTTCCTAGTACGTTGCCTTGGTCACTTGGCTTACGATGCCTTGGTTGGTTTCCCCGCACGACGTTGCCCGTTCCTACCATCTTGTCTTGCTTTGTACATTTGGCGTACTATCCCTTGGTTGGTTTCTCCACACGACGTTGCTCGTTCCTAGCATCCTGGCTTGGCTTTCTAGCACGTTGCCTTGGGTTTCCTAGCATGTTGCCTTGGTCACTTAGCCTACTATGCCTTGGTTGGTTTACACGTACGACGTTGACCGTTCCTAGCATCTTGGCTTCGCTTCCTAGTACGTTGCCTTGATCACTTGTCCTACAATGCTATGGACTGTCGCGCACGACGTTGGCCTTTCCTAGCATATTGGCTTGGATTCCTAGCACGTTGCCTTGGGTTTCATAGCACGTTGACTTGGTCACTTGGCCTATAATGCCTTGGTTGGTTTACTCGCACGACGTTGCCCGTTCCTATCATCTTGGCTTGGCTTGGATCCCTAGCACGTTGCCTTAGGTTTCCTAGCACGTTGCCTTGCTGACTTGGCCTACTATGCCTTGGTTGGTTTGCCCGTACGATATTGCTCGTTCCTAGCACGTTGCCTTGGCTTTCTAGCACGTTTCCTTGGTTACTTGGCCCTACTATGCCTTGGTTGGTTTGCCTCGCACGACGTTGCCCGTTCCTAGCATACTGGCTTGGCTTCCTAGCAAGTTACCCAAGGTTCCCTAGCACGTTGCCTTGGTCGCTAGGCGAACTATGCCTTGGTTGGTTTGCCCTGCACGACCTTGTCGGTTCCTAGCCTCTTGGCTTAGCTTCCTAGCAAGTTACCTTGGGTTTCCTAGCACGTTTCCTTGGTCACTTGGCCTACTCTGCCGTGGTTGGTTTGCCCGCACGACGTTGCCCGTTCCTAGCATCTTGGCTTGGCTTCCTAGCACGTTGCCTTAGGTTTCATAGCACCTTGCCTTGGTCACTTGGCCTACTATCCCTTGGTTGGTTTGCCCGCATGACTATGCCCGTTCCTAGCATCTTGGCTTGGCTTCCTAGCACGTTACCTTTGGTTTCCTAGCACGTTGCCTTGGTCATTTGGCCTACTATCCCTTGGTTGGTTTGCCCGCATGACTATGCCCGTTCCTAGCATCTTGGCTTGGCTTCCTAGCACGTTACCTTTGGTTTCCTAGCACGTTGCCTTGGTCATTTGGCCTACGATGCCTTGGTTGGTTTCCCCGCACGATGCTGCCCGTTCCTAGCATCTTGTCTTGGCTTCCTAGCACGTTACCTTGGTCACTAGGCCTCCTATGCTTTGGTTTGCCCCGCTCGATGTTGCTCGTTCCTAGCATATTGGCTTGGATTCCTAGCACGTTGCCTTGGGTTTCCTAGCACGTTGCCTTGGGCAATTGGCCAACTATGCCTTGGTTGGTTTGCCCGCACGACGTTGCTCGTTCCTATCAACTTGGCTTGGCTTGGATTTCTAGCACGTTGCCTTAGATTTCCTAGCACGTTGCCTTCGTCACTTGGCCTACTCTGCCTTGGTTGGTTTGCTCGCACGACGTTGCGCATTCCTAGCATCCTGGCTTCGCTTCCTAGCATGTTGCTCTGGGTTCCCTAGCACGTTGCCTTGGTCACTAGGAGAACTATGCGTTGGTTGTTTTGCCCCGAACAACGTTGCCGGTTCCTAGCCTCTTGTCTTAGCATCCTAGCACATTACCTTAGGTTTCCTAGCATGTTGCATTGGTCACTTGGCCTACTCTGCCGAGGTTGGTTTGCCCGCAAGACGTTACCCGTTCCTAGCATCTTGGCTTGGATTCCTAGCACGTTGCCTTAGGTTTCCTAGCACGTTGCCCTGGTCACTTGGCCTACTATCCCTTGGTTGGTTTGCTCGCACGACGTTGCCCGTTCCTAGCATCTTGGTTTGGCTTCCTACCACGTTGCCTTTGGTTTCCTAGCATGTTGCCTTGGTCACTTGGCTTACTATGCCTTGGTTGGTTTCCCCACACGACTTTGCCCGTTCCTAACATCTTGGCTTGGCTTCCTAGCTCGTTGCCTTGGTCACTTGGCCTACTATGCTTTGGTTTGCCTCGCAAGACGTTGCCCGTTCATAGCATATTGGCATGGATTCCTTGCTCGTTTCCTTGGGTTTCCTAGCACGTTGCATTGGTCGCTTGGCCTACTATGTCTTGATTGGTTTGCTCGCACGACGTTGCCCGTTCCTAGCATCCTGGCTTGGCTTCCTTGCACATTGCCCTGGGTTTCCTATCACGTTTCCTTGGTCAGATGGCCTACTATGCCTTGGTTGGTTCGCCTTAAACGACGTTCCCCGTTCCTAGCATCTTGGCTTGGATTCCTAGCACGTTTCCTAGGTTTCTTACCACGTTGCCTTGGTCACTTGGCCTATTATGCCTTGGTTGGTTTGCCTACACGACGTTTCCCGTTCCTAGCATCTTGGCTTGGGTCCCTAGCATGTTGCCTTGGGTTTCCAAGTACGTTGCCTTGTTCACTTGGCCTACTATGCCTTGGTTGGTTTGCCCGCACGACGTTGTACGTTCCTAGCATCCTGGCTTAGCTTCCTAGCACGTTGCCTTTGTCACTAGGCCAACTATGCCTTGAATGATTTTCCCCGCACGACGTTGCTGATTCCTAGCATCTTGGCTTGGATTCCTAGCCCGTTGCCTTAGGTTTCCTAGCACGTAGCCTTGGTCACTTGACCTACTATCCCTTGGTTGGTTTTCCGGCATGATGTTTCCTGTTCCTAGTATATTGCCTTGGCTTCCTAGCACGTTTCCTTTGGTTTCCTAGCACGTTGCCTTGGTCACTTGGCTTATGATGCGTTGGTTGGTGTCTCCGCACGACGTTGCCCGTTCCTAGCATCTTGTCTTGCCTTGTATATTTGGCGTACTATGCTCTGGTTGATTTGCCGCACGACATTGCCCGTTCCTATTATCTTGGCTTGGATTCCTAGCACGTTTCCTTGGTCACTTTGCCAACTATCCCTTGGTTGGTTTGCACGCACGACGTTGTCCGTTCTTCGCATCTTGGCTTGGCTTCCTAGCACGTTGCCATTGGTTTCCTAGCAAGTTGCCTTGGTCACTTAACCTACAATGCCTTGGTTTCTTTCCCCGCACGACGTTGCCCGTTCCTAGCACGTTGCCTTTGGTTTCCTAACACATTGCCCTGGATGCTTGGTCTACTATGCCTTGGTTGGTTTGCCCGCACGAAGTTGCCTGTTCCAAGCATCTTGGCTTGGATTTCTAGCACGTTCCCTTAGGTTTCCTAGCACGTTGCCTTCGTCACTTGGCCTACTATCCCTTGGTTGGTTTTCCTCGAACGACGTTGCCCATTCCTAGCATCTTGGCTTGGATTTCTAGCACGTTGCCTTAGGTTTCCTAGCACATTGCCTTGGTCACTTGGCCTATTATGCCTTGGTTGGTTTACCCGCACGACGTTGCCCGTTCCTAGCATCTTGGCTTGGCTTCCTAACACGTTGCCTTGGATTCCTAGCACGTTTCCTTGGTCACTTAGCCTACTATGCCGTGGTTGGTTTGCCCACATGACGTTGCCCATTCCTCGCATCTTGGCTTGGCTTCCTAGCACGTTGTCTTGGTCACTTGGTATACTATCCCCTGTTTGGTATTCCCCGCACGACGTTGCCCGTTCCTGGCATCTTGGCTTGGCTTCCTATCACGTTGCCTTGGTCATTTGGCCTACTATGCTTTGGTTTGCTCCGCAAGACGTTGCCCGTTCCTAGCATATTGGCTTGGATTCCTAGCTCGTTACCTTGGGTTTCCTAGGAAGTTGCCTTGGTCACTTGGCCTACTCTGCCATGGTTGGTATGCCCGCACGACGTTGCCCATTCCTAGCATCCTGGCTTGGCTTCCTAGCACGTTGCCCTGGGTTTCCTATCACGTTTCCTTGGTCACATGGCCTACTATGCCTTGGTTGGATTGATTTACATGACGTTGCCCGTTCCTAGCATCTTGGCTTGGGTTCCTAGCATGTTGCCTTGGGTTTCCAAGTACGTTGCCTTGTTCACATGGCCTACTATGCCTTGGTTGGTTTGCCTGCACGACGTTGCCCGTTCCTAGCATCCTGGCTTTGCTTCCTAGCACGTTGCCTTGGTCACTAGGCCAACTATGCCTTGGATGGTTTGCCCCGCACGACGTTGACGGTTCCTAGCATCGTGGCTTAGCTTCCTAGCACATTACCTTGGGCACTTGGCATACTCTGCCTCGGTTGGTTTGTCTCAGACGACGTTGCCAGTTCCTAGCATCTTGGCTTGGATTCCTAGCACGTTGCCTTAGGTTTCCTAGCACGTTGCCTTAGTCACTTGGCATACTCTGCCTTGGTTGGTTTGCCTCAGACGACGTTGCGAGTTCCTAGCATCTTGGCTTGGATTCCTAGGACGTTGCCTTAGGTTTCCTAGCACGTTGCCTTGGTCACTTGGCCTATTATGCCTTGGTTGGTTTGCCTGCACGACGTTACCCGTTTCTAGCATCTTGGGTTGGATTCCCAGCACGTTGCCTTAGGTTTCCTAGCACGTAGCCTTGGGCACTTGGCATACTCTGCCTTAGTTGGTTTGCCTCAGACGATGTTCCCAGTTCCTAGCATCTTGGCTTGGATTCCAAGCCCGTTGCCTTAGGTTTCCTAGCACGTAGCCTTGGTCATTTGACCTACTATCCCTTGGTTGGTTTGCCCGCATGATGTTTCAAGTTCCTAGCATATTGCCTTGGTTTCCTAGCACGTTTCCTTTGGTTTCCTAGTACGTTGCCTTGGTCACTTGGCTTACGATGCTTTGGTTGGTTTCCCCGCACGACGTTGCCACCATCTAGTCTTGCCTTGTACATTTGGCGTACTATCCCTTGGTTGGTTTCCCCACACGACGTTGCTCGTTCCAAGCATCCTGGCTTGGCTTCCTAGCACGTTGCCTTGGGTTTCCTAGCATGTTTCCTTGGTCACTTAGCCTACTATGCCTTGGTTGGTTTACCCGTACGACGTTGACCGTTCCTAGCATCTTGGCTTGGCTTCCTAGTACGTTGCCTTGATCACTTGTCCTACTATGCTATGGACTGCCGCGCACGACGTTGGCCTTTCCTAGCATATTTGCTTGGATTCCTAGCACGTTGCCTTGGGTTTCATAGCACGTTGACTAGGTCACTTGGCCTATAATGCCTTGGTTGGTTTACCCGCACGACGTTGCCCGTTCCTATCATCTTGGCTTGGCTTGGATTCCTAGCACGTTGCCTTAGGTTTCCTAGCACGTTGCCTTCGTCACTTGGCTTACTCTGCCTTGGTTGGTTTGCTCGCACGACGTTGCGCATTCCTAGCATCCTGGCTTGGCTTCCTAGCAAGTTGCCCTGGGTTCCCTAGCACGTTGCCTTGGTCACTAGGAGAACTATGCGTTGGTTGGTTTGCCCCGAACAACGTTGCCGGTTCCTAGCCTCTTGTCTTAGCATCCTAGCACATTACCTTGGGTTTCCTAGCACGTTGCATTGGTCACTTGGCCTACTCTCCCGAGGTTGGTTTGCCCGCAAGACCTTACCCGTTCCTAGCATCTTGGCTTGGATTCCTAGCACGTTGCCTTAGGTTTCCTAGCACGTTGCCTTGGTCACTTGGCCTACTATCCCTTGGTTGGTTTGCTCGCACGACGTTGCCCGTTCCTAGCATCTTGGCTTGGCTTACTACCACGTTGTCTTTGGTTTCCTAGCATGTTGCCTTGGTCACTTGGCTTACTATGCCTTGGTTGGTTTCCCCACACGACTTTGCCCGTTCCTAACATCTTGGCTTGGCTTCCTAGCTCGTTGCCTTGGTCACTTGGCCTACTATGCTTTGGTTTGCCTCGCAAGACGTTGCCCGTTCATAGCATATTGGCATGGATTCCTTGCTCGTTGCCTTGGGTTTCCTAGCACGTTGCCTTGGTCGCTTGGCCTACTATGTCTTGATTGGTTTGCTCGCACGACGTTGCCCGTTCCTAGCATCCTGGCTTGGCTTCCTTGCACATTGCCCTGGGTTTCCTATCACGTTTCCTTGGTCAGATGGCCTACTATGCCTTGGTTGGTTCGCCTTAAACGACGTTCCCCGTTCCTAGCATCTTGGCTTGGATTCCTAGCACGTTTCCTAGGTTTCTTACCACGTTGCCTTGGTCACTTGGCCTATTATGCCTTGGTTGGTTTGCCTACACGACGTTTCCCGTTCCTAGCATCTTGGCTTGGGTCCCTAGCATGTTGCCTTGGGTTTCCAAGTACGTTGCCTTGTTCACTTGGCCTACTATGCCTTGGCTGGTTTGCCCGCACGACGTTGTATGTTCCTAGCATCCTGGCTTAGCTTCCTAGCACGTTGCCTTTGTCACTAGGCCAACTATGCCTTGAATGATTTGCCCCGCACGACGTTGCCGATTCCTAGCATCGTGGCTTAGTTTCCTAGCACATTGCCTTGGTCACTTGGCCTACTCTGCCTTGGTTGGTTTGCCTTAGACGACGTACCTAGTTCCTAGCATCTTGGCTTGGATTCCTAGCCCGTTGCCTTAGGTTTCCTAGCACGTAGCCTTGGTCACTTGACCTACTATCCCTTGGTTGGTTTTCCGGCATGATGTTTCCTGTTCCTAGTATATTGCCTTGGCTTCCTAGCACGTTTCCTTTGGTTTCCTAGCATGTTGCCTTGGTCACTTGGCTTACGATGCGTTGGTTGGTGTCCCCGCACGACGTTGCCCGTTCCTAGCATCTTGTCTTGCCTTGTACATTTGGCGTACTATGCCTTGGTTGATTTGCCGCACGACATTGCCCGTTCCTATTATCTTGGCTTGGATCCCTAGCACGTTTCCTTGGTCACTTTGCCAACTATCCCTTGGTTGGTTTGCACGCACGACGTTGTCCGTTCTTAGCATCTTGGCTTGGCTTCCTAGCACGTTGCCATTGGTTTCCTAGCAAGTTGCCTTGGTCACTTAACCTACAATGCCTTGGTTTCTTTCCCCGCACGAAGTTTCCTGTTACAAGCATCTTGGCTTGGATTTCTAGCACGTTCCCTTAGGTTTCCTAGCACGTTGCCTTCGTCACTTGGCCTACTATCCCTTGGTTGGTTTCCCTGCATGACGTTGGCCGTTCCTAGCATCTTGGCTTGGCTTCCTAGCACGTTGCCATGGGTTTCCTAGCATGTTTCCTTGGTCACTTGGCCTACTATGCCTTGGTTGGTTTTCCTCGAACGACGTTGCCCGTTCCTAGCATCTTGGCTTGGATTTCTAGCACGTTGCCTTAGGTTTCCTAGCACATTGCCTTGGTCACTTGGCCTATTATGCCTTGGTTGGTTTGCCCGCACGACGTTGCTCGTTCCTAGCATCTTGGCTTGGCTTCCTAACACGTTGTCTTGGATTCCTAGCACGTTTCCTTGGTCACTTAGCCTACTATGCCGTGGTTGGTTTGGCCACACGACGTTGCCCATTCCTCGCATCATGGCTTGGCTTCCTAGCACGTTGTCTTGGTCACTTGGCATACTATCCCCTGGTTGGTTTTCCCCGCACAACGTTGCCCGTTCCTGGCATCTTGGCTTGGCTTCCTATCACGTTGCCTTGGTCATTTGGCCTACTATGCTTTGGTTTGCTCCGCAAGATGTTGCCCGTTCCTAGCATATTGGCTTGGATTCCTAGCTCGTTACCTGGGTTTCCTATCGCGATTCCTTGGTCACATGGCCTACTATGCCTTGGTTGGATTGATTTACACGACGTTGCCCGTTCCTAGCATCTTGGCTTTGGTTCCTAGCATGTTGCCTTGGGTTTCCAAATACGTTGCCTTGTTCACTTGGCCTACTATGCCTTGGTTGGTTTGCCTGCACGACGTTGCCTGTTCCTAGCATCCTGGCTTAGCTTCCTAGCATGTTGCCATGGTCACTAGGCCAACTATGCCTTGGATGGTTTGCCCCGCACGACGTTGACGGTTCCTAGCATCGTGGCTTAGCTTCCTAGCACATTACCTTGGGCACTTGGCATACTCTGCCTCGGTTGGTTTGTCTCAGACGACGTTGCCAGTTCCTAGCATCTTGGCTTGGATTCCTAGCACGTTGCCTTAGGTTTCCTAGCACGTTGCCTTAGTCACTTGGCATACTCTGCCTTGGTTGGTTTGCTTCAGACGACGTTGCCAGTTCCTAGCATCTTGGCTTGGATTCCTAGGACGTTGCCTTAGGTTTCCTAGCACGTCGCCTTGGTCACTTGGCCTATTATGCCTTGGTTGGTTTGCCTGCACAACGTTACCCGTTTCTAGCATCTTGGGTTGGATTCCCAGCACGTTGCCTTTGGTTTCCTAGCACGTAGCCTTGGGCACTTGGCATACTCTGCCTTAGTTGGTTTGCCTCAGACGACGTTCCCAGTTCCTAGCATCTTGGCTTGGATTCCAAGCCCGTTGCCTTAGGTTTCCTAGCATGTAGCCTTGGTCACTTAACCTACTATCCCTTGGTTGGTTTGCCCGCATGATGTTTCATGTTCCTAGCATATTTCCTTGGCTTCCTAGCACGTTTCCTTTGGTTTCCTAGTACGTTGCCTTGGTCACTTGGCTTACGATGCCTTGGTTGGTTTCCCCGCACGACGTTGCCCGTTCCTACCATCTTGGCTTGTCTTCCTAGCTCGTTGCCTTGGTCACTTAGCCTACTATGCTTTGGTTTGCCCCGCAAGACGTTGCCCATTCATAGAATATTGGTATGGATTCCTTGCTCGTTGCCTTGGGTTTCCTAGCACGTTGCCTTGGTCACTTGGCCTACTCTGTCTTGATAGATTTACCCGCACGACGTTGCCCGTTCCTAGCATCCTGGCTTGGCTTCCTTGCACATTGCCCTGGGTTTCCTATCACGTTTCCTTGGTCACATGGCCTACTATGCCTTGGTTGGTTCGCCTTACACGACGTTCCCCGTTCCTAGCATCTTGGCTTGGATTCCTAGTACGTTTCCTCGGTTTCTTACCACGTTGCCTTGGTCACTTGGCCTATTATGCCTTGGTTGGTTTTCCCGCACGACGTTTCCCGTTCCTAGCATCTTGGCTTGGGTCCCTAGCACGTTGCCTTGGGTTTCCAAGTACGTTGCCTTGTTCACTTGGCCTACTATGCCTTGGTTGGTTTGCCGCACGACGTTGCACGTTCCTAGCATCCTGGCTTAGCTTCCTAGCACGTTGCCTTTGTCACTAGGCCAACTACGCCTTGGATGGTTTGCCCCGCACGACGTTGCCGGTTCCTAGCATCGTGGCTTAGCTTCCTAGGATATTGCTTTGGTCACTTGGCCTACTCTGCCTTGGTTGGTTTGCCTCAGACGACGTTCCCAGTTCCTAGCATCTTGGCTTGGATTCCTAGCCCGTTGCCTTAGGTTTCTGATGTAGGGAGAATTCAAGAGTTTACGAGACTCTTTTTCAATCTTTGGAAACGAAGGAAACGAGCCCGAAGGATGCCCGAAAGTTGGCATCGAAAGGGTCGCAATGGGGGGCGAAGAACCAGTCGATCAAAGAAGATTTTCTGCTTGTTTTCATCTGTGCGGGTTAGAAAGCGGGTTAGGCCGCCCAGCAACCCGCTTAGCCTACTGTTTTGTCATCTGTGCGGGTTAGAAAGCGGGTTAGGCCGCCCCACTACCCGCCCAAGCTGTTGTTGCTGATTTGCTTCCTTCATCACGCTGCCTTACATACATATCCATTATTATTATTTATTTTCTTTATTTTTAAGTCTTAATTATCTATTTGGGTTAAGATATTATTCTTAGATAATTATTTGGTTTCCTAATTAGATTATAATTATTAGGTAATTATCTTTTCTTAGTTTATGGTAATCTTTTCCTATTTTTAGTTTATAAATAGGGTTGAGTCTTTCTTTGTAGAACACATTATCATTAATAATATTTCTTTCTCTTTGAGAGTATTTCGGGTTTTCTCGTTATTTGTTAGTTCTTACGCTTGTAAGATCTATTACCTTTTGGATTTGACGTTTGTCGATCCGTTCCATATTTTCCGCTGCGTCAGTTGGTATCAGAGCACAGACTTCCTGTCTCTTCACCTTCGTGATGAAAAATCAACAACCCCTTACCCGAGCGGATCTTGATGGGATCATAGCGGACTTTACCGCATCCCTCGCCGCCATATCAATCAACTTCAACAACCAGATCAATGGCCGCAACACCGAACGATGGAGACGAGACAGGCAAGAAGATCGAAATCGACCACGTGATGATCGACACCACCGGACCGCTAGTTCAAGTTCTAACTCAAAATCCGACCCGGTTTACCGAATGAAGGCCGATATTCCATACTTCTTTGGAACCATGGACATAGAAGAATTTTTAAACTGGCAAATCGAGGTCGACCGTTTTTTCGATATCATAGCGATCCCGAAAGAAAAGCAAACAAAGATGGTTGCTTTGCGGTTAAAGAGCGTCGCATCCGTATGGTGGGACAAACTAGTAGCCCAACGACAAAGGCAAAAAAAGGGCCCGGTACGTTCATGGAGGAGGATGAAGCAACTAATGACGGAACGATTCCTACCAGTCAAGGTTCCACACGGCGATATCTACACCCATGCCATGGATTCGATTTCTCTCACAAGCACACGGCCATCCATTCATGAGGAGACACGGGAAAAAGACGATATCTTATCCCACGAAATTGAAGAAAAAGTCGTTCCCTTCGTAATGGTACCACTTCGAGAAATCTGTAACGATCTTGAAAAATCGACAACAGATTTTAAGCCAACCGTTCAAGCACCCAATGTTGAGGAACCCGAAGGCGAGCCGCTTGATGACACTCCCGTTATTCCAACACCCGTTATCAGTTTTGAAAAGATCTCCGACAAAAAAAGCAACAACTTCCCACGCATGAATACTAGTGAACAAGAGACGGAAGAAGTGGAAAAGAAAGTTGAAGTTTTTCAACCTACCGTTATCAAAGGGCTAATAAGTACAGAAAAATTCAAGGCCGAGATTCCGAAAGAAGTAAACGAGACATCGGAACAAATCGAGGCAATCGCAGGTAAAGTTTTTGTAACTTATTATCCTTACGAGTTAGATAAAGTATCTCTTGTATGGGGTCGATCACGGACTTAGTCTTTAGAGCTTGAAGACCGAATTGCGGATCCGAACGTTCTGAAGAAACGAGTATATTACAAGTTGGATGAAGATGTTTTTCAAGTGAACTCGAGGTCGAGTTCTTTCAAGTGAGGGTGACTGATGTAGGGAGAATTCAAGAGTTGACGAGACTCTTTTTCAATCTTTGGAAACGAAGGAAACGAGCCCGAAGGATGCTCGAAAGTTGGCATCGAAAGGGTCGCAATAGGGGCCGAAGAACAAGTCGATCAAGGAAGATTGAGCCACTTAAAGATCCGCCTAATTTCTGCTTGTTTTCATCTGTGCGGGTTAGAAAGCGGGTTAGGCCGCCCAGCAACCCGCTTAGCTTACTGTTTTGTCATCTGTGCGGGTTAGAAAGCGGGTAAGGCCGCCCCACTACCCGCCCAAGCTGCTGTTGCTGATTTGCTTCCTTTATCACGCTGCCTTACATACATATCCATTATTATTATTTATTTAATTTATTTTTAAGTCTTAATTATCTATTTGGGTTAGGATATTATTCTTAGATAATTATTTGGTTTCCTAATTAGATTATAATTATTAGGTAATTATCTTTTCTTAGTTTATGGTAATCTTTTCCTAATTTTAGTTTATAAATAGGGTTGAGTCTTTCTTTGTAGAATAGATTATCATTAAAAATATTTTTTTCTCTTTGAGAGTATTTCGGGTTTTCTCGTTATTTGTTAGTTCTTACGCTTGTAAGATCTATTACCGTTTGGATTTGACGTTTGTCGATCCGTTCCATATTTTCCGATGAGTCAGTTTCCTAGCACATAACCTACTATCCCTTGGTTGGTTTTCCCGCATGATGTTTCCTGTTCCTAGCATATTGCCTTGGCTTCCTAGCACGTTTCCTTTGGTTTCCTAGCACGTTGCCTTGGTCACTTGGCTTATGATGCCTTGAATGGTTTCCCCGCACGACGTTGCCCGTTCCTAGCATCTTGTCTTGCCTTGTACATTTGGCGTACTATGCCTTGGTTGATTTGCCGCACGACATTGCCCGTTCCTATTATCTTGCCTTGGATTCCTAGCACATTGCCTTGGTCACTTTGTCAACTATCCCTTGGTTGGTTTGCCCGCACAACGTTGTCCGTTCTTAGCATCTTGGTTTGGCTTCCTAGCACTCTGCCTTTGGTTTCATAGCAAGTTGCCTTGGTCACTTAACCTTCAATGCCTTGGTTTCTTTCCCCGCACGACGTTGCCCGTTCCTAGCACGTTGCCTTTGGTTTCCTAACAAGTTGCCTTGGATGCTTGGTCTACTATGCCTTGGTTGGTTTGCTTGCACGACGTTCCCTGTTCCAAGCATCTTGGCTTGGAATTCTAGCACGTTCCCTTACGTTTCCTAGCACGTTGCCTTGGTCACTTGGCCTACTATCCCTTGATTGGTTTCCCCGACGACGTTGCCCGTTCCTAGCATCTTGGCTTGGCTTCGTAGCACGTTGCCATGGGTTTCCTAGCATGATTCCTTGGTCACATGGCCTACTATGCCTTGGTTGGTTTGCCTCGAACGACGTTGTTCGTTCCTAGCATCTTGGCTTGGATTCCTAGCACGTTGTCTTGGTCACTTGGCATACTATCCCCTGGTTGGTTTTCCCCGCACGACGTTGCCCGTTCCTGGCATCTTGGGTTGGCTTCCTAGCTCGTTGCCTTGGTCACTTGGCCTACTATGCTTTGGTTTGCCCCACAAGACGTTGCCCATTCCTAGCATATTGGCTTGGATTCCTAGCTCGTTTCCTTGGTTTTCCTAGCAAGTTGCCTTGGTCACTTTGCCTACTCTGCCATAGTTGGTTTGCCCGCACGACGTTGCCCGTTCCTAGCATCCTAGCTTGGCTTCCTAGCACGTTGCCCTGGGTTTCCTATCATGTTTCCTTGGTCACATGGCCTACTATACCTTGGTTGGATTGCTTTACACGACGTTGCTCGTTCCTAGCATCTTGGCTTGGGTTCCTAGCATGTTGCCTTGGGTTTCCAAGTATGTTGCCTTGTTCACTTGGCCTACTATGCCTTGGTTGGTCTGCCTGCACGACGTTGCCCGTTCCTAGCATCCTGGCTTAGCTTCCTAGCACGTTACCTTGGTCACTAGGCCAACTATGCCTTGGATGGTTTGCCCCGCACGACGTTGCCGGTTCCTAGCATCGTGGCTTAGCTTCCTTGCACATTACCTTGGGCACTTGGCATACTCTGCCTCTGCTGGTTTGTCTCAGACGACGTTGCCAGTTCCTAGCATCTTGGCTTGGATTCCTAGCCCGTTGCCTTGGTCACTTGACCTACTATCCCTTGGTTGGTTTGCCCGCATGATGTTTCTTGTTCCTAGCATATTGCCTTGGCTTCCTAGCACGTTTCCTTTGGTTTCCTAGCACGTTGCCTTGGTCACTTGGCTAACGATGCCTTGGTTGGTTTCCCCGCACGACGTTGCCCGTTCCTAGCATCTTGTCTTGCCTCGTACATTTGGCGTACTATGCCTTGGTTGATTTTCCGCACGACATTGCCCGTTCCTATTATCTTGGCTTGGATTCCTAGCACGTTGCCGTTAGTCACTTTGCCAACTATCCCTTGGTTGGTTTGCCCGAACGACGTTGTCTGTTCCTAGCATCTTGGCTTGGCTTCCTAGCACGTTGCCTTTGGTTTCCTAGCAAGTTGCCTTTGTCACTTGACCTGCAATGCCTTAGTTTGTTTCCCCTCACAACGTCGCCCATTCCTAGCATCTTGGCTTCCTCGCACGTTGTCTTTGGTTTCCTAACATGTTGCGTTGAACGCTTGGTCTACTATGCCTTGGTTGGTTTGCCCGTACGACGTTGCATGTTCCAAGCATCTTGGCTTGGATTTCTAACACGTTCCCTTAGGTTTCCTAGCACGTTGCCCTGGTCACTTGGCCTACTATCCCTTGGTTGGTTTCCCCGCACGACGTTGCCCGTTCCTAGCAACTTGGCTTGGCTTCCTAGCACGTTGCCATGGGTTTTCTAGCATGTTTCCTTGGTCACTTGGCCTGCTATGCCTTGGTTGGTTTGCCTCGAACGACGTTGCCCGTTCCTAGCATCTTGGCTTGGATTCCTAGCACGTTGCCTTAGGTTTCCTAGCACATTGCCTTGGTCACTTGGCCTGTTATGCCTTGGTTGGTTTGCTCGCACGACGTTGCCCGTTCCTAGCATCTTGGCTTGGCTTCCTAACACGTTGTCTTGGAATCCTAGCACGTTTCCTTGGTCACTTAGCCTACTAAGCCGTGGTTGGTTTGCCCACACGACGTTGCCCATTCCTAGCATCTTGGCTTGGCTTCCTAGCACATTGTCTTGGTCACTTGGCCTACTATCCCCTGGTTGGTTTTCCCCGCACGACGTTGCCCGTTCCTAGCATCTTGGCTTGGTTTCCTAGCACGTTGCCTTGGTCACTTGGCCTACTATGCTTTGGTTTGCCCCGCAAGACGTTGCCCGTTCCTAGCATATTGGCTTGGATTTCTAACATGTTGCCTTAGGATTCCTAACACGTTGCCTTGGTCCATTGGCCTACTATCCCTTGGTTGGTTTCCCCGCACGACATTGCCCGTTCCTAGCATCTTGGCTTGGCTTCCTAGCACGTTGCCATGGGTTTCCTAGCATGTTTCCTTGGTCACTTGGCCTACTATAACTTGGTTGGTTTGCCTCGAACGACGTTGCCCGTTCCTAGAATCTTGGCTTGGCTTCCTAGCACGTTGCCTTGGTCACTTGGCCTACTATCCCCTGGTTGGTTTTCCCTGCACAACATTGCCCGTTCCTAGCATCTTGGCTTGGCTTCCTAGCATGTTGCCTTGGTCACTTAGCTTACTATGCTTTGGTTTGCCCCGCAAGACGTTGCCCGTTCCTAGCATATTGGCTTGGATTCCTAGCTCGTGGCCTTGGGTTTCCTAGCACGTTGCCTTGGTCACTTGGCCTACTCTGCCCTGGTTGGTTTGCCCGCACGACGTTGCCCATTGCTAGCATCCTGGCTTGGCTTCCTAGCACGTTGCCTTGGGTTTCCAAGTATGTTGCCTTGGTCACTTGGCCTACTATGCCTTGGTTGGTTTGCCCACACGACGTTGCACGTTCCTAGCATCCTGGCTTAGCTTCCTAGCACGTTGCCTTGGTCACTAGGCCAACTATGCCTTGGATGGTTTGCCTCGCATGACGTTGCCGGTTCCTAGCATCGTGGCTAGGCTTCCTAGCCCATTACCTTGGTCACTTGGCATACTCTGCCTTGGTTGGTTTGCCTCAGACGACGTTGCCAGTTCCTAGCATCTTGGCTTAGATTCCTAGCGCGTTGCCTTAGGTTTCCTAGCACGTTGCCTTGGTCACTTGGCCTATTATGCCTTGGTTGGTTTGCCTGCACGACGTTGCCTGTTCCTAGCATCTTGGCTTTTCTTCGTAGCACGTTGCCATGTGTTTCCTTGCATGTTTCCTTGGTCACTTGGCCTACTATGGCTTGGTTGGTTTGCCTCGAACGACGTTGCCCGTTCCTAGCATCTTGACTTGGATTCCTAGCACGTTGCCTTAGGTTTCCTAGCACATTGTCTTGGTCACGTTGTCTTGGTCACTTGGCATACTATCCCCTGGTTGGTTTTCCCCGCACGACGTTGCCCGTTCCTGGCATCTTGGCTTCCTAGCACGTTGCCTATGTCACTTGGCCTACTATGCTTTGGTTTGCCCCGCAAGACGTTGCCCGTTCCTAGCATATTGGCTTGGATTCCTAGCTCGTTACCTTGGGTTTCCTAGCACGTTGCCTTGGTCACTTGGCCTACTCTGCCATGGTTGGTTTGCCCGCACGACGTTGCCCGTTCCTACCTTCCTGGCTTGGCTTCCTAGAACGTTGCCCTGGGTTTCCTATCACGTTTCCTTGGTCACATGGCCTACTATGCCTTGGTTGGATTGTTTTACACGACGTTGCCCGTTCCTAGCATCTTGGCTTGGGTTCCTAGCATGTTGCCTTGGGTTTCCAAGTACGTTGCCTTGTTCACTTGGCCTACTATGCCTTGGATGGTTTGCCCCGCATGACGTAGCCGGTTCCTAGCATCGTGGCTTAGCTTCCTTGCACATTACCTTGGGCACTTGGCATACTCTGCCTCGGTTGGTTTGTCTCAGACGACGTTGCCAGTTCCTAGCATCTTGGCTTGGATTCCTAGCACGTTGCCTTAAGTTTCCTAGCACGTTGCCTTGGTCACTTGGCCTATTATGCCTTGGTTGGTTTGCCTGCACGACGTTACCCGTTTCTAGCATCCTGGCTTGGATTCCTAGCACGTTCCCTTAGGTTTCCTAGCACGTTGCCCTGGTCACTTAGCCTACTATCCCTTGGTTGGTTTCCCTGCACGACGTTGCCCGTTCCTAGCATCTTGGCTTGGCTTCCTAGCACGTTGCCATGGGTTTCCTAGCATGTTTCCTTGGTCACTTGGCCTACTATGCCTTGGTTGGTTTGCCTCGAACGAAGTTGCCCGTTCCTAGCATCTTGGCTTGGCTTCCTAGCATGTTGCCTTGGTCACTTAGCTTACTATGCTTTGGTTTGCCTCGCAAGACGTTGCCCGTTCCTAGCATATTGGCTTGGATTCGTAGCTCGTGGCCTTGGGTTTCCTAGCACGTTGCCCTAGTCACTTGGCCTTCTATCCCTTGGTTGGTTTTCCCGCACGACGTTGCCCGTTCCTAGCATCTTGGCTTGGGTTCCTACCACGTTGCCTTTGGTTTCCTGGCATGTTGCCTTGGTCACTTGGCCTACTCTGTCTTGATTGGTTTACCCGCACGACGTTGCCCGTTCCTAGCATACTGGCTTGGCTTCCTTGCACGTTGCCCTGGGTTTCCTATCACGTTTCCTTGGTCACATGGCCTATTATGCCTTGGTTGGTTTGCCTGCACGACGTTACCCGTTTCTAGCATCTTGGCTTGGATTCCTAGCACATTGCCTTAGGTATCCTAGCACGTAGCCTTGGGCACTTGGCATACTCTGCCTTGGTTGGTTTACCTCAGACGACGTTCCCAGTTCCTAGCATCTTGGCTTGGATTCCAAGCCCGTTACCTTAGGTTTCCTAGCACGTAGGCTTGGTCACTTGACCTACTATCCCTTGGATGGGTTTCCAAGTATGTTGCCTTGTTCACTTGGCCTACTATGCCTTGGTTGGTTTGCCCGCACGACGTTTGATGTGAATTCAAAAGGATATACATGGATGTCAAATCTAACTTGGAGAACAAGTATTGAGCAAGGTGAAAACCTAAGATTAGGTTTCTTGGAGAACAAGCAAGGAAAAGCCTAGATCTATATCTAGGTTAGAATTTGATTTCTGATCAATTTCTACTCTATCTATTTATAACTTTAATTTAGTTTTTGCCCCAAGGTTTTGGAATTCACTTGAATTCGTTTTACTTGGTTTGGCTTTAGGATATTTTATTAAGTTTATTTCTTTCCTAGTTTAAATTGTTTCCTTATTTTCGCATTGTTTCCTTATTTACTTGATTTCCTTATTTTCTGTTTCCTTATTATCAATTATAAATAGGATCAATCATGTAATATCAAATTCATTCAATGAAAATTCGTTTTTTTTAGATATTTCTTGTGCATCAAGCATAAGTTTTATTCTTCTTTTCTTTACTTCAATTACTGGATTGTTTTGAAGTTTAGACTTGTCAAACACCTTAGTTTCTGGATTGATCTAAGTGTTTGGAATTCAAAGTACACGTTTCTGGATTGATCGTGTAGGGTTGAAATATCGGTTCATTTTGAAGCTTAAGGTGCAAGAAAACATCAAGATCTCATCTTTATCTCAAAGTTCTTCAACTCCTTTCAAGTTTTTACTTAAAAAGGGGCTGAAATCCACATCAATTTGGTATCAGAGCACGGTTAGCTGTTTTCTTGGTTATTCTATTAAAACACGTTTCCAAGGTTTGTTACGTTCTTGATTTTCTTAATTTTCTTGATTAATTTATCAAGAAATTTTTGTGTGGTGCGGTGATTGTGGTTTCTTGTGTTTCTTGGGCTGCAAGCAACCTAGCTATCATGCCTACCACAGACGAGTTGTTGGTTAAAGTTCTTGAGCGTATGAAGCTGCAAGAGAAAAAGTTGGAAAAACTCGAGTTACTAGAATCTTCTATGGGTAGGCAAGATTTGCGTATGAATGCTATATATGATGAATTTCAGAAAAAGCTTGATCCGAATTCTACCCACTTTGTTCTTAATAAATCTGAAGACGAAAATTCAAGTGATGAAGATTCCTCTATTAAATCAAGCACAACTAAAACAAAGAAGCACAAAGACAAAATTGATGATCGAGGCATAAAGTTGGATGATTTTACAGGCTTAGGAAGTCCTGATGGTTATCTTGAATGGGAACGCCAAGTAGAGAAGATTGGTGACTATAAGGGACTTAATGACAAACAACAATTTAAGATTGCATATATTCGTTTGACAAAGAACGCTGGTTTATGGTTTGAGAATCTTAAAGCTAGTAGGGCCAGAACTCAAAAGGAGAAGATCAAAACTTGGACGGTTTTGAAAAAGAAGCTTCGCAACAAATACCTCCCGAATGACTATGAACAAACACAATATTTGAAACTCACAACTTTGAATCAAGAAGCCATGAGTGTAGCAGAATACGTGGCTAAATTTGATAATTTATGCTTATTTTGTGATTTAGCAGAAAAAGAAACTATGAAGATTGCACGGTTCATTCGTGGGTTAAATCGACCTATTGCTAAAAAGGTTGAACTCAGCCCATATAGCACATTTAATGATGTGTGCAAACTCACTGCAAAGATTGAGTCTCATATGCATGAAGAAAAATCAAAATCTAATTTTCAAGGCTTCGGTTCGGGGAATTATGAAGGATTTGGTTCATTCAGACCCAATGCTTCTCAAAACTCTCAACATCCATCATCAAAGTTTCCGCAAAAGAAAGAAAATTCATCATTCAAAGATAACCGCATGGAAAGAGAAAAGGTGTTTATTTCAAAAGAGGAGTTTGAGAATCGGAGAAAGTGCTTCAAGTGTCAAGGGAAAGGACACATAGCTAGTGAATGTCCTTCTCGAAGAACTCTTACAACGAAACAATACATGGAATGAGAAAAAGAAGATAAGCACATAGAATTTATGCCCGAATATGAGCGAGTTCGAGAAGATGAAGAAGAAGAAGAAGAAGAAGAAGAGGATGCCTATGCGGAGAATGATGCAAATCTCATTGTTGTTCGTAGAGTATTACATTCAGAATGCCCACCTAATGTTGATCAAAGGGAGAGCTTGTTTCATACTCGATGCAAAGTTGGAAACAACACTTGCAACATGATAATTGATATGGTGAATAAACTTCAGCTACCTACACGTGATCATGTTAAACCTTACAAGCTAAATTGGCTTGATGATTCAAAAGGTATAAATGTGAAGAAGCAAGCTTTGGTAAACTTCTCGATTGGAAACTACATGGAAGAATTATGCTGCGATTTGATTCCTATGAGTGCATGTCATCTCTTACTTGGGAGACCATGGCAGTTTGATAGGAAGGTGATTCATGAAGGTGACACAAATGTTTATTCTGTTAAGGTTGGTAATAAACGCATTAAGCTTCAACCATTATCTCCCAACGAGTACTATGCTAATGTTCGCAAATCAAAGAAAACGACTAGTTTGTTTTTGTCAGCTAAGGATTTCGAGAAAGAGATAGAAGAAACTGGTGGTATGGCTTACGCGTTGGTAGTGACACAGGTGACTCCAAATCAACCTCAACTTGATCCAGTCCTTAACGATTTGTTGGGTGAATTTAGCGACGTGTTTCCGGATGAACTACCTATAGGATTGCCTTCTTTAAGAGGAATTGAGCATGCCATTGATCTTATACACGGTGCTCCATTACCCAATAAACAACTTTATAGATGTGATCCCGAGGCTTCAAAAGAACTCCAAAGGCAGATTGAAGGGTTGATGGAAAAGGGTTATGTTAGAAGGAGTATAAGCCCTTGTGCGGTTCCGCCTTTATTAATTCCAAAGATAGACGGGACATGGAGGATGTGTATCGATTCTAGGGCGGTGAACAATATTACTGTCAAATATCATTTTCCCATGCCTAGATTGGAGGATATATTTGATGAATTACATGGTGCCACATTTTTTTCCAAAATTGATCTTCGGAGGGGATATCATCAAATGCGGATTCGTGAAGGTGATGAATGGAAAACTGATTTCAAAACTAAACAAGGCTTGTATGAGTTGATGGTAATGCCTTTTGGTCTATCTAACGCCCCTTGCTCGTTTATAAGACTCATGAATGAGGTACTTAAAACATATGAAGATAATGCTTATAAAATAGACTTGCCAAGTGATTTGGGAAATGTTAGTGCTAAATTCAATATGGGTGATCTATCTCCTCATTTGGATGATGCGAATTTGAGGGCAAATTCTTTTAAAGAGGGGGAGAATGATGTGAATTCAAAAGGATATACATGGATGTCAAATCTAACTTGGAGAACAAGTATTGAGCAAGGTGAAAAACCTAAGATTAGGTTTCTTGGAGAACAAGCAAGGAAAAGCCTAGATCTATATCTAGGTTAGAATTTGATTTCTGATCAATTTCTACTCTATCTATTTATAACTTTAATTTAGTTTTTGCCCCAAGGTTTTGGAATTCACTTGAATTCGTTTTACTTGGTTTGGCTTTAGGATATTTTATTAAGTTTATTTCTTTCCTAGTTTAAATTGTTTCCTTATTTTCGCATTGTTTCCTTATTTACTTGATTTCCTTATTTTCTGTTTCCTTATTATCAATTATAAATAGGATCAATCATGTAATATCAAATTCATTCAATGAAAATTCGTTTTTTTTAGATATTTCTTGTGCATCAAGCATAAGTTTTATTCTTCTTTTCTTTACTTCAATTACTGGATTGTTTTGAAGTTTAGACTTGTCAAACACCTTAGTTTCTGGATTGATCTAAGTGTTTGGAATTCAAAGTACACGTTTCTGGATTGATCGTGTAGGGTTGAAATATCGGTTCATTTTGAAGCTTAAGGTGCAAGAAAACATCAAGATCTCATCTTTATCTCAAAGTTCTTCAACTCCTTTCAAGTTTTTACTTAAAAAGGGGCTGAAATCCACATCAACGTTGCCCGTTCCTAGCATCTTGGCTTGGGTTCCTAGCATGTTGCCTTGGGTTTCCAAGTACGTTGCCTTGTTCACTTGTCATACTATGCCTTGGTTGGTTTGCCTGCACGACGTTGCCCGTTCCTAGCATCCTGGCTTAGCTTCCTAGCACGTTGCCTTGGTCACTAGGCCAACTATGCCTTGGATGGTTTGCCCCGCACGACGTTGTCGGTTCCTAGCATCGTGGCTTAGCTTCCTAGCACATTACCTTGGGCACTTGGCATACTCTGCCTCGGTTGGTTTGTCTCAGACGACGTTGCCAGTTCCTAGCATCATGGCTCGGATTCCTAGCACGTTGCCTTAGGTTTCCTAGCACGTTGCCTTGGTCACTTGGCCTATTATGCCTTGGTTGGTTCGCCTGCACGACGTTACCCGTTTCTCGCATCTTGGCTTGGATTCCTAGCACGTTGCCTTAGGTTTCCTAGCAAGTTGCCTTGGTCACTTAACCTACAATGCCTTGGTTTCTTTCCCTGCACGACGTTGCCCGTTCCTAGCACGTTGCCTTTGGTTTCCTAACACGTTGCCTTGGATGCTTGGTCTACTATGCCTTGGTTGGTTTGCCCGCACGACGTTGCCTGTTCCAAGCATCTTGGCTTGGATTTCTAGCACGTTCCTTAGGTTTCGTAGCACGTTGTCTTGGTCACTTGGCCTACTATCCCTTGGTTGGTTTCCCCGCACGACGTTGCCCGTTTCTAGCATCTTGGCTTGGCTTCCGGGCACGTTGCCATGGGTTTCCTAGCATGTTTCCTTGGTCACTTGGCCTACTATGCCTTGGTTGGTTTACCTCGAACGACGTTGCCCGTTCCTAGCATCTTGGCTTGGATTCCTAGCACGTTGCCTTAGGTTTCCTAGCACATTGCCTTGGTCACTTGGCCTATTATGCCTTGGTTGGTTTGCTCGCACGACGTTGCCCGTTCCTAGCATCTTGGCTTGGCTTCCTAACACGTTGCCTTGGATTCCTAGCACGTTTCCTTGGTCACTTAGCCTACTATGCCGTGGTTGGTTTGCCCACACGACGTTGCCCATTCCTAGCATTTTGGCTTGGCTTCCTAGCACGTTGTCTTGGTCACTTGGCAAACTATCCCCTGGTTGGTTTTTCCCTGCACGACATTGCCCGTTCCTGGCATCTTGGCTTGGCTTCCTAGCACGTTGCCTTGGTCACTTGGCCTACTATGCTTTGGTTTGCCCCGCAAGACGTTGCCCGGTCCTAGCATATTGGCTTGGATTCCAAGCTCGTTACCTTGGGTTTCCTAGCACGTTGCCTTGTTCACTTGGCCTACTCTGCCATGGTTGGTTTGCCCGCACCACGTTGCCCGTTCCTAGCATCCTGGCTTGGCTTCCTAGCACGTTGCCCTTGGTTTCCTATCACGTTTCCTTGGTCACATGGCCTACTATGCCTTGGTTGGATTGCTTTACACGACGTTGCTCGTTCCTAGCATCTTGGCTTAGGTTCCTAGCATGTTGCCTTGGGTTTCCAAGTATGTTGCCTTGTTCACTTGTCATACTATGCCTTGGTTGGTTTGCCTGCACGACGTTGCCCGTTCCTAGCATCCTGGCTTAGCTTCCTAGCACGTTGCCTTGGTCACTAGGCCAACTATGCCTTGGATGGTTTGCCCCGCACGACGTTGTCAGTTCCTAATATCGTGGCTTAGCTTCCTAGCACATTACCTTGGGCACTTGGCATACTCTGCCTCGGTTGGTTTGTCTCAGACGACGTTGCCAGTTCCTAGCATCTTGGCTTGAATTCCTAGCACGTTGCCTTAGGTTTCCTAGCACGTTACCTTAGTCACTTGGCCTATTATGCCTTGGTTAGTTTGCCTGCACGACGTTACCCGTTTCTAGCATCTTGGCTTGGATTCCTAGCACGTTGCCTTAGGTTTCCTAGCAAGTTGCCTTGGTCACTTAACCTACAATGCCATGGTTTCTTTCCCCGCACGACGTTGCCCGTTCCTAGCATCGTGGCTTAGCTTTCTAGCACATTGCCTTGGGCACTTGGCATACTCTGTCTTGGTTGGTTTGCCTCAGACAACGTTGCCAGATCCTAGCATCTTGGCTTGGATTCCTAGCACGTTGCCTTAGGTTTCCTAGCACGTTGCCTTGGTCACTTGGCCTATTATGCCTTGGTTAATTTCCCCGCATGACGTTGCCCGTTTCTAGCATCTTGGCTTGGCTTCCGGGCACGTTGCCATGGTTTTCCTAGCATGTTTCCTTGGTCACTTGGCCTACTATGCCTTGGTTGGTTTACCTCGAACGACGTTGCCCGTTCCTAGCATCTTGGCTTGGATTCCTAGCACGTTGCCTTAGGTTTCCTAGCACATTGCCTTGGTCACTTGGCCTATTATGCCTTGGTTGTTTTGCTCGCACGACGTTGCCCGTTCCTAGCATCTTGGCTTGGCTTCCTAACACGTTGCCTTGGATTCCTAGCACGTTTCCTTGGTCACTTAGCCTACTATGCCGTGGTTGGTTTGCCCACACGACGTTGCCCATTCCTAGCATCTTGGCTTGGCTTCCTAGCACGTTGTCTTGGTCACTTGGCAAACTATCCCCTGGTTGATTTTTCCCTGCACGACGTTGCCCGTTCCTGGCATCTTGGCTTGGCTTCCTAGCACGTTGCCTTGGTCACTTGGCCTACTATGCTTTGGTTTGCCCCGCAAGACGTTGCCCGGTCCTAGCATATTGGCTTGGATTCCAAGCTCGTTACCTTGGGTTTCCTAGCACGTTGCCTTGTTCACTTGGCCTACTCTGCCATGGTTGGTTTGCCCGCACCAGGTTGCCCGTTCCTAGCATCCTGGCTTGGCTTCCTAGCACGTTGCCCTGGGTTTCCTATCACGTTTCCTTGGTCACATGGCCTACTATGCCTTGGTTGGATTGCTTTACACGACGTTGCTCGTTCCTAGCATCTTGGCTTGGGTTCCTAGCATGTTGCCTTGGGTTTCCAAGTACGTTGCCTTGTTCACTTGTCATACTATGCCTTGGTTGGTTTGCCTGCACGACGTTGCCCGTTCCTAGCATCCTGGCTTAGCTTCCTAGCACGTTGCCTTGGTCACTAGGCCAACTATGCCTTGGATGGTTTGCCCCGCACGACGTTGTCGGTTCCTAATATCGTGGCTTAGCTTCCTAGCACATTACCTTGGGCACTTGGCATACTCTGTCTCGGTTGGTTTGTCTCAGACGACGTTGCCAGTTCCTAGCATCTTGGCTTGGATTCCTAGCACGTTGCCTTAGGTTTCCTAGCACGTTGCCTTAGTCACTTGGCCTATTATGCCTTGGTTGGTTTGCCTGCACGACGTTACCCGTTTCTAGCATCTTGGCTTGGATTCCTAGCACGTTGCCTTAGGTTTCCTAGCAAGTTGCCTTGGTCACTTAACCTACAATGCCTTGGTTTCTTTCCCCGCACGACGTTGCCCGTTCCTAGCATCGTGGCTTAGCTTTCTAGCACATTGCCTTAGGCACTTGGCATACTCTGTCTTGGTTGGTTTGCCTCAGACAACGTTGCCAGTTCCTAGCATCTTGGCTTGGATTCCTAGCACGTTGCCTTAGGTTTCCTAGCACGTTGCCTTGGTCACTTGGCCTATTATGCCTTGGTTGGTTTGCCTGCACGACGTTACCCGTTTCTAGCATCTACGCTTGGATTCCTAGCACATTGCCTTAGATTTCCTAGCACGTAGCCTAGGTCACTTGGCCTACTATGCCTTGGTTGGTTTGCCCGCACGACGTTGCCCGTTCCTAGCATCTTGGCTTGGCTTCGTAGCACGTTGCCATGGGTTTCCTAGCATATTTCCTTGGCCACTTGGCCTATTATGCCTTGGTTGGTTTGCCTCGAACGACGTTGCCCGTTCCTAGCATCTTGGCTTGGATTCCTAGCACGTTGCCTTAGGTTTCATAGCACATTGCCTTGGTCACTTGGCCTGTTATGCCTTGGTTGGTTTGCTCGCACGACGTTGCCCGTTCCTTGCATCTTGCCTTGGCTTCCTAACACGTTGCCTTGGATTCCTAGCACGTTTCCTTGGTCACTTAGCCTACAATGTCGTGGTTGGTTTGCCCACACGACGTTGCCCATTCCTAGCATCTTGGCTTGGCTTCCTAGCACGTTGTCTTGGTCACTTGGCCTACTATCCCCTGGTTGGTTTTCCCCGCACGACGTTGCCCGTTCCTAGCACGTTGCCTCGGGTTTCCAAGTATGTTGCCTTTTTCACTTCGCCTACTATGCCTCGGTTGGTTTGCCCGCACGACGTTGCCCGTTCCTAGCATATTGGCTTGGATTCCTAGCACGTTGCCTTGGGTTTCCAAGTATGTTGCTTTGTTCACTTGGCCTACTATGCCTTGGTTGGTTTGCCCGCACGAAGTTGCCTGTTCCTAGCATCCTGGCTTGGCTTCCTAGCATGTTGCCATGGGTTTCCTATCACGTTTCCTTGGTCACATGGCCTACTATGCCTTGGTTGGTTTGCCTTACACGACGTTGCCCGTTCCTAGCATCTTAGCTTGGGTTCCTAGCATGTTGCCTTGGGTTTCCAAGTACGTTGCCTTGTTCAGTTGGCCTACTATGCCTTGGTTGGTTTGCCTGCACGACGTTACCCGTTTCTAGCATCTTGGCTTGGATTCGTAGCACGTTGCCTTAGGTTTTCTAGCACGTAGCCTTGGGCACTTGGCATACGTTGCCCGTTCCTAGCATCTTGGCTTCCTAGCACGTTGCCTTGGACACTTGGTCTACTATGCCTTGGTTGGTTTGCCCGCACGACGTTGCCTGTTGCTAGCATCCTGGCTTCGCTTCCTAGCACGTTGCCTTGGGTTTCCAAGTATGTTGCTTTGTTCACTTGGCCTACTATGCCAACTAAGGCAACGTCGTGCCTAGCATCTTGGCTTGGATTTCTAGCAGTTGCCTTAGGTTTTCTAGCACGTTGCCTTGATCACTTGGCCTACTATCCTTTGGTTGATTTCCCCGCACGACGTTGCCTGTTCCTAGCATCTTGGCTTGGCTTCCTTGCACGTTGCCATGGGTTAGCATGTTTCCTTGGTCACCTGGCTTACTATGCCTTGGTTGATTTGCCTCGAACGACGTTGCCCGTTGCCTAGCATCTTGGCTTGGCTTCCTAGCACGTTGTCTTGGTCACTTGGCCTACTATCCCCTGGTTGGTTGTCCCCGCACGACGTTGCTCGTTCCTAGCATCTTGGCTTGGCTTCTTAGCACGTTGCCTTGGTCACTTGGCCTACTATGCTTTGGTTTGCCCCGCAAGACGTTGCCCGTTCCTAGCATATGGGCATGGATTGCTAGCTCGTTGCCTCGGGTTTCCTAGCATGTTGCCTTGGTCACTTGGCCTACTCTGCCTTGGTTGGTTTGCCCGCCCGACGTTGCCCGTTCCTAGCATCCTGGCTTGGCTTCCTAGCGCGTTGCCCTTGGTTTCCTATCACGTTTCCTTGGTCAGATTACCTACTATGCCTTGGTTTGTTTGCCTTACACGACGTTGCCCGTTCCTAGCATCATGGCTTGGATTCCTAGCAAGTTTTCTAGGTTTCTTACCTCGTTGCTTGGTCACTTGGCCTATTATGCCTTGGTTCGTTTGCCCGCACGACGTTTCCCGTTCCTAACATCTTGGCTTGGGTTCCTAGCATGTTGCCTTGGGTTTCCAAGTACGTTGCCTTGTTCACTTGTCCTGTTGTGGTTTTGGCCGGACGAAGTTGCCCGTTCCTAGCATCTTGCTTGGCTTCTTAACACGTTGCCTTGGTCACTTGGCCTACTATGCCTTGGTTGGTTTTCCCGCACGATGTTGCCCGTTCCTAGCATATTGGCTTGGATTCCTAGCACGTTGTCTTTGCTTTTCAAACACGTTGCCTTGGTGACCTGGCCTACTATGCCTTAGTTGTTTTGCCAGTATGACATTACCCGTTTCTAGCATCTTGGCTTGACTTCCTAGCACGCTTCCTTAGGTTTCCAAGCACGTTGCCTTGATCACTTGGCCTACTATGCCTTGGTCGGTTTACCCCGCGCGACGTTGCCCGTACCTAGTATCTCGGCTTGGATTTCTAGAACGTTGCCTTTGGTTTTCTAGCATGTTGCCTTGGTCACTTGGCCTACTATGCCTTGGTTGGTTTACCCCGCTCGACGTTGCCCGTTCCTAGCATCTTGGTTTGGTTTCGTAGAACGTTGCCTTAGGTTTCCTAGCGTTGCCTTGGTCACTTGGCCTACTATGGCTTGGTTGGTTTTCCCGCACGACGTTGCCCGTTCCTAGCACGTTGCCTTGGGTTTCCTAGTATGTTGCCTTGGTCACTTTGGCTACTATGCCTTGGTTGGTTTTCCCGCAAGACGTTGCCCGTTCCTAGCATCCAGGCTTGGCTTCCTAGAAGGTTGCCTTGGGCTTCCTAGCACGTTGCCTCTTCCAATGTGACTTTTCAAAAGGGGTTTGGAACTTGATGAAGAGGGAAGTGTCCTTGCAGCATATTCCAGAGACTGGGGCTGATATTATGGACTGTATCAACAATGGTCAATATACTGCTTGGTCAACCGTGCAAAAGGTTGCTTTCTCTGCAACTGTCTATTATATTTGGCAGGAGCAGAATAAGAGGCTGTTTGATAACTGTAGCAGGGGCATTGAGAAGCTGTTCAATGAAGCTATAGGTGTGATACTCCAGAGAATGGCCTGGAAGAGGAAAAGTAGGTGCAGAATTGCTCATCGAGATACAATTTAAGGTGCTGGTTGAGTGGTATCTTTGGTGGTGCAACGGGGTCTTTACTTGTTGCTTTGTCTTTATTATTAGTATTTGTTTGTTCTGGTTGCTCGTGGCTTGGTTTTGTCTTTCCAAGTCGGGTTGTTTTCTTATTTTTCTTTGATGTAACATGTTCTGCTTTTGTAACTTTTTCTTGTTTTTTATGGAAGTGCCTGGGTTTTCCCGCTCAAAAAAAAAATAGTTAAATTGTACCAATCGGACCCAAATGACTCAATATGTGCAAATATGGCTCAATATGACCCATTTTGTGCCATTTTGGCCTAATTACGCTCTTTTTGGAGACCAATCGGACCCAAATTACTCAATATGTGCTAATACGGCTCAATGTGACCCATTTAGTTCCATTTTGACCTAATTAGACTCTTGTTGGACCATTGTATCAATCAGACCCAAATGACTCAATATGTGCTAATATGGCTCAATATAACCCATTTAGTACCATTTTGATTTAAATAGACTCTTTTTGAAAAGATAGAACCATTGTACCAATAGGACCCAAATGACACAATATGTGCCAGTATGGCTCAATATGACCCATTTAGTGCCATTTTGTTCTAAATAGACTCTTTTTGAAAAGCTAGAACCATTGTACAAATATAGGACCCAAATGACTCAATATGTGCCAATATGGCTCAGTATGACCCATTTAGTGCCATTATAACATAATTAGACTCTTTTTGAAAAGACAGGACCATTGTTCCAATCGGACCCAAATAACTCAATATGTGCTAATATGGCTCAATGTGACCCATTTAGTGCCATTTTGACCTAATTAGACTCTTTTTAGAGAGATAGGACCATTGGACCAATCAGACCCAAATAACTCAATATGTGCTAATATGGCTCAATATAACCCATTTAGTGACATTTTAATCTAAATAGACTCTTTTTGGACCATTGTATCAATCAGATCCAAATGACTCAATATGTGCTAATATGGCTCAATATAACCCATTTAGTACCATTCTGATTTAAATAGACTCTTTTTGAAAAGATAGAACCATTGTACCTATAGGACCCAAATGACTCAATATGTGCCAGTATGGCTCAATATGACCCATTTAGTGCCATTTTGATCTAAATAGACTCTTTTTGAAAAGCTAGAGCCATTGCATAAATATAGGACCCAAATGACTCAATATGTGCCAATATGGCTCAGTATGACCCATTTAGTGCCATTATAACATAATTAGACTCTTTTTGAAAAGACAGGACCATTGTTCCAATCGGACCCAAATAACTCAATATGTGCTAATATGGCTCAATGTGATCCATTTAGTGCCATTTTGACCTAATTAGACTCTTTTTAGAGAGATAGGACCATTGGACCAATCAGACCCAAATAACTCAATATGTGCTAATATGGCTCAATATAACCCATTTAGTACCATTCTGATTTAAATAGACTCTTTTTGAAAAGATAGAACCATTGTACCTATAGGACCCAAATGACTCAATATGTGCCAGTATGGCTCAATATGACCCATTTAGTGCCATTTTGATCTAAATAGACTCTTTTTGAAAAGCTAGAGCCATTGCAAAAATATAGGACCCAAATGACTCAATATGTGCCAATATGGCTCAGTATGACCCATTTAGTGCCATTATAACATAATCAGAATCTTTTTGAAAAGACAGGACCATTGTTCCAATCGGACCCAAATAACTCAATATGTGCTAATATGGCTCAATGTGACCCATTTAGTGCCATTTTGACCTAATTAGACTCTTTTTAGAGAGATAGGACCATTGGACCAATCAGACCCAAATAACTCAATATGTGCTAATATGGCTCAATATAACCCATTTAGTGACATTTTAACCTAAATAGACTCTTTTTGGACCATTGTATCAATCAGACCCAAATGACTCAATATGTGCTAATATGGCTCAATATAACCCATTTAGTACCATTCTGATTTAAATAGACTCTTTTTGAAAAGATAGAACCATTGTACCTATAGGACCCAAATGACTCAATATGTGCCAGTATGGCTCAATATGACTCATTTAGTGCCATTTTGATCTAAATAGACTCTTTTTGAAAAGCTAGAACCATTGCATAAATATAGGACCCAAATGACTCAATATGTGCCAATATGGCTCAGTATGACCCATTTAGTGCCATTATAACATAATTACACTCTTTTTGAAAAGACAGGACCATTGTTCCAATCGGACCCAAATAACTCAATATGTGCTAATATGGCTCAATGTGATCCATTTAGTGCCATTTTGACCTAATTAGACTCTTTTGGGACCATTGTACCAATCGGACCCAAATGACTCAATATGTGCTAATATGGCTCAATATAACCCATTTAGTGACATTTTAATCTAAATAGACTCTTTTTGAAAAGATAGAACCATTGTATCAATAGGACCCAAATGACTCAATATGTGCCAATATGGCTCAATATGACCCATTTAGTGCCATTTAGATCTAAATACACTCTTTTTGAAAAGCTAGAACCATTGTACCAATAGTACCCAAATGACTCAATATGTGCGAATATGGCTCAATATGGTCATTTAGTGCCATTTTGACCTAATTACACTGTTTTTGGAGAGATAGGACCATTGTACAAATATAGGACCCAAATGACTCAATATGTGTCAATATGGCTAAGTATGACCTATGTAGTGTCATTATAACATAATTAGACTCTTTTTGAAAAGACAGGACCATTGTTCCAATCGGACACAAATAACTCAATATGTGCTAATATGGCTCAATGTGACCCATTTAGTGCCATTTTGACCTAATTAGACTCTTATTGGAAAGATAGGACCATTGGACCAATCGGACCCAAATAACTCAATATGTGCTAATATGGCTCAATGTGACCCATTTAGTTCCATTTTGACCTAATTAGACACTTTTTGAACCATTGTACCAATCGGACCCAAATGACTCAGTATGTGCTAATATGGTTCAATGTGACCCATTTAGTTCCATTTTGACCTAATTAGACTTCTTTTGGAAAAGATAGTTACATTGTACCAATCGGAACCAAATGACTCAATATGTGCTAATATGGCTCAATATGACCCAGTTTGTGCCATTTTGGCCTAATTACGCTTTTTTGGAGAGATAGGACCATTGGACCACTCGGACCCAAATAACTCAATATGTGCTAATATGGCTCAATATAACCCATTTAGTGTAATTATGACCTAATAAGACTATTTTTGGATAGAGAGGACCATTGTACCAATCGGACCCAAATTACTCAATATGTACTACTAATGGCTCAATATCACCCATTTAGTGCCATTTTGCCCTAAATAGACTCTTTTTGAAAAGATAGTTACATTGTACCGATCGGAACCAAATGACTCAATATGTGCTAATATGGCTCAATATGACCCAGTTTGTGCCATTTTGGCCTAATTACGCTTTTTTTTGGAGAGATAGGACCATTGGACCACTCAGACCCAAATAACTCGATATGTGCTAATATGGGTCAATGTGACCCATTTAGTTACATTCCGACCTAATTAGACTCTTTTTGGACCATTGTACCAATCGGACCCAAATGACTCAATATGTGCTAATATGGCTCAGTATAACCCATTTAGTACCATTTTGATCTAAATACTATTTTTGAAAAGATAGAACCATTTGTACCAATAGGACCCAAATGACTCAATATGTGCTAGTATGGCTCAATATGACCCATTTAGTGCCATTTTGATCTAAATAGACTGTTTTTGAAAAGCTAGAACCATTGTACAAATATTGGACCCAAATGACTCAATATGTGCCAATATGGCTCAATATGACCCATTTAGTGCCATTATAACATAATTAGATTCTTTTTGAAAAGAAAGGACCATTGTTCCAATCGGTCCCAAATGACTCAATTAGACTCTTTTTGGACCATTGTACCAATCGGACAGAAATGACTCAGTATGTGCTAATATGGCTCAAGGTGACCCATTTAGTTCCATTTTGACCTAATTAGACTCCTTTTAGACCATTGTACCAATCGGACCCAAATGACTCAATATGTGCTAATATTGCTCAATAAACCCCTTTAGTACCATTTTGATCTAAATACTATTTTTGAAAAGATAGAACCATTTGTACCAATAGGACCCAAATGACTCAATATGTGCCAGTATGGCTCAATATGACCCATTTAGTGTCATTTTGATCTAAATAGACTGTTTTTGAAAAGCTAGAACCATTGTACAGATATAGGACCCAAATGACTCAATATGTGCCAATATGGGTCAATATGACCCATTTAGTGCCATTATAACATAATTAGACTCTTTTTGAAAAGACATGACCATTGTTCCAATCGGTCCCAAATGACACAATATGTGCTAATATGGCTTAATATGACCCATTTTGTGCCATTTTGGCCTAATAACGCTCATTTTGGAGAGATAGGACCATTGGACCAATCGGACCCAAATAACTCAATATGTGCTAATATGGCTCAATGTGACCCATTTAGTTCCATTTTGACCTAATTAGACTCTTTTTGGACCATTGTACCAATCGGACCCAAATGACTCAGTATGTGCTAATATGGCTCAATGTGACCAATTTAGTTCTATTTTGACCTAATTAGACTCCTTTTGGACCATTGTACCAATCGAACCCAAATGACTCAATATGTGCTAATATGGCTCAATATAACCCATTTAGTGCCATTTTGATCTAAATAGACTCTTTTTGAAAAGCTAGAACCATTGTACAAATAGGACCCAAATGACTCAATGTGTGCCAATATGGCTCAATATGACCCATTTAGTGCCATTATAACATAATTAGATTCTTTTTGAAAAGAAAGGACCATTGTTCCAATCAGTCCCAAATGACTCAATATGTGCAATATGGCTCAATATGACCCATTTAGTGCCATTATAACATAATTAGATTCTTTTTGAAAAGAAAGGACCATTGTTCCAATCGGAACCAAATGACTCAATATGTGCTAATATGGCTCAATATGACCCAGTTTGTGCCATTTTGTCCTAATTACGCTCTTTTTGGAGAGATAGGACCATTGGACCAATCGGACCCAAATAACTCAATATCTGCTAATATGGCTCAATGTGACCCATTTAGTTCCATTTTGACCTAATTAGACTCTTTTTGGACCATTGTACCAATCGGACCCAAATGACTCAGTATGTGCTAATATGGCTCAATGTAACCCATTTAGTTCCATTTTGACCTAATTAGACTCCTTTTGGACCATTGTACCAATAGGACCCAAATGACTCAATATGTGCCAGTATGGCTCAATATGACCCATTTAGTGCCATTTTGGCCTAATTACGCTCTTTTTGAAGAGATAGGACAATTGGACCAATCGGACCCAAATAACTCAATATGTGCTAATATGGCTCAATCGGTCCCAAATAACTCAATATAACCCATTTAGTGTAATTATGACCTAATAAGACTATTTTTGGAGAGAGAGGACCATTGTACCAATCGGACCCAAATTACTCAATATGTACTACTAATGGCTCAATATCACCCATTTAGTGCCATTTTGCCCTAAATAGACTCTTTTTGAAAAGATAGTTACATTGTACCGATCGGAACCAAATGACTCAATATGTGCTAATATGGCTCAATATGACCCAGTTTGTGCCATTTTGGCCTAATTACGCTTTTTTTGGAGAGATAGGACCATTGGACCACTCGGACCCAAATAACTCGATATGTGCTAATATGGGTCAATGTGACCCATTTAGTTACATTCCGACCTAATTAGACTCTTTTTGGACCATTGTACCAATCGGACCCAAATGACTCAATATGTGCTAATATGGCTCAATATAACCCATTTAGTACCATTTTGATCTAAATACTATTTTTGAAAAGATAGAACCATTTGTACCAATAGGACCCAAATGACTCAATATGTGCTAGTACGGCTCAATATGACCCATTTAGTGCCATTTTGATCTAAATAGACTGTTTTTGAAAAGCTAGAACCATTGTACAAATATTGGACCCAAATGACTCAATATGTGCCAATATGGCTCAATATGACCCATTTAGTGCCATTATAACATAATTAGATTCTTTTTGAAAAGAAAGGACCATTGTTCCAATCGGTCCCAAATGACTCAATTAGACTCTTTTTGGACCATTGTACCAATCGGACAGAAATGACTCAGTATGTGCTAATATGGCTCAAGGTGACCCATTTAGTTCCATTTTGACCTAATTAGACTCCTTTTAGACCATTGTACCAATCGGACCCAAATGACTCAATATGTGCTAATATTGCTCAATAAACCCATTTAGTACCATTTTGATCTAAATACTATTTTTGAAAAGATAGAACCATTTGTACCAATAGGACCCAAATGACTCAATATGTGCCAGTATGGCTCAATATGACCCATTTAGTGTCATTTTGATCTAAATAGACTGTTTTTGAAAAGCTAGAACCATTGTACAGATATAGGACCCAAATGACTCAATATGGCTCAATATGACCCATTTAGTGCCATTATAACATAATTAGACTCTTTTTGAAAAGACATGACCATTGTTCCAATCGGTCCCAAATGACTCAATATGTGCTAATATGGCTTAATATGACCCATTTTGTGCCATTTTGGCCTAATAACGCTCATTTTGGAGAGATAGGACCATTGGACCAATCGGACCCAAATAACTCAATATGTGCTAATATGGCTCAATGTGACCCATTTAGTTCCATTTTGACGTAATTAGGCTCTTTTTGGACCATTGTACCAATCGGACCCAAATGACTCAGTATGTGCTAATATGGCTCAATGTGACCCATTTAGTTCCATTTTGACCTAATTAGACTCCTTTTGGACCATTGTACCAATCGAACCCAAATGACTCAATACGTGCTAATATGGCTCAATATAACCCATTTAGTACCATTTTGATCTAAATACTATTTTTGAAAAGATAGAACCATTTGTACCAATAGGACCCAAATGACTCAATATGTGCCAGTATGGCTCAATATGACCCATTTAGTGCCGTTTTGATCTAAATAGACTGTTTTCGAAAAGCTAGAACCATTATACAAATAGGACCCAAATGACTCAATGTGTGCCAATATGGCTCAATATGACCCATTTAGTGCCATTATAACATAATTAGACTCTTTTTGAAAAGACAGGACCATTGTTCCAATCGGACCCAAATAACTCAATATGTGCTAATATGGCTCAATGTGATCCATTTAGTGCCATTTTGACCTAATTAGACTCTTTTTAGAGAGATAGGACCATTGGACCAATCAGACCCAAATAACTCAATATGTGCTAATATGGCTCAATATAACCCAGTTTGTGCCATTTTGTCCTAATTACGTTCTTTTTGGAGAGATAGGACCATTGGACCAATCGGACCCAAATAACTCAATATCTGCTAATATGGCTCAATGTGACCCATTTAGTTCCATTTTGACCTAATTAGACTCTTTTTGGACCATTGTACCAATCGGACCCAAATGACTCAGTATGTGCTAATATGGCTCAATGTAACCCATTTAGTTCCATTTTGACCTAATTAGACTCCTTTTGGACCATTGTACCAATAGGACCCAAATGACTCAATATGTGCCAGTATGGCTCAATATGACCCATTTAGTGCCATTTTGGCCTAATTACGCTCTTTTTGAAGAGATAGGACAATTGGACCAATCGGACCCAAATAACTCAGTATGTGCTAATATGGCTCAATCGGTCCCAAATAACTCAATATAACCCATTTAGTGTAATTATGACCTAATAAGACTATTTTTGGAGAGAGAGGACCATTGTACCAATCGGACCCAAATTACTCAATATGTACTACTAATGGCTCAATATCACCCATTTAGTGCCATTTTGCCCTAAATAGACTCTTTTTGAAAAGATAGTTACATTGTACCGATCGGAACCAAATGACTCAATATGTGCTAATATGGCTCAATATGACCCAGTTTGTGCCATTTTGGCCTAATTACGCTTTTTTGGAGAGATAGGACCATTGGACCACTCGGACCCAAATAACTTGATATGTGCTAATATGGCTCAATGTGATTCATTTAGTTACATTCCGACCTAATTAGACTCTTTTTGGACCATTGTACCAATCAGACCCAAATGACTCAATATGTGCTAATATGGCTCAATATAACCAATTTAGTACCTGATGTAAATTCAAAAGGATATACATGGGTGTCAAATCTAACTTGGAGAACAAGTATTGAGCAAGGTGAAAAACCTAAGATTAGATTTCTTGGAGAACAAGCAAGGAAAACCCTAGATCTGTATCTAGGTTAGATTTTGATTTCCGATCAATTTCTACTCTATCTATTTATAACTTTAATTTAGTTTTTGCCCCAAGGTTTTGGAATTCACTTGAATTCGTTTTACTTGGTTTGGCTTTATGATATTTTATTAAGTTTATTTCTTTCCTAGTTTAAATTGTTTACTTATTTTCGCATTGTTTCCTTATTTACTAGATTTCCTTATTTTCTATTTCTTTATCATCCATTATAAATAGGATCAATCATGTAATATCAATATTCATTCAATGAAAATTTCGTTTTATTAGATATTTCTTGTGCATCAAGCATAAGTTTTATTCTTCTTTTCTTTACTTCAATTACTGGATTGTTTTGAAGTTTAGAGTTGTCAAACACCTTAGTTTCTGGATTGATCTAAGTGTTTGGGATTCAAAAGTACACGTTTCTGGATTGATCGTGTTGGGTTGAAATATCGTTTCGTTTTGAAGCTTAAGGTGCAATAAAACATCAAGATCTTATCTTTATCTCAAAGTTCTTTAATTGTTTTCAAGTTTTCACTTAAAAGGGGCTTAAATCAACATCAATTTGGTATCAGAGCACAGTTAGCTGTTTTCATATTAAAGCACGTTTCCAAGATTTGTTACGTTCTTGATTTTCTTAATTTTCTTGATTAATTTATCAAGAAATTTTTGTGTGGTGTTGTGATTGCGGTTTCTTGTGTTTCTTGGGCGGCAAGTAACCTAGCTATCATGCCTACCACGGACGAGTTGTTGTTTGAAGTTCTTGAGCGTATGAAGCTCCAAGAGAAAAAGCTGGAAAAACTCGAGTTACTAGAATCTTCTATGGGTAGGCAAGATTTTCGTATGAGCAATATATGATGAATTCCAAAAAAAGCTTGATCCGAATTCTACCCACTTTGTTCTTAATAAATCTGAAGACGAAAATTTAAGTGATGAAGATTCCTCTATTAAATCAACCCCAACTAAAACAAAGAAGCACAAAGACAAAATTGATGATCGAGGCATAAAATTGGATGATTTTACAGGCTTAGGAAGTCCTGATGTTTATCTTGAATGGGAACGTCAAGTAGAGAAGATTGGTGACTATAAGGGTCTTAATGACAAACAACAATTTAAGATTGCATATATTCGTTTGACAAAGAATGCTGGTTTATGGTTTGAGAATCTTAAAGCTAGTAGGGCTAGAACTCAAAAGGAGAAGATCAAAACTTGGACGGTTTTAAAAAAGAAGCTCCGCAGCAAATACCTCCCGGATGACTATGAACAAACACAATATTTGAAACTCACAACTTTGAATCAAGAAGCCATGAGTGTAGCTGAATATGTGGCTAAATTTGATAATTTATGCTTAGTTTGTGATTTAGCAGAAACAGAAACTATGAAGATTGCACGGTTCATTCGTGGGTTAAATCAACCTATTGCTAAAAAGGTTGAACTCAGCCCATATAGCACATTTAATGATGTGTGCAAACTCGCTGCAAAGATTGAGTCTCATATGCATGAAGAAAAATCAAAATCTAATTTTCAAGGCTTCGGTTCGGGGAATTATGAAGGATTTGGTTCATTCAGACCCAATGCTTCTCAAAACTCTCAACATCCATCATCAAAGTTTCCGCAAAAGAAAGAAGATTCATCGTTCAAAGATAACCGCATGGAAAGAGAAAAGGTGTTTATTTCAAAAGAGGAGTTTGAGAATCGGAGAAAGTGCTTCAAGTGTCAAGGGAAAGGACACATAGCTAGTGAATGTCATTCTCGAAGAACTCTTACAACGAAACAATACATGGAATGGGAAAAAGAAGATAAGCACATAGAATTTATGATGTGAATTCAAAAGGAAATGCATATGAAGAGCCTATCACATTGTTGCTTAACTCAATGGGATTTGATTTGGACAAAAGAAATACATGGGTGACGAATCTGACTTGGAGAACAAGCAATGAGCATGGTGAAAAAGCCTAAAACTAGATTTCTTGGAGAACAAGCAATGCTTTAAGATGTTTTATTAAGTTTATTTCTTTCCTAGTTTACTTTAAGGTTTCCTTATTTTCACATTGTTTCCTTATTTACTAGGTTTCCTTATTTTCTATTTCCTTATTATCCATTATAAATAGGATCTATCATGTAATATCAATATTCATTCAATGAAGATTTCGTTTTATTAGATATTTCTTGTGCATCAAGCATAAGTTTTATTCTTCTTTTCTTTACTTTAATTACTGGATTGTTTTGAAGTTTAGAGTTGTCAAACACCTTAGTTTCTGGATTGATCTAAGTGTTTGGGATTCAAAGTACACGTTTCTGGATTGATCGTGTAGGGTTGAAATATCGGTTCGTTTTGAAGCTTAAGGTGCAAGAAAACATCAAGATCTTATCTTTATCTCAAAGTTCTTCAATTCTTCTCAAAGTTTTCACTTAAAAGAGGCTGAAATCCACATCAATTTGGTATCAGAGCACGGTTAGCTGTTTTCTTATTAAAGCACATTTCCAAGATTTGTTACGTTCTTGATTTTTTTAATTTTCTTGATTAATTTATCAAGAAATTTTTGTGTGGTGTTGTGATTGCGGTTTCTTGTGTTTCTTGGGCGGCAAGTAACCTAGCTATCATGCCTACCACGGGCGAGTTGTTGTTTGAAGTTCTTGAGCGTATGAAGCTCCAAGAGAAAAAGCTGGAAAAACTCGAGTTACTAGAATCTTCAATGGGTAGGCAAGATTTGCGTATGAATGCAATATATGATGAATTCCAAAAAAAGCTTGATCCGAATTCTACCCACTTTGTTCTTAATAAATCTGAAGACGAAAATTCAAGTGATGAAGATTCCTCTATTAAATCAACCCCAACTAAAACAAAGAAGCACAAAGACAAAATTGATGATCGAGGCATAAAGTTGGATGATTTTACAGGCTTAGGAAGTCCTGATGTTTATCTTGAATGGGAACGTCAAGTAGAGAAGATTGGTGACTATAAGGGTCTTAATGACAAACAACAATTTAAGATTGCATATATTCGTTTGACAAAGAATGCTGGTTTATGGTTTGAGAATCTTAAAGCTAGTAGGGCTAGAACTCAAAA
>CM072538.1:46938-294938 GCA_036898165.1 Silybum marianum | reverse complement strand
TTCTTTGTTTTAGTTGTGCTTGATTTAATAGAGGAATCTTCATCACCTGAATTTTCGTCTTCAGATTTACTAAGAACAAAGTGGGTAGAATTCGGATCAAGCTTTTTCTGAAATTCATCATATATAGCATTCATACGCAAATCTTGCCTACCCATAGAAGATTCTAGTAACTCGAGTTTGTCCAACTTTTTCTCTTGCAGCTTCATACGCTCAAGAACTTCAACCAACAACTCGTCTGTGGTAGGCATGATAGCTAGGTTGCTTGCAGCCCAAGAAACACAAGAAACCACAAGCACAGCACCACACAGAAATTTCTTGATAAATTAATCAAGAAAATTAAGAAAATCAAGAACGTAACAAACCTTGGAAACGTGCTTTAATAGAATAACCAAGAAAACAGCTAACCGTGCTCTGATACCAAATTGATGTGGATTTCAGCCTCTTTTAAGTGAAAACTTTGAGAAGAATTGAAGAACTTTGAGATAAAGATAAGATCTTGATGTTTTCTTACACCTTAAGCTTCAAAACGAACCGATATTTCAACCCTACACGATCAATCCAGAAACGTGTACTTTGAATCCCAAACACTTAGATCAATCCAGAAACTAAGGTGTTTGACAACTCTAAACTTCAAAACAATCCAGTAATTGAAGTAAAGAAAAGAAGAATAAAACTAATGCTTGATGCACAAGAAATATCTAATAAAACGAAATTTTCATTGAATGAATTTGATATTACATGATTGATCCTATTTATAATTGATAATAAGGAAATAGAAAATAAGGAAACCTAGTAAATAAGGAAACAATGCGAAAATAAGGAAACAATTAAAACTAGGAAAGAAATAAACTTAATAAAATATCCTAAAGTCAAACCATGTAAAACGAATTCAAGTGAATTCCAAAACCTTGGGGCAAAAACTAAATTAAAGTTATAAATAGATAGAGTAGAAATTGATCAGAAATCAAATTCTAACCTAGATATAGATCTAGGGTTTTCCTTGCTTGTTCTCCAAGAAACCTCATCTTAGGTTTTTCACCTTGCTCAATACTTGTTCTCCAAGTTAGATTTGACACCCATGTATATCCTTTTGAATTCACATCACCCAAATGACTCAATATGTGCCAGTGTGGCTCAATATGACCCATTTAGTGCCATTTTGATCTAAATAGACTGTTTTTGAAAAGCTAGAAACATTGTACAAATATAGGACCCAAATGACTCAATAAGTGCCAATATTGCTCAATATGACCCATTTAGTGCCATTATAACATAATTAGACTCTTTTTGAAAAGACAGGACCATTGTTCCAATGGGTTCCAAATGACTCAATATGTGCTAATATGGTTTAATATGACCCATTTAGTGCCATTTTGGCCTAATTACGCTCTTTTTGAAGACAAGGACAATTGGACCAATCGGACCCAAATAACTCAATATGTGCTAATATGGCTCCAATCGGTCCCAAATAACTCAATATAACCCATTTAGTGTAATTATGACCTAATAAGACTATTTTTGGAGAGAGAGGACCATTGTACCAATCGGACCCAAATTACTCAATATGTACTACTAATGGCTCAATGTCACCCATTTAGTGCCATTTTGCCCTAAATAGACTCTTTTTGAAAAGATAGTTACATTGTACCAATCGGAACCAAATGACTCAATATGTGCTAATATGGCTCAATATGACCCAGTTTGTGCCATTTTGGCCTAATTACGCTCTTTTTGAAGAGATAGGACAATTGGACCAATCGGAACCAAATAACTCAATATGTGCTAATATGGCTCAATCGGTCCCAAATAACTCAATATAACCCATTTAGTGTAATTATGACCTAATAAGACTATTTTTGGAGAGAGAGGACCATTGTACCAATCAGACCCAAATTACTCAATATGTACTACTAATGGCTCAATATCACCCATTTAGTACCATTTTGATCTAATTAGACTCCTTTTAGACCATTGTACCAATCGGACCCAAATGACTCAATATGTGCTAATATGGCTCAATATAATCCATTTAGTACCATTTTGATCTAAATACTATTTTTGAAAAGATAGAACCATTTGTACCAATAGGACCCAAATGACTCAATATGTGCTAATATGGCTCAATATGACCCAGTTTGTGCCATTTTGGCCTAATTACGCTCTTTTTGGAGAGATAGGACCATTGTACCAATCGGACCCAAATGACTCAGTATGTGCTAATATGGCTCAATATGACCCATTTTGTGCCATTTTGGCCTAATTACGCTCTTTTTGGAGAGATAGGACAATTGGACCAATCAGACCCAAATAACTAAATATGTGCTAATATGGCTCAATGTGACCCATTTAGTTCCATTTTGACGTAATTAGACTCTTTTTGGACCATTGTACCAATCGGAACCAAATGAGTCAGTATGTGCTAATATGGCTCAATGTGACCCATTTAATTCCATTTTGACCTAATTAGACTCCTTTTGGACCATTGTCCCAATCGGACCCAAATGACTCAGTATATGCTAATATGGCTCATTATAACCCATTTAGTACCATTTTGATCTAAATACTCTTTTTGAAAAGATAGAACCATTGTACCAATAGGACCCAAATGGCTCAATATGTGCCAGTGTGGCTCAATATCACCCATTTAGTGCCATTTTGATCTAAATAGACTGTTTTTGAAAAGCTAGAACCATTGTACAAATATAGGACCCAAATGACTCAATAAGTGCCAATATTGCTCAATATGACCCATTTAGTGCCATTATAACATAATTAGACTCTTTTTGAAAAGACAGGACCATTGTTCCAATGGGTTCCAAATGACTCAATATGTGCTAATATGGCTTAATATGACCCATTTAGTGCCATTTTGGCCTAATTACGCTCTTTTTGAAGAGATAGGACAATTGGACCAATCGGACCCAAATAACTCAATATGTGCTAATATGGCTCAATCGGTCCCAAATAACTCAATATAACCCATTTAGTGTAATTATGACCTAATAAGACTATTTTTGGAGAGAGAGGACCATTGTACCAATCGGACCCAAATTACTCAATATGTACTACTAATAGTACATTGTACCAATCGGAACCAAATGACTCAATATGTGCTAATATGGCTCAATATGACCCAGTTTGTGCCATTTTGGCCTAATTACGCTCTTTTTTGAAGAGATAGGACAATTGGACCAATCGGACCCAAATAACTCAATATGTGCTAATATGGCTCAATCGGTCCCAAATAACTCAATATAACCCATTTAGTGTAATTATGACCTAATAAGACTATTTTTGGAACACTGTTTTTGGAACCAGAGATAGGAGGATTGTACCAATTAGACTCTTTTTGGAGGAGAGGCGATTAGGGTTTGGCAACGTCGGCGATCACGGTTCCGGCGTGCCGGTGGCGGCTGTTGTGATCGGCAGCAGGTAGGATCTCGTGGTTGGTGGTGTTTGGTGGTTTTTTCTCTTCTCCTTGTCGTTTCTTTCCCGGAATCGTGTTTCTTTGATCCGTGGGGTTACAATAGGTGGTCATACTAGGGTTTCAGCTTCTCTTTGAGAACTTCGTTGCCCACCCTAACGTTTTTTAGGGATTCATGATCATCTAGAGTGGCCTCGTGCATCACTGCTTCGATTTTTGGTGAAGGTTCGATTAGGGTTTCTTGGTCGATTAGGGTTTGGACGTCTGCTCATTAGGGTTCGTTAAACCCTTAATGGTGGATCTGGTCCTTGATGAGATGATTGGATCTGCAATACCATCTTCTACGGTGAAGAGTGGTATGGTTTCTGATCATGGTGTGCATGCAAGCATGAACTCGAATGCTGAAGGGAGTAAGGCTGACGTCAGCGCTAATGATGGCACAATTATGGCTGACGCAATCGAAGGCGGGGGTGCGGTCACGGGCGACGTCACGGACTTGAGGGCTGGCGTAGGCGAGAATAGGGCTGATATCAACGTGACATCGGCGGGCCGACGACAAAAGAGGCCGACGCAGTACCCCTAGGGCGGACGTAAGCCCTAAAGTCGACGGTAAGTTGATTGGGGCAGTTAAGGAGCGTGTTTCGGTGTGGAATAGGCTAAATCCGAAAGTTCTAAATGGTGATGGCACGAAATCTTTTGTCGCTATAGTGGGATGTGTTCCACAGTACCGGAGCCGGAGTTTTTTCCGGTTGAGAAAGATAAAGATTCACGTGTTCGTATCCCGATGGCATTGACAAAAGGTATGGCTCATGAATTTAGTACGGTTCTTGGGTTATTTTTTAGGTCCTCGTATGCCTTTCCCAAATGTTCTTAGAGCCGTAAAAAATGCTTGGGGTAAATTTGGTTTTCGTGATGCTTCGGTAAATGCCAATGGGTACTTCTTTTTTCGGTTTAATGATAAAGGTGGTTGTATGCATGTTGCCGACTCATCTCCATTAATGATGAATGGAGTTCCCCTGTTTGTCACTCAATGGGATCCATCGAAGGGACTGTTCAAACCGGTACACACCACGTGTCCGTTATGGGTACAGCTTTACAATGTCCCTCTTGTTGCTTTCAACAAAGAGGGTATTAGTAGAATTGCTAGTGCAATTGGGGTTCCGTTGAGAATGGATGCGTGTACGACTAGTACTTGTGACAATCTTTGGGGACGAACTTCATTTGCTAAGGTTTTGGTCAATGTATGGGCTACAGGTGAACTGAAAAAGGAAATTGAGGTAGTTATACCTCGACTTTCAGGTGATGGTGAAGATGTGGTAAAAGTCGTGGTTGATTATGATTGGGAACCATCCCAATGTTCCATTTGCAAAATCTTTGGACATAGGGATTCGGTCTGTAGTAAAAGGGTAATCCGGAACGAGAAAGAGAAACCAGTGATTACAGTTGATAGTGATGGTTTTAAACGACCTAAACGAAAGCAATGGAGACCGAAACCTTATAATCTCAATAAGGCCGAAACTTCTAAAACTAATAATGTTGGGTGTCTGAATTCAGATACTTTGGTGGGTGTGGGAACTATACAGCAGGTCGTTATGGAATCTAAGCAGGACGCCGTGGCTAAGCAACAGGAATCAAATCACGACTCTAATACCACAGGTGGAGGTCCTCAAAATGAGGGTAGTAAGAGTACGGCGGAGGTGGTTAGGGAGGGTGAATACTGTACAGTCAATGCCGGGAGGACACCAAAGGGTAAGGAGACTAGTGTTAATGCGAAACAGACCCAGACTAGTGCCCCAGAACTAATAAAATCTGTTGTTCAAACTTTCAAACAACAGCTGAAACCTAGAAGAGGTATTGTGATTTCTACTCCTGATACTAATAGATTCTCACCTTTGAGTAGTGTGGAATCTAGTGATTCGGATGATATGGAGATTATTGAAACTTCACCGTCGATGGGGAGGCTAAGGATGGTAATCCGGTTCTAAAGCGAGGATGTGATACGGGGTGGAAGCGCTGATTTGGGGGCTGCCCCTACCTCTTTGTCTCAATGATTAAATTAGCGACTTGGAATATTAGAGGCTTAAATGCCCTAATCAAGCGGGAGGTACGTGAGTTTATCCATTTGCATGGTTTATCTTTATGTTGTGTAATTGAATCTAAATTACAACATAGTAGTATGGTTGATATTTGTGGACGAGTTTTTGGACGATGGAGTTGGGTCTCGAATGCTATGGCTTCGGATCAGAGTACTAGGCTTATTTGTGCTTGGGATCCATCTATTTTGTCGCTTATGGTTATTGATTCAGATCCACAATTTCTTAATTGTGAGATCCGGTTTGTTGGGGTTGTGGATCCTATATTTATTTCTTTTGTCTACGGCCGTAACAAGGGAGTGGAAAGGCGCGACTTGTGGAGTGGCTGCGTAAATTCAAGGTTTTCATTCATGATAAACCTTGGATAGTGCTTGGCGACTTTAATTCGATGCTTTTTCCGCATGATGGTCCGGGAGGGTCTTCAAGGCGTAGTACGGATATGGAGGACTTTCATTCTTGCCTGGAGGATGTAGAACTTGTTTGATATCACTTATCAAGGATGTCAATTTACCCGGGTACGAAACCGTCGGGTGATGGTGGGATTATGAGGAAACTAGACCGTATCTTGGGTAACTCTGCTCTCATTGATCGATTTGGTGATGCTAGTGCCAATTTTCTACCTCGAGGTATCTCCGATCATTCTCCGGGAATGCTTTCTTTTAAGGCGAGGCATTCGGAAGAGAAAGCGGGGGTTTAAATTTGATAATTTTCTCGACAACACATGAGTCCTTTTTGCATATGGTTGAGGAAATTTGGAAGACCGAAAAGCATGGCACTTATATGAAGAAAGTTTTGCTGAAACTTATAGACCTAAAGTGTGGTTTCCGGAAATTGAGAAACACCTATGGTAATTTGGATAAAAGGGTAATGTTTTTAAAGGAGGAGCTTGATTTGGCACAAAGGGCTTGTGATGCGGACCCATTTAATGAGGCAGAAGGAGGATATAGCTCATTTATTGCTGGCTTATCAACAAAGCCGGATCCGATCGGCTTGAGATGGTTAGACAAAAAGCGAAAATAAAGTGGCTAAATGAAGGGGATGGTAACACAAAATTTTTCTTTCACTCTATGAGAGAAAATCGGAATAGGAACCATATAGCTGCTATTTCGGATCCTACAGGCTTGGTTTATGAGCAAGAAGATGTTGTAAACGCCTTTGTAGAACACTTTTCTGGCATTCTGGGCACGTGTGATATGATGGTGTCTCCGTCTATGGAAGATATTGTTTTTGACCGAAAGTTGACGCTTTCGGAATCGCTAGGCCTTTTTCGCCCTATTTCAGATACCGAAATCAAAGATGCAATGTTTAATATTGGTGATGATAAAGCCCCGGGATCAGATGGGTATTCGGCCAAGTTCTTTAAAGCGGCTTGGAAAATCATTGGGAGAGATGTACAGGTTGCAATCCATAACTTCTTCTACTCAGGGAATATTGAATATCAGTTGAATCATACCTTATTGTGTCTCATTCCGAAAGTTCCTAATGCGTCTTGTGTGATCGACTTTCGGCCGATCTCTTGCTGCAATGTTCTTCTTAAATGTATCAGTAAAATTGTGGCAGATCGTATGAAAGGTTCTCTAGATGGGTTAGTAAGCAAAGCCCAATCAGCGTTTATTCCGGGGAGGCTTATTACTGATAACATCATGATGGCTCACGAACTGGTGGCCCCCGGTATCAAAAGAATGAAGGTGAGCTGAAGTGTGCTTTTAAAATTGATATCCGGAAGGCCTATGATACTGTTGATTGGAAGTATCTTATGGGAATGTTAAAGGGGATGGGCTTCCACCCGGTTATGATTAACTGGGTAAACTCATTAGTCACGACACCTACCTTCTCTATTTGCATCAATGGGGCTACGGAAGGATTTTTTCATGGAAAACGTGGGCTAAGGCAAGGAGATCCAATCTCACCGTACTTATTTACGGTGGTAATGGAGGGGTTATCCATGATTCTGAAGAAATGCATTGATGAGGAAGTTGATTTTGCTTACCATCAAGGATGTGAAGGTATTAAACTTACTCATTTATGTTTTGCAGATGACTTGTTCATTTTTTCGAAAGGTGATATGAAATCGATTGAAGTCATCAAAAGGGCTTTACCACTCTTTCAGGATAGATCTGGTTTGACACCAAGTCTTGAAAAGAGTGAAGTGTTCTTTGGGAATGTAGATGTTGATATGAGAGAAGCAATTCGGAATTGCACCGCCGTTTCGTGGCCGGAGTGTTTCCAATTCGTTATTTAGGTGTTCCCCTTTCCCCGGTTAGACTGCATGTTCGCGATTTTAACCCTCTTGTGGTTAATCTTAAAAATCGCTTAATGAATTGGAAAAATAAATTCTTATCTTATGGGGGTAAAAGGCAGCTTATTATCTCTGTATTACACTCCATGCAAATCTATTGGATGTCTGTATTCTTGATTCCGGCGGCTACGATTCATGAAATCGAACAGATGTGTCGTAATTTTCTTTGGGATAAGGCTGAAGGACAAATGGGGAAATGTCGTGTTTCTTGGGATATGGTGTGTTCGCCAAGGAAATGTGGTGGCCTAGGTATGAAGAGACTGGCTTTATGGACCCGATGTTTGCTATTTAAACCCATTTGGGATATTCTTACGAAAAGAAATTCCATGTGGGTTAATTGGATTCCTTCCAATTGCATTAAGGGGCGAAACTTCGGGTGATCAAAAGGAGAAATGAATGGTCGTGGTTGGTTCGTTCTCTCTTGGACCTTCGGCCTCACTGTAGACGATACTTCATTTCTAATGTTGGTAATGGTATTTTCACTCATGCTTGGGAGGACACTTGGAGTGAGTATGGCCCATTAATCCAAATGATTTCTTATAGGTTCATAAATGGTAATGGGTTTCATAATGCGTCTACGGTTTATGATCTTATGATGAAATTTGGTAATGGGTGGCCGGTGGAATGAATACAAAGATACCCTCGGTTGCGGCATATTTCTATCCCAACGCCCAAGGTTTATGAAGACGAGTTCTTATGGTTGGGTACTAATCGTGTACGACAATTCTTTACCGTGAAAGAAGCACTGGAATACTTTGGAAGAACGGCGGCCTCTTGTGCATTGGTACAAAGTGGTATGGCACAAAGCTTTCATTCCAAAACACGCCCTTTGTATGTGGATGGCGTGTCGTAAAAGGTCGCCTACTCAAGATAGGCTCATACGGTGGAAGTCCGAACCCCGGATATAAAGTGTGTTTTCTGTAAGCTTACGGTTGAAAGTCATGATCATCTTTTTTTCCAATGTACCTATTCGAGGTGCATTTGGAATATGGTCAAAAAGGAAACGGGAATTCAGTATTGTCCGGACAATTGGACGGATATTATTGATTTATGGTCGACGGGCCAATGAAGACGATGGTCAACGGTTCAAAAGCTGGCTATTTCGGCCGTGGTATACCATGTGTGGATGGAAAGGAATCGAACTTTTTTTGATAATCAGAATAAAAGCTCAAAACAGGTTGTTGATGAGATAAAGAGGGAGATTCTCTTGAGAATGGCTTGGAAGACAAAGAAAAGACAGTTAGAGTTCAATGCGGAGTGATCAAGGCGTCTTTTGGTTGGTGTTAGTTTGGGAGCTTTTGGCGGTTTACACCTTTTTGCTTTCTATTTTTTCCTTGATTTATTTTTGGTGTATGTCGCTTTGTTTGTTTTGGCTTCTTATGGCTTGGTTTGTATGCCAAAGTTGCCGTTGTAGCTCGTGCTAACTTTTGGGCGTTTTGCTCTTTTTTCTGTCCTTTATAATATTGCCTGGAGTAATCTCCTTTCCGTAAGACTATTTTTGGAGAGAGAGGACCATTGTACCAATCGGACCCAAATTACTCAATATGTACTACTAATGGCTGAATATCACCCATTTAGTACCATTTTGATCTAATTAGACTCCTTTTAGACCATTGTACCAATCGGACCCAAATGACTCAATATATGCTAATATGGCTCAATATAACCCATTTAGTACCATTTTGATCTAAATACTATTTTTGAAAAGATAGAACCATTTGTACCAATAGGACCCAAATGACTCAATATGTGCTAATATGGCTCAATATGACCCAGTTTGTGCCATTTTGGCCTAATTACGCTCTTTTTGGAGAGATAGGACCATTGTACCAATCGGACCCAAATAACTCAGTATGTGCTAATATGGCTCAATACGACCCATTTTGTGCCATTTTGGCCTAATTACGCTCTTTTTGGAGAGATAGGACCATTGGACCAATCAGACCCAAATAACTCAATATGTGCTAATATGGCTCAATGTGACCCATTTAGTTCCATTTTGACCTAATTAGACTCTTTTTGGACCATTGTACCAATCGGACCCAAATGACTCAGTATGTGCTAATATGGCTCAATGTGGCCCATTTAATTCCATTTTGACCTAATTAGACTCCTTTTGGACCATTGTCCCAATCGGACCCAAATGACTCAGTATATGCTAATATGGCTCAATATAACCCATTTAGTACCATTTTGATCTAAATACACTTTTTGAAAAGATAGAACCATTGTACCAATAGGACCCAAATGGCTCAATATGTGCCAGTGTGGGATATGACCCATTTAGTGCCATTTTGATCTAAATAGACTGTTTTTGAAAAGCTAGAACCATTGTACAAATATAGAACCCAAATGACTCAATAAGTGCCAATATTGCTCAATATGACCCATTTAGTGCCATTATAACATAATTAGACTCTCTTTGAAAAGACAGGACCATTGTTCCAATGGGTTCCAAATGACTCAATATGTGCTAATATGGCTTAATATGACCCATTTAGTGCCATTTTGGCCTAATTACGCTCTTTTTGAAGAGATAGGACAATTGGACCAATCGGACCCAAATAACTCAATATGTGCTAATATGGCTCAATCGGTCCCAAATAACTCAATATAACCCATTTAGTGTAATTATGACCTAATAAGACTATTTTTGGAGAGAGAGGACCATTGTACCAATCGGACCCAAATTACTCAATATGTACTACTAATGGCTCAATGTCACCCATTTAGTGCCATTTTGCCCTAAATAGACTCTTTTTGAAAAGATAGTTACATTGTACCAATCGGAACCAAATGACTCAATATGTGCTAATATGGCTCAATATGACCCAGTTTGTGCCATTTTGGCCTAATTACGCTCTTTTTGAAGAGATAGGACAATTGGACCAATCGGACCCAAATAACTCAATATGTGCCAATATGGCTCAATCGGTCCCAAATAACTCAATATAACCCATTTAGTGTAATTATGAACTAATAAGACTATTTTTGGAGAGAGAGGACCATTGTACCAATCGGACCCAAATTACTCAATATGTACTACTAATGGCTCAATATCACCCATTTAGTGCCATTTTGCCCTAAATAGACTCTTTTTGAAAAGATAGTTACATTGTACCAATCGGAACACAAATGACTCAATATGTGCTAATATGGCCCAATATGACCCAGTTTGTGCCATTTTGGCCTAATTACGCTCTTTTTTGGAGAGATAGAACCATTGGACCACTCGGACCCAAATAACTCAATATGTGCTAATATGGCTCAGTGTGATCCATTTAGTTACATTTCGACCTAATTAGACTCTTTTTGGACCATTGTACCAATCGGACCCAAATGACTCAATATGTGCTAATATGGCTCAATATAACCCATTTAATACCATTTTGATCTAATCAGACTCCTTTTAGACCATTGTACCAATCGGACCCAAATGACTCCATATGTGCTAATATGGCTCAATATAACCCATTTAGTACCATTTTGATCTAAATACTATTTTTGAAAAAATAGAACCATTTGTAATAGGACCCAAATGACTCAATATGTGCTAATATGGCTCAATATGACCCAGTTTGTGCCATTTTGGCCTAATTACGCTCTTTTTGGAGAGATAGGACCATTGTACCAATCGGACCCAAATGACTCAGTATGTGCTAATATGGCTCAATATGACCCATTTTGTGCCAATTTGGCCTAATTACGCTCTTTTTGGAGAGATAGGACCATTGGACCAATCAGACCCAAATAACTCAATATGTGCTAATATGGCTCAATGTGACCCATTTAGTTCCATTTTGACCTAATTAGACTCTTTTTGGACCATTGTACCAATCGGACCCAAATGACTCAGTATGTGCTAATATGGCTCAAGGTGACCCATTTAGTTCCATTTTGACCTAATTAGACTCCTTTTAGACCATTGTACCAATCGGACCCAAATGACTCAATATGTGCTAATATAGCTCAATATAACCCATTTAGTACCATTTTGATCTAAATACTATTTTTGAAAAGATAGAACCATTTGTACCAATAGGACCCAAATGACTCAATATGTGCTAATATGGCTCAATATAACCCATTTAGTACCATTTTGATATAAATACTATTTTTGAAAAGATAGAACCATTTGTACCAATAGGACCCAAATGACTCAATATGTGCCAGTATGGCTCAATATGACCCATTTAGTGCCATTTTGATCTAAATAGACTGTTTTTGAAAAGCTAGAACCATTGTACAAATATAGGACCCAAATGACTCAATATGTGCCAATATGGCTCAATATGACCCATTTAGTGCCATTATAACATAATTAGACTCTTTTTGAAAAGACAGGACCATTGTTCAAATCGGTCCCAAATGACTCAATATGTGCTAATATGGCTTAATATGACCCATTTTGGGTCATTTTGGCCTAATTACGCTATTTTTGAAGAGATAGGACCATTGGACCAATCGGACCCAAATAACTCAATATGTGCTAATATGGCTCAATATAACCCATTTAGTGTAATTATGACCTAATAAGACTATTTTTTGAGAGAGAGGACCATTGTACCAATCGGATCCAAATTACTCAATATGTACTACTAATGGCTCAATATGACCCATTTAGTGCCATTTTGATCTAAATAGACTGTTTTTGAAAAGCTAGAACCATTGTACAAATATAGGACCCAAATGACTCATATGTGCCAATATGGCTCAATATGACCCATTTAGTGCCATTATAACATAATTAGACTCTTTTTGAAAAGACAGGACCATTGTTCCAATCGGTCCCAAATGACTCAATATGTGCTAATATGGTTTAATATGACCCATTTTGGGTCATTTTGGCCTAATTACGCTATTTTTGAAGAGATAGGGCCATTGGACCAATCGGACCCAAATAACTCAATATGTGCTAATATGGCTCAATATAACCCATTTAGTGTAATTATGACCTAATAAGACTATTTTTTTGAGAGAGAGGACCATTGTACCAATCGGATCCAAATTACTCAATATGTACTACTAATGGCTCAATATCACCCATTTAGTGCCATTTTGCCCTAAATAGACTCTTTTTGAAAAGATAGTTACATTGTACCAATCGGAACCAAATAACTCGATATGTGCTAATATGGCTCAATGTGACCCATTTAGTTACATTTCGACCTAATTAGACTCTTTTTCGACCATTGTACCAATCGGACCCAAATGACTCAATATGTGCTAATATGGCTCAATATAACCCATTTAGTACCATTTTGATCTAAATACTCTTTTTGAAAAGATAGAACCATTGTACCAATAGGACCCAAATGACTCAATATGTGCCAGTATGGCTCAATATGACCCATTTAATGCCATTTTGATCTAAATACTCTTTTTGAAAAGATAGAACCATTGTACCAATAGGACCTAAATGACTCAATATGTGCCAGTATGGCTCAATATGACCCATTTAGTGCTATTTTGATCTAAATAGACTCTTTTTGAAAAGATAGAACCATTGTACAAATATAGCTCCCAAATGACTCAATATGTGCCAATATGGCTCAATATGACCCATTTAGTGCCATTATAATATAATTAGACTCTTTTTGAAAAGACAAGACCATTGTTCCAATCGGTCCCAAATGACTCAATATGTCCTACTAATGGCTCAATATCACCCATTTAGTACCATTTTGATCTAATTAGACTCCTTTTAGACCATTGTACCAATCGGACCCAAATGACTCAATATGTGCTAATATGGCTCAATATAACCCATTTAGTACCATTTTGATCTAAATACTATTTTTGAAAAGATAGAACCATTTGTACCAATAGGACCCAAATGACTCAATATGTGCCAGTATGGCTCAATATGACCCATTTAGTGCCATTTTGATCTAAATAGACTGTTTTTGAAAAGCTAGAACCATTGTACAAATATAGGACCCAAATGACTCAATATGTGCCAATATGGCTCAATACGACCCATTAAATGTGCCATTATAACATAATTAGATTCTTTTTGAAAAGAAAGGACCATTGTTAGATTTTGAGAGAGATGGGAGAAGGCGAATAGGGTTTGCTAGGGTTTCATTCGTTTTTTGGCCGGATTTTTGCGCTTTGATTCGTTTGTTCTTGGTTTTCATGCTCTTTCTCGTCGTTCTCTCTTCTTGTGATTCGTTTTTCTGTTTGGTTCGTGGTGGTTGTCGTTTTTGAGACCTAGGGTTTCGGTTTTGTGGGTTTTAGTGCTGCCGTGTTCGTGGTTGTCGACTAGGATCGCTTTCTTTTGATCGATTTAGTGATTGGTGGGGCTTGTGTTTCCTTGGATCTAATCTAAGGCTTCAATCCCCATCGATTTGGGATTACTCGTAGCCACGATCGTGTTTCCTTGGCTTGTCTAAGGCTTCGTTCGTGGTTAGTGATCGTCGTGAATCGTTGGCATGGCAGGCATGGCTGGATCGGACGGTGGCGTAGGTGGCGTAACCAGCGTCATCGATGACGTCAGCCCTAGGGCTGACGCAGGCGTTTCATCAGGCGACTTGGGAGGTGACGTCACCCCTAGGGCTGACGCAAGCATTCCGGTAGCAAGTAATGGAGGTGATTTGAACAAGGATTTGGACTCGAAAGCTGTAGAAGTAAAGAAATCCTTCAGATCGGTTCTTGGTGAGGGTTCGAAGCTGGAGCTTGAGTTTTTTCCTTTAGACGATCGTGAAGCTGAGAGCCTTCTTCTTCCGGTTAAGTTAACTGAAACCATGGTAAAATCTTTTAATTCTACTCTATATGGTTATTTTCTGGGCCCACGGGTACATTTCCCGATCGTGCAACGTAGTGTGGCGCATGCTTGGGGAACGTATGGTTTTAAGGAGGCCATGTTTCATGCAAGTGGGTATTTCTTTTTTCGTTTCAATGATGAAGGGGATTGCTTAAGTGTGTTCCATTGATGTTTCATGCAAGAGGGTCCTTTGATGATTCGTGGTGTTCCATTGTTTGTTCAGCGGTGGGACCCCACAAAGGGTCTTGTTAAACCCGAACATTCCACTTGTCCATTATGGGTTAAGCTTCACAATATTCCTCTTGTTGCTTTCAATAATGAGGGGGTAAGCCGCATTGCTAGTGTTTTGGGGGTGCCGAAACGAATGGATGCTTGCACGGCGGATATGTGTGAGCGGTCATGGGGTCGTCCTAGTTTTGCTAAAGTCCTTATTGATGTATGGGCTATAGGTCGATTGAAGCGGGAGATTGAGGTTATTATTCCCAACCTTACCGGTGGAAAGAATGAAAGTGTCAAAGTTCAAGTAGAATATATTTGGGAGCCAGTTCAATTTGAACTATGTAAAATCTTTGGACACAAGACCTCTTCATGTGTGAAGGCGGCGTTGGATAAGAAACTAGTCTCCAAGGATAAAAAGAAGGTGGATGCAGATGGGTTCACGGTGGTTGAGAGAAAGCAGTGGCGGCCAAAGGTAGTGACTTCTAAGGGGGATGGTAAAGATGTGGGCCAATGCTCAAACTCAAAAGAGGATGAGGCGGTAATTGATAGTATTCCTGTGCCAGATATGTTGAAAACGGATCCAATAGCAAAGGTGGTTCAACCGAATCTGATACCTGTTAATGCCGTGAATAATGGTCAGCTAAGTGTAGTATTGCCGAATGGTGGGTGGTTCTGGTTTGCCTCAGAAGAGTTCTAATGAATTGTCCCTAAGGAATCTGGTGTGGATCCGGTTGTGGCGAGGTTGAATAAATCTGATGGCATGGGGTCAAAACAGATGCCAAAAGACACGATGATTCACTCGGTTGTGAATAAGATGCAACCAAAGCCTATAAAGGGGATTCTTAAGAACCCAACGACTTCAAATCGTTTCTCAGCTTTGAATGGACGTGAGGCGGGATATGGGGATCCTGTTGAGGAGACTACTATAGAGTCGTCAAAGAGTAGTGGGTCGTCCAAAGTGGTTCAAAAGAAGGTGGCGGGTAAAGGCCCGATTTTGTCACCCCAATGATTAAGCTCGCATGTTGGAATATTCGGGGTCTCTCTTCCTCGATTAAACAAAGGGAGGTGAAGTCTTTGGTGCGTTTGCAAGGTTTGTCGTTTTGTTCCATTCTTGAAACTCATTTAATTCGTAGAAACTTGATTGATGTTTGTACTAATGTGTTCCCGAGATGGATATGGTGTTCTAATTTTGGTTCGTGTGATAATGTAACTCGGATTGTTTTGGCATGGGATCCTAAGGTCATGAATGTAATGGTGCTTGAAACTCATAACCAGTTCATGCATTGTGAAGTTCATATCTTAGGAGAAGTTGATCCTATTTTTCTTACTATTGTTTACGGTTCTAATAATGGCACGAAGCGGAGAGAACTGTGGTCAGGTCTTAGGAAATTCAAGGTTCTCTTGGGTGATAAACCTTGGTTAATTATGGGGGATTTTAATGCTATGTTATTCCCGCATGATGGTCTTGGAGGCACGTCTACTCGGGATAGGGAGATGAATGATTTCCATAGTTGTATGTCTGACATTGATATTTTTGATCTTTCTTACACGGGGTGTCAATTCACTTGGAGGCAAAAACCGAAAGGGGGAGAGGGTTTAATGCGAAAACTGGATAGGGCAATGCTACATACGTCGTTTACAACTCGGTTTGGGGATTGCTCTGCTTGTTTTCTGCCGAGGGGTATCTCAGATCACTCCCCGGCAATGGTTTCATTTCAGGGTGGCAAAACGAAGAAGGTAATGGGTTTTAAATTTGATAATGCTGTCTCTACTCATCCTCTCTTTCTTCAGACTGTTGCAGGAATATGGAATCAACCTTCTCAAGGGTCTTTTATGTTCCAAGTGCTGAGTAAATTGAAAAAATTAAAACCTCATCTTCGTAAGTTACGGACGATGATGGGTGATCTTGAAAAGAAGGTTATTGCTTTGAAGGAGGAATTGGATGGTATTCAGAAAGAATGTGACCGGGACCCTTGGAACCAGGATTTACAGGAGGATTTGGCCCACTTTCATCTGGCATATCAGCAGGCTCTCTTGCAAGAGAGAATGATGCTACATCAGAGGGCCAAAATAAAGTGGCTTAATGAGGGTGACTACAATTCCAAATTCTTTCATCAAGCGGTTAAGGAGAAGCGGTCTCTTTCTCGAATTTCTGTGGTGGTTGATGGCCAAGGGGCGTGTTTGTACGATGACGATGTTCCACAGGTTTTTGTTGACTATTTTAAATCCATTATTGGACAAAGTGTTCACGAAATGAACTCTTGCTTAGATCCTGACTGGTTTGAGCGACGGCTTCCCCTTTCGGAGGCTTTACATATGATTCGGCCAATTGGAGATAAGGATATTGTTGATGCCTTATCACAAATTGGAAATGAGAAAGCTCCTGGATCTGATGGGTATTCGGCAAAATTTTATAAGGCTGCTTGGTCAATTGTTGGAAAGGAGGTAATGCGGGCTATCCACAATTTTTTCTACTCGGGAAGGCTGGACCGTGAGTTAAATCACACTTTATTATGCTTGATTTCTAAAGTGCCGAATGCCACTTCTGTTTCTGATTTTCAGCCTATAGCCTGCTGTTCTGTTATCTACAAATGTATTAGCAAGGTTATTGCTGATCGTATGAAGACTTGCTTGGATACGCTTATCAACCCTGCGCATGAATTGGTGACAGGTTATCACTTGGATTCGGGATCCCCCAGGTGTGCGCTAAAAATTGACCTTCGGAAAGCCTATGACATGGTCAATTGGGATTTTGCGATTCACATGCTTACTGAACTTGGATTTCATCCAGTTTTGGTAAAATGGGTGAAGGTTATGATCACCACTTCTTCTTATTCTATTGCTATAAGTGGTGAAACCCATGGGTTTTTTGTGGGTAAACGTGGTATCAGGCAGGGTGATCCCATATCACCATACTTATTCACGATTATAATGGAAGGGTTTTCGCTTATTTTGAAGCATTGCATTGAGGAAGCAGCTGACTTTAAATTCCATAAGGGATGCGATGATTTCATGATCACACATCTTTGCTTTGCTGATGATCTTTTTGTATTTACCAATGGTGACCTGGCGTCTATTGAAGTGGTCAAGAAGGCTTTGGATATTTTCCAACTAAAATCTGGTTTAGCTCCTAATTTGGAAAAGAGTGATATCTTCTTTGGTAATGTTCCGGATAGTGTGAAGCAGGCCATTCGTTCTTCCCTTCCATTCCGTATGGGGTCTTTCCCAATCCGGTATTTGGGTGTCCCTCTTTCTCCGGTAAGATTGCATACTGATAGTTTCAATGGAATTGTGGGCAAAGTGAAAAACCGCATTAATAATTGGAAGAACAAGTTTCTTTCGTATGGTGGTCGACGGCAACTTATCAAATCGGTACTCCAATCATTACAGATATACTGGATGTTAGTGTTTGTATTGCCTGCGGGTATTATTTATGATTTGGAAGCCCTATTACGTGACTTTTTATGGGCTCATGGTGACAGCTCCAAAGGCAAGTGTCGTATAGCCTGGGATGATGTTTGCAAGCCGGAGTGCAATGGTGGGCTAGGCTTTAAAAAGCTTGGCTTATGGAATAGATGCTTGGTCACGAAGCATATACGGGACATTGTTACCAAACGTAATTCACTTTGGGTCAACTGGATATGGCGGCATTATATCCAAGATGCTAACTTCTGGACTGTCCGGAAGAAAGATTGGTGGTCTTGGATTTTCAGGTATATCTTGAAGATTCGACCTCTAGTTCGGCATCATTTTACATCACATGTTGGTAATGGTACAAGCACTAATGCTTGGGAAGATAAGTGGTTATTGGCTGGTCCCTTGAATTCGTTTATTACTTATCGTCGTTTTTGTGCCATGGGTTTTACTATTGATACGACGGTTCAACAGTTCATTGATGTGATTGGTGAATCTTGGCCAAATGAGTTTATTAGTCATTCACCTCAATTGCATGATATTCCAATCCCACACTTGACGCAAGATCCAGATCATATTCGGTGGATTGGTAGAGGGAATGATATGGTGGATTTTTCTATCAGCCTTGCTTGGAAATTGATGACCCCTGAGATGGAGGTAAAGACGTGGACGAAAGTGATTTGGAATAAGGCGCATATTCCAAAACATGCAGTTTGTGTATGGAATGCTTGTCATAGACGATTGCCTACACAAGATCGAATTATGAGCTGGAAGCAACACCCTCCAGATATGAAGTGCCTTCTATGTCACCAATGTCTGGAAACTCATAATCATTTGTTCTTCCAATGTGTATACTCAAAAGCTCTTTGGGATTGTTTGAAAATGGAAGTCAGTATTTGAAGCACCCCGGATACGTGGGATGACATCTTGGCTGCCATAGACGGTGGTGGTTTCAATAATTGGTCTTCTCTTCATTGTATCACCTTCGCGGCAACGGTTTACTACATTTGGCAAGAGCGGAACCGAAGATTGTTTGAGAACAATAGGCGGACTGTGGATACCCTCTTTAAAGAAGCTAGAGGAGTCATCCTCCAAAGAATGGCTTGGAAGCGGAATTGCAGGCAAAGGAGTATTTCAAATGTGGCTCCTACTTAGTTGGTGGCGGGTGGTGTTTTGGAGTTGTTTTGGTCTTGTTTCGATTTTGGTAGGTTTTATTTCCTTTGGTTTATTTTGGTTACACGCCTTGTGGTTCTTGTTTGTCTTCTTTATTCTGGTGATGTAACTTAACTTTTGATGGAGAACCATCCAACCATACTTCTCACGCATTGAAAGACCCATTGAAGATTCAAGATGGCCCTCTTACAAGATCAAGATTGAAACAAATCAAGGAAGCATTGATGTGCTTAGTTGCGGCGGTTCAAGTAAATGAAGTAAAGACCGATGAAGATTTGCATGTAACACATTGGATTATGCATATTGGAGCTTTGGATCAATAAAAGACCATAAAAAGAATCATTTGGGCCACTTCAAATAATAAATCCATCAACATTCCTTTTGGAGCCCAAATTGAACCTTTCACTTTGCCTTAAGTAGTTTTTAGGCCCCATAAACTTTCAAATAAAGCCTAATCCGTTTTTTTTTCTATCTTAGGCTTTAGATGTCCAAAAGTCTTTTGAATAAAGGTAATAAGCATGTCTAGGTTCATGAACTAAAGGTATGCCTTTAATTCATGATTGAAAATTATGATGTAGCATTTAAAGTAAGGCTTTTGAAGTGTCTTTAGAACCTTATAAATAGGATCCTTTTGTGGTCATTTGAAATCATCATCCTTTGAATTATAAACACTTGTTTTGAGTTTAAATCATTTGTGAGCTTTGATTTCTTGTAAGAGTATTCATAGTTCAAGAACTTATCAAGATTGTGAGCACGATCTTGTGGCGTTCAAGATTCCTTTGGTTCTTAGTTTACTAACTAACGGGTCAAGGATTGCTCTAGGTTTTGTTGAAGATTCCTATACCGGGATATTCGCTTCCTAATCTATCTCATACGAAGGTTCCAAGTTATATATAACTTGTGGGTCGACGTTTTTCTATCTCATACGAAGGTTCCAAAATCTTCCGAGTTTTATTGTTAATCTCATACAGGAATACGATGACATATTTCCGAAGGAGGAGCCAAGTGGACTACCACCTGTACGAGGAATAGAACATCAAATTGACTTCATTCCGGGGGCCACTCTTCCAAATCGTTCGGCTTATCGAGCAAATCCCGAGGAGACAAAAGAGATACAAAGACAAGTGGAGGACTTATTGTCAAGAGGAAGGATTCGAGAATCCTTGAGTCCTTGTGCTGTTCCCGTGATCGTAGTGCCTAAAAAGACCGGTGAATAGAGAATGTGCACTGACTGTCGAGCCATCAACCATATAACGGTAAAGTATCGCTATCCTATTCCTAGGTTAGATGACATGTTAGATGAGTTGCATGGGGCTGTCATTTTTACAAAAATTGATCTTAAAAGTGGGTATCATCAGATTAGGAAAAGAGAAGGTGACGAGTGGAAAACCGCTTTTAAAACAAAATCAGGTTCGTACGAGTGGTTGGTTATGCCTTTTGGGTTAACTAATGCACCTAGTACATTCATGAGATTGATGAATCATGTGTTGCGTGAATTTATTGGTAAATTTGTTGTCGTCTACTTTGATGACATCTTAATTTATGGTAAGGACATGGAAGATCACATGATGCATATACGAGCTGTTTTGGACACCTTGAGAAAAGAATCGTTGTTTGCTAACTTAAAAAAAATGCACATTTTGTATGGAAAAAGTTGTTTTTCTAGGATTTGTCGTAAGTAGCAGGGAATTGAAGTGGACATTGCGAAGGTCAAGGCAATCCAAGAATGGCCTACTCCAACGAGTGTTTCGGAGGTAAGAAGTTTTCACGGACTTGCCAGCTTCTACCGAAGGTTTGTTCGTGACTTTAGCACCATAGCCGCTCCGCTCAACGAACTTGTGAAGAAAGAGGTAAGTTTTCAATGTGGAGAAAAGCAACAAGATGCCTTTGACTTATTAAAGGAAAGGTTGACCTCTTCTCCTATTCTTGCATTACCAAATTTTGATAAGATGTTTGAACTTGAGTGTGATGCGTCCGGGGTGGGTATTGGGGCTGTTTTAATACAAGAAAGTCGTCCAATTGCATATTTTAGTGAAAAACTTAAGGGGGCACAATTGAATTATTCAACATATGACAGACAAAGAACTTTATGCTTTGGTAAGGTCTTTGCAAACATGACAGCATTATTTGAGACCAAAAGAGTTTGTGATACATACGGATCACGAATCTCTTAAGTATCTCAAGGGTCAAAGTAAGCTAAGTAGAAGGCATATCAAGTGGGTTGAGTTTCTTGAGTCATTTCCTTACGTGATTAAATACAAAAAAGGAAAAGAAAACATTGTGGCCGATGCGTTGTCAAGACGTCATAGTCTCATCACAACTTTGAGTTCTAAACTTCTTGGATTTGAATCAATTAAGGAAATGTATATGGAAGACTCTGATTTTTCTTCTTTATATGTTGCATGTGAACATGGATCACTTGATAAATTTTATAAGCACGAAGGATACCTTTTCAAAGAAAACAAGTTGTGCATTCCAAAGTGTTCTCTGCGTGAATTACTTGTGTGTGAGGCTCATGGGGGAGGTCTAATGGGTCACTTTGGAGTTCAAAAGACTTTAGAAGTTTTAAAAGAACATTTCTTTTGGCCAAAAATGCGTGAAGATGTAAATAAAATTTGTGAAAGATGTGTGACTTGTAAACAAGCCAAATCAAAATCTAAGCCTCATGGATTGTATACCCCCCTACCGATTCCTTGTGAACCTTGGGTAGATATATCCATGGACTTTGTGCTAGGATTGCCTAGGACAAAGAATGGCCGAGATTCTATTTTGTCGTTGTTGATCGTTTTTCCAAGATGGCACACTTTATTCCATGTCATAAAACCGATGATGCGTCACACATTGCTGACTTGTTCTTTAAAGAAATAGTGCGTCTACATGGTGTACCACGTACTATTGTAAGTGATAGGGATGTCAAATTTTTGAGTCACTTTTGGCGTGTGCTTTGGAGTAAACTTGGTATTAAACTTTTATTCTCTACTGCAAGTCATCCCCAAACTGACGGACAGACTGAAGTAGTTAATAGAACTTTATCTCAATTACTTAGTGCTGTTATTTCAAAGAATTTGAAAAGTTGGGAGAGTTGTTTACCATTTGTTGAGTTTGCTTATAATCGAACTGTTCATTCTGCTACTAACTATTCTCCTTTTGAGATTGTGTATGGTTTCAATCCGTTGAGTCCCCTTGATCTTGTTCCTATTCCCATTGAAGAGCGTACGAGTCTAGATGGAAAAAGGAAGGCTGAACTAGTGAGACAATTGCATGAGAAGGTAAGACAAAACATTGAGAAGAGAACCGATCAATACATGAAGCAAGCAAACAAAGGTAGAAAGAGAGTTGTGTTTGAACCCGGTGATTGGGTATGGTTGCACTTGAGGAAAGAAAGGTTTCCCGCAAAAAGAAGATCAAAGTTGCATCCTAGAGGAGATGGACCATTTCAAGTCATCCAAAGAATCAATGATAATGCTTATAAGCTTGATCTTCCTGGTGAGTATCAAGTAAGCTCTACTTTTAATGTTGCTGATCTTTCTCCCTATGATGTAGGTGATGATTCGTGGACGAATCCTTTCAAGGGGGAGAGAATTATGGAGAACCATCCAACCATACTTTTCACGCTTTGAAAGACCCATTGAAGATTCAAGATGGCCCTGTTACAAGATCAAGATCGAAACAAATCAAGGAAGCATTGATGTGCTTAGTTGCGGCGGTTCAAGTAAATGAAGTAAAGACCGATGAAGATTTGCATGTAACACATTGGATTATGCATATTGGAGCTTTGGATCAATAAAAGACCATAAAAAGAATCATTTGGGCCACTTCAAATAAAAAATCCATCAACCATTCCTTTTGGAGCCCAAATTGAACCTTTCACTTTGCCTTAAGTAGTTTTTAGGCCCCATAAACTTTCAAATAAAGCCTAATCCGTTTTTTTTGCTATCTTAGGCTTTAGATGTCCAAAAGTCTTTTGAATAAAGGTATTAAGCATGTCTAGGTTCATGAATTAAAGGTATGCCTTTAATTCATGATTGAAATTTATGATGTAGCATTTAAAGTAAGGCTTTTGAAGTGTCTTTAAAACCTTATAAATAGGATCCTATTGTGGTCATTTGAAATCATCATCCTTTGAATTATAAAACTTGTTTTGAGTTTAAATCATTTGTGAGCTTTGATTTATTGTAAGAGTATTCATAGTTCAAGAACTTATCAAGATTGTGAGCACGATCTTGTGGCGTTCAAGATTCCTTTGGTTCTTAGTTTACTAACTAACGGGTCAAGGATTGCTCTAGGTTTAGTTGAAGATTCCTATACCGGGATATTCGCTTCCTAATCTATCTCATACGAAGGTTCCAAGTTATATATAACTTGTGGGTCGACGTTTTTATATCACCAAGTAACTAAGGCAACGTGCAAGGAAACCCAAAGTAACGTGCTAGGAAGCCAAGTTAAGATGCTAGGAACGGGAAACGTCGTGCGTGACAAACCAACCAAGGCGTTGTACGCCAAGTGACTAAGGCAACGTGCTAGGAAACCCAAGGCAACGTGTTAGGAATCCAAGCCAATATGCTAGCAACATGCAACGTCGTGTGGGGCAAACCAAGGCATAGCAGGCCAAGGTAACGTGTTAGGAAGCCAAGGAAACGTCCTAGGAAGCCAAGCCAAATATGCTAGGAATGAGCAACGTCGTGCGGGTAAACCAATCAAGGCATAGTAGGTCAAGTGACCAAGTCAACGTGCTAGAAGCCACGCAAAGCTGCTAGAAACGGGCAACGTCGTACGGCAAACCAACCAAAGCATAGTAGACCAAGTGACCAAGGTAACGTGCAAGGAAACCCAAAGCAACGTGCTAGGAAGCCAAGTTAAGATGCTAGGAACGGGCAACATCGTGCGGGCAAACGAACCAACGCATAGTAAACCAAGTGACCAAGGCAACGTGCAAGGAAACCCAAGGCAACGTGCCAGGAATCCAAGCCAAGATGCTAGGAACAGGAAACGTCGTGCGGGACAAACCAACCATGGCATAGTAGGCCAAGTGACCAAGGCAACGTGTTAGGAAACCAAGGCAACGTGCTAGGAATGGGCAACGTCGGGCGGGCAAACCAACCAAGGCGTAGTAGTCCATGTGACCAAGACAACGTGCTAGGATACCCAAGGCAACGTGCTAGGAAGCCAAGCCAAGATGCTAGGAACGGGAAACATCGTGCGGGAAAACCAACCAAGGAATAGTAGGTCAAGTGACCAAGGCAACGTGCTAGGAAGCCAAGCTAAGATGCTAGGAACGGGCAACGTCGTGCGGGCAAACCAACCGAGGCAACGTGCTAGGAAGCCAAGTTAAGATGCTAGGAACGGGAAACAGCAAACCAACCAAGGCATAGTAGACCAAGTGACCAAGGCAACGTGCTAGGAAAGTAAAGGCAACGTGCTAGGAAGGCAAGCCAAGATACTAGGAACTGGCAACGTCATGCGGGACAAACAAACCAAGGCGTTCTAGGCCAAGTTACCAAGGCAACGTGCTAGGAAATCCAAGACAACGTGCTAGGAATCCAAGCCAATATGCTAGCAACAGGCAACGTCATGGGGGACAAACAAACCAAGGCGTTGTAGGTGATGTGGATTTCAGCCCCTTTTTAAGTAAAAACTTGAAAGGAGTTGAAGAACTTTGAGATAAAGATGAGATCTTGATGTTTTCTTGCACCTTAAGCTTCAAAATGAACCGATATTTCAACCCTACACGATCAATCCAGAAACGTGTACTTTGAATTCCAAACACTTAGATCAATCCAGAAACTAAGGTGTTTGACAAGTCTAAACTTCAAAACAATCCAGTAATTGAAGTAAAGAAAAGAAGAATAAAACTTATGCTTGATGCACAAGAAATATCTAAAAAAACGAATTTTCATTGAATGAATTTGATATTACATGATTGATCCTATTTATAATTGATAATAAGGAAACAGAAAATAAGGAAATCAAGTAAATAAGGAAACAATGCGAAAATAAGGAAACAATTTAAACTAGGAAAGAAATAAACTTAATAAAATATCCTAAAGCCAAACCAAGTAAAACGAATTCAAGTGAATTCCAAAACCTTGGGGCAAAAACTAAATTAAAGTTATAAATAGATAGAGTAGAAATTGATCAGAAATCAAATTCTAACCTAGATATAGATCTAGGCTTTTCCTTGCTTGTTCTCCAAGAAACCTAATCTTAGGTTTTTCACCTTGCTCAATACTTGTTCTCCAAGTTAGATTTGACATCCATGTATATCCTTTTGAATTCACATCATTCTCCCCCTCTTTAAAAGAATTTGCCCTCAAATTCGCATCATCCAAATGAGGAGATAGATCACCCATATTGAATTTAGCACTAACATTTCCCAAATCACTTGGCAAGTCTATTTTATAAGCATTATCTTCATATGTTTTAAGTACCTCATTCATGAGTCTTATAAACGAGCAAGGGGCGTTAGATAGACCAAAAGGCATTACCATCAACTCATACAAGCCTTGTTTAGTTTTGAAATCAGTTTTCCATTCATCACCTTCACGAATCCGCATTTGATGATATCCCCTCCGAAGATCAATTTTGGAAAAAAAATGTGGCACCATGTAATTCATCAAATATATCCTCCAATCTAGGCATGGGAAAATGATATTTGACAGTAATATTGTTCACCGCCCTAGAATCGATACACATCCTCCATGTCCCGTCTATCTTTGGAATTAATAAAGCTGGAACCGCACAAGGGCTTATACTCCTTCTAACATAACCCTTTTCCATCAACCCTTCAATCTGCCTTTGGAGTTCTTTTGAAGCCTCGGGATCACATCTATAAGCAGGTTTATTGGGTAATGGAGCACCAGGTATAAGATCAATGGCATGCTCAATTCCTCTTAAAGACGGCAATCCTATAGGTAGTTCATCCGGAAACACGTCGCTAAATTCACCCAACAAATCGTTAAGGACTGGATCAAGTTGAGGTTGATTTGGAGTCACCTGTTTCACTACCAACGCGTAAGCCATACCACCAGTTTCTTCTATCTCTTTCTCGAAATCCTTAGCTGACAAAAACAAACTAGTCGTTTTCTTTGATTTGCGAACATTAGCATAGTACTCGTTGGGAGATAATGGTTGAAGCTTAATGCGTTTATTACCAACCTTAACAGAATAAACATTTGTGTCACCTTCATGAATCACCTTCCTATCAAACTGCCATGGTCTCCCAAGTAAGAGATGACATGCACTCATAGGAATCAAATCGCAGCATAATTCTTCCATGTAGTTTCCAATCGAGAAGTTTACCAAAGCTTGCTTCTTCACATTTATACCTTTTGAATCATCAAGCCAATTTAGCTTGTAAGGTTTAACATGATCACGTGTAGGTAACTGAAGTTTATTCACCATATCAATTATCATGTTGCAAGTGTTGTTTCCAACTTTGCATCGAGTATGAAACAAGCTCTCCCTTTGATCAACATTAGGTGGGCATTCTGAATGTAATACTCTACGAACAACAATGAGATTTGCATCATTCTCCGCATAGGCATCCTCTTCTTCTTCTTCTTCTTCTTCTTCTTCTTCATCTTCTCGAACTCGCTCATATTCGGGCATAAATTCTATGTGCTTATCTTCTTTTTCCCATTCCATGTATTGTTTCGTTGTAAGAGTTCTTCGAGAAGGACATTCACTAGCTATGTGTCCTTTCCCTTGACACTTGAAGCACTTTCTCCGATTCTCAAACTCCTCTTTTGAAATAAACACCTTTTCTCTTTCCATGCGGTTATCTTTGAATGATGAATCTTCTTTCTTTTGCGGAAACTTTGATGATGGATGTTGAGAGTTTTGAGAAGCATTGGGTCTGAATGAACCAAATCCTTCATAATTCCCCGAACCGAAGCCTTGAAAATTAGATTTTGATTTTTCTTCATGCATATGAGACTCAATCTTTGCAGTGAGTTTGCACACATCATTAAATGTGCTATATGGGCTGAGTTCAACCTTTTTAGCAATAGGTCGATTTAACCCACGAATGAACCGTGCAATCTTCATAGTTTCTTTTTCTGCTAAATCACAAAATAAGCATAAATTATCAAATTTAGCCACGTATTCTCGCTACACTCATGGCTTCTTGATTCAAAGTTGTGAGTTTCAAATATTGTGTTTGTTCATAGTCATTCGGGAGGTATTTGTTGCGAAGCTTCTTTTTCAAAACCGTCCAAGTTTTGATCTTCTCCTTTTGAGTTCTGGCCCTACTAGCTTTAAGATTCTCAAACCATAAACCAGCGTTCTTTGTCAAACGAATATATGCAATCTTAAATTGTTGTTTGTCATTAAGTCCCTTATAGTCACCAATCTTCTCTACTTGGCGTTCCCATTCAAGATAACCATCAGGACTTCCTAAGCCTGTAAAATCATCCAACTTTATGCCTCGATCATCAATTTTGTCTTTGTGCTTCTTTGTTTTAGTTGTGCTTGATTTAATAGAGGAATCTTCATCACTTGAATTTTCGTCTTCAGATTTATTAAGAACAAAGTGGGTAGAATTCGGATCAAGCTTTTTCTGAAATTCATCATATATAGCATTCATACGCAAATCTTGCCTACCCATAGAAGATTCTAGTAACTCGAGTTTTTCCAACTTTTTCTCTTGCAGCTTCATACGCTCAAGAACTTTAACCAACAACTCGTCTGTGGTAGGCATGATAGCTAGGTTGCTTGCAGCCCAAGAAACACAAGAAACCACAATCACAGCACCACACAAAAATTTCTTGATAAATTAATCAAGAAAATTAAGAAAATCAAGAACGTAACAAACCTTGGAAACGTGTTTTAATAGAATAACCAAGAAAACAGCTAACCGTGCTCTGATACCAAATTGATGTGGATTTCAGCCCCTTTTTAAGTAAAAACTTGAAAGGAGTTGAAGAACTTTGAGATAAAGATGAGATCTTGATGTTTTCTTGCACCTTAAGCTTCAAAATGAACCGATATTTCAACCCTACACGATCAATCCAGAAACGTGTACTTTGAATTCCAAACACTTAGATCAATCCAGAAACTAAGGTGTTTGACAAGTCTAAACTTCAAAACAATCCAGTAATTGAAGTAAAGAAAAGAAGAATAAAACTTATGCTTGATGCACAAGAAATATCTAAAAAAAACGAATTTTCATTGAATGAATTTGATATTACATGATTGATCCTATTTATAATTGATAATAAGGAAACAGAAAATAAGGAAATCAAGTAAATAAGGAAACAATGCGAAAATAAGGAAACAATTTAAACTAGGAAAGAAATAAACTTAATAAAATATCCTAAAGCCAAACCAAGTAAAACGAATTCAAGTGAATTCCAAAACCTTGGGGCAAAAACTAAATTAAAGTTATAAATAGATAGAGTAGAAATTGATCAGAAATCAAATTCTAACCTAGATATAGATCTAGGCTTTTCCTTGCTTGTTCTCCAAGAAACCTAATCTTAGGTTTTTCACCTTGCTCAATACTTGTTCTCCAAGTTAGATTTGACATCCATGTATATCCTTTTGAATTCACATCAGTAGGCCAAGTGACCAAGGCCACTTGCTAGGAAACCCATGGCAACGTGTTAGGAATCCAAGCCAATATGCTAGCAACAGGCAACGTCGTGTGGGGAACACCAAGGCATAGTAGGCAACGTGCTAGGAAGCCAAGGAAACGTCCTAGGAAGGATCGTGCGGGAAAACCAACCAAGGAATAGTAGGTCAAGTGACCAAGGAAACGTGCTAGGAAGCCAAGCTAAGATGCTAGGAACGGGCAACGTCGTGCGGGCAAACCAACCAAGGCATAGTAGACCAAGTGACCAAGGCAACCTGTTAGGAATCCAAGCCAATATGCTAGCAACAGGCAACGTCGTGTGGGGCAAACCAAGGCATAGCTGGCCAAGGTAACGTGTTAGGAAGCTAAGGAAACGTCCTAGGAAGCCAAGCCAAATATGCTAGGAATGACCAACGTCGTGCGGGTAAACCAATCAAGGCATAGTAGGTCAAGTGACCAAGTCAACATGCTAGAAGCCATGCAAAGATGCTAGGAACGGGTAACGTCGTGCGTGTAAACCAACCAAGGCATAGTAGACCTAATGACCAAGGCAACGTGCTAGGAAACCCAAGGCAACATGCTAGGAATCCAAGCCAAGAGGCTAAGAACGGCAGACGTCGTGCGGGCAAATTAGCCAAGCCATAGTAGGCCATATGACCAAGGTAAAATGCTAGGAAACCCAAGGCAACGTGCTAGGAAGCCAAACCAAAGATGCTAGGAACGGGCAACTTCATGCAACCATTCCTTTTGGAGCCCAAATTGAACCTTTCACTTTGCCTTAAGTAGTTTTAGGCCCCATAAACTTTCAAATAAAGCCTAATCCGTTTTTTTTTGCTATCTTAGGCTTTAGATGTCGAAAAGTCTTTTGAATAAAGGTATTAAGCATGTCTAGGTTCATGAATTAAAGGTATGCCTTTAATTCATGATTGAAGTTTATGATGTAGCATTTAAAGTAAGGCTTTTGAAGTGTCTTTAGAACCTTATAAATAGGATCCTTTTGTAGTCAATTGAAATCATCATCCTTTGAATTATAAACACTTGTTTTGAGTTTAAATCATTTGTGAGCTTTGATTTCTTGTAAAGAGTATTCATAGTTCAAGAACTTATCAAGATTGTGGGCACGATCTTGTGGCGTTCAAGATTCCTTTGGTTCTTAGTTTACTAACTAACGGGTCAAGGATTGCTCTAGGTTTAGTTGAAGATTCATATACCGGGATATTCGCTTCCTAATCTATCTCATACGAAGGTTCCAAGTTATATATCAACTTTGTTTCGGTTTTCGTTTTTTTTAATGGATGTGCCTGGAATTTACGCTCAAAAAAGAGGACTATTGTACCAATCGGACCCAATTGACATGATATTTGCTAATATGGCTCAATATGACCCCTAATAAGACTATTTTTGGAGAGAGAGGACCATTGTACCAATCGGACCCAAATTACTCAATATGTACTACTAATGGCTCAATATCACCAATTTAGTGCAATTTTTCCCTAAATAGACTCTTTTTGAAAAGATAGTTACATTGTACCAATCGGAACCAAATGACTCAATATGTGCTAATATGGCTCAATATGCCATTTTGTGCCATTGGCCTAATTACGTTCTTTTTGGAGAGAGAGGACCATTGTACCAATCGGACCCAAATAACTCAATATGTGCTAGTATGGCTCAATATGACCCATTTAGTGCCATTTTGATCAAAATAGACTCTTTTTGAAAAGCTAGAACCATTGTACAAATATAGGACCCAAATGACTCTATATGTGCCAATATGGGGCTCAATATGACCCATTTGTGCCATTATAACATAATTAGACTCTTTTTGAAAAGACAGGACCATTGTTCCAATCGGTCCCAAATGACTCAATATGTACTAATATGGCTCAATATAACCCATTTAGTGTCATTCTAACATAATTAGACTCTTTTTGAAGAGACAGGACCATTGTTCCAATCGGTCCCAAATGACTCAATATGTGCTAATATGGTCATTTAGTGTCATTTTGACCTAATTAGACTCTTTATGGTGAGAGAGGACCATTGTACAAATCGGACCCAAATGACAGGATATATGCTAATATGGCTCAATATGACCCGTTTAGTGTAATTATGACCAAATAAGACTATTTTTGGAGAGAGAGAACCATTGTACCAATCGGACCCAAATTACTCAATATGTGCCAATATGGCTCAATATGGTCATTTAGTGCCATTTTGAACTAACTAGACTCTTTATGGAGAGAGAGGACCATTGTATCAATCAGACCCAAATTACTCAATATGTACTAATATGGCTTAATATAACCCATTTAGTGTCATTTTGACCAAAATAGAATATTTTTGAAAAGATAGAACCATTGTACCAATCGGTCCCAAATGACTCATATGTGCTAATATGGCTCAATATGACTCATTTTGTGCGATTTTGGCCTAATTACACTGTTTTTGGAGAGATAAAACCATTGTACCAATAGGACCCAAATGACTCAACATGTGCCAATATGGCTCAAGATGGTCATTTAGTGCCATTTAGACCTATTTAGACTCTTTAGTGTCATTTTGACCTATATAGAATCATTTTGAAAAGATAGAACCATTGTACCAATCGGAACCAAATGACTCAATATGTGCTAATATGGCTCAATATGACCCATTTTGTGCCATTTTGGCCTAATTACGCTCTTTTTGGAGAGATAGGACCATTGGACCAATCGTACTCAAATAAGTCAATACTTGCTAATATGGCTCAATGTGACCCATTTAGTGCCATTTTGAACTAATTAGACTTTTTTTTGGACCATTGTACCAATCGGACCCAAATGAGTCAATATGTGCTAATATGGCTCAATATAACCCATTTAGTGACATTTTAATCTAAATAGACTCTTTTTAAAAAGATAGAACCGTTGTACCAATAGGACCCAAATGACTCAATATGTGCCAATATGGCTCAATGTGACCCATTTAGTGCCATTTTGACCTAATTAGGCTCTTTTGTGACCATTGATCTAAACATACTCTTTTTGAAAAGCTAAAACCAATACGATGTTGCCCGTTCCTAGCACATTGCCTTGGCTTCCTAGCACGTTGGCTTGGTCACTTGGCCAACTATGCCTTGGTTTGCCTCACAAGACGTTGCCTGTTGCTAGCATATTGGCCTTGGGTTTCCTAGCATGTTGCCTTGGTCACTTGGCCTACAACGCCTTGGTTGGTTTGTGCCACACGACGTTGCCTGTTCCTAGCATCTTTGCTTGGTTTCCTAGCACTTGCCTTGGCTTTCCTAGCACGTTGCCTTGGTCACTTAGTCCACTATGCCTTGGTTGGTATGCCCGCACGACGTTTCCCGTTCCTAGCATCTTAACTTGGCTTCCTAGCACGTTGCTTTGGGTTTCCTTGCACGTTGGCATGGTCACTTGGTCTAGTATACCTTGGTTGGTTTACCCGCACGACGTTGCCCGTTCCTAGCATCTTAGCTTGGCTTCCTAGCACGTTGCCTTGGTCACTACCGGGAATGCTAGGGTTTTTTCGGCTATTCTAAACCAACTAACTCTTAATCCTAAAATTTAAACTATATAATACTAATAAACTTATTAGAAACTAACCTGAAAGCTCGAATTTTGACAGCTGTCACACCTTGGTAAGTTTGCCCTGCACGACGTTGCTCGTTCCTATCACGTTGCCTTGGGTTCTAGCACGTTGCCTTGGTCACTTGGCCTACTATGCCTTGGTTTGCCCCACATGACGTTGCCTGTTCCTAGCATATTGGCTTGGGTTCTTAGCACGTTGCCTTGGGTTTCCTAGCACCTTGCCTTGGTTACTTCGTCTCCTATGCTTTGGTTGGTTTACCCGCCCGACGTTGCCCGTTCCTAGCATCTTAGGTTGGCTTCCTATCACGTTGGCATGGTCACTTGACCTACTATTCCTTGGTTGGTTTTCCCGCACGATGTTGCCCGTTCGAAGCATCTTGGCTTGGCTTCCTAGCACGTTGCCTTGGGTATCTTAGCACGTTGCCTTGGGTATCCTAGCACGTTGTCTTGGTCACATGGACTACAACGCCTTGGTTAGTTTTCCCCGCCCGACGTTGCCCGTTCCTAGCACGTTGCTTTGGCTTCCTAGCATGTTACCTTGGTCACATGGCCTACTATGCCTTGGTTGGTTTGCACACACGAAGTTGCCCGTTCCTTGCATCTTTGGCTTGGCTTCCTAGCACGTTGCCTTGGGTTTCCTAGCATGTTACCTTGGTCACATGGCCTACTATCCCTTGGTTAATTTGCCCGAACGACGTCGCCCGTTCCTAGCATCTTGGCTTGGATTCCTAGCATGTTGCCTTGGGTTTTCTAGCACGTTACTTTGGTCACTTGGTCTATTATGCCTTGGTTGGTTTACCCGCATGACGTTTCCCGTTCCTAGCATCTTAGCTTGGCTTCCTAGCACCGTTGGCTTGGTCACTTGGCCTACTATTCCTTAGTTGGTTTTCTTGCACGATGTTGTCCGTTCCAAGCATCTTGGCTTGGCTTCCTAGCACGTTTCCTTTGGTATCCTAGCACGTTGTCATGGTCACATGGACTACTACGCGTTGGTTAGTTTTCCCCGCTCGACGTTGCCCGTTCCTAGCACGTTGCCTTAGCTTCCTAACACGTTGCCTTGGTCACTTGGCCTACTATGCCATTGTTGCTTTGTCCCGCACAACGTTTCCTGTTCCTAGCATCTTGGCTTGGTCACTTGGTTTACTATGCCTTGGTTCGTTTGCCCGCACGACGTTGCCCGTTCCTAGCATCTTAACTTGGCTTCCTAGCACGTTGCTTTGGGTTTCCTTGCACGTTACCTTGGTCACTTGGGCTACTACGCTTTGCATGGTTTGCCCGCACGACGTTGCCCGTTCCTAGCATCTTAGCTTGGTTTCCTAGCACGTTGCCTTAGTCACTTGACCTACTATGCTTTGGTTGGTTTGCCCACACAAAGTTGCCTGTTCCTAGCATCTTTGGCTTGGCTTCCTAGCACGTTGCCTTGGGTATCCTAGCACGTTGCCTTGGGTATCCTAGCACGTTGTCTTGGTCACATGAACTACAACGCCTTGATTAGTTTTCCCCGCCCGACGTTGCCCGTTCCTAGCACGTTGCCTTGGCTTCCGAGCACCTTGCCTTGGTCACTTGGGCTACTATGCCATGGTTGGTTTGTCCCGCACGACGTTTCCCATTCCTAGCATCTTGGCTAGGATTCCTTGCACGTTGGCTTGGTCACTTGGTTTACTATGCCTTGGTTCGTTTGCCCGAACGACGTTGCCCGTTCCTAGCATCTTAACTTGGCTTCCTAGCACGTTGCTTTGGGTTTCCTTGCACGTTACCTTGGTCACTTGGTCTACTATGCTTTGGTTGGTTTGCCCGCACGACGTTGGCCGTTCCTAGCATCTTAGCTTGGCTTCCTTGCACGTTGCCTTGGGTTTCCTAGCACGTTGGCTTGGTCACTTGGCCTACTATGCCTTGGTTTGCCTCACAAGACGTTGTTTGTTGCTAACATATTGGTATGGATTCCTAACACGTTGCCTTGGGTTTCCTAGCACGTTGCCTTGGGTTTCCTAGCACGTTGCCTTGGTCACTTGGCCTAGAACGCCTTGGTTGGTTTGTCACGACGTTGCCCGTTCCTAGCACCTTGGATTGGCTTCCTAGCACGTTGCCTTGGCTTTTCTAGCACGTTGCCTTGGTCACTTGGTCAACTATGCCTTGGTTGGTTTGCCCGCACGAGGTTTCCTCTTCCTAGCATCTTAACTTGGCTTCCTAGCACGTTGCTTTGGGTTTCATCCTTGGTCACTTGGTCTAGTATACCTTGGTTGGTTTGCCCGCACGACGTTGCCCGTTCCTAGCATCTTAGATTGGCTTCCTAGCACGTTGCCTTGGTCACTTGTCCTACTATGCCTTGGTTGGTTTGCACGCACGAAGTTGCCCGTTCCTAGCATCTTTGGCTTGGCTTCCTAGCACGTTGCCTTGGGTTTCCTAGCATGTTACCTTGGTCACATGGCCTACTATGCCTTGGTTAATTTGCCCGCACGACGTCGCCCGTTCCTAGCATCTTGGCTTGGATTCCTAGCATGTTGCCTTGGTTACTTGACCTACTATGCTTTGGTTGGTTTGCCCACAAGAAGTTTCCTGTTCCTAACATCTTTGGCTTGGATTCCTAGCACGTTGCCTTGGGTTTCCTAGCATGTTGCCTTGGTCACATGGCCTACTATGCCTTGTCTAATTTTGCCCATACAACGTCTCCCGTTCCTAGCATCTTGGCTTGGATTCCTATCTTGTTGCCTTGGGTTTCCTAGCACGTTGCCTTGGTCACCTGGTCTACTATGCCTTGGTTGGTTTACACGCACGACGTTGCCTTTTCCTAGCACATTGCCTTGGCTTCCTATCACGTTGCAGGTCACTTGGCCTACTATGCCTTAGTTTATTGGCTTGGATTCCTAACACGTTGCCTTGGGTTTCCTAGCACGTTGCCTTGGTCACTTGGCCTACAACGCCTTGGTTGGTTTGTCCCGCACGACGTTGCCCGCTCCTAGCATCTTGGTTTGGCTTCCTAGCACGTTGCTTTGGCTTTCCTAGCACGTTGCCTTGGTCACTTGGTCTACTATGCCTTGGTTGGTTTGCCCGCACGACGTTTCTCGTTCCCAGCATCTTAACTTGGCTTCCTAGCACGTTGCTTTGGGTTTCCTAGCACGTTGCCTTGGTCACTTGGTCTATTATGCCTTGGTTGGTTTACACGCCCAACGTTGCCCGTTCCTAGCATCTTAGCTTGGCTTCATAGCACGTTGGCTTCGTCACTTGACCTACTATGCCTTGGTTGATTTGCCCGCACGACGTTGCCCGTTCCTAGCATCTTTCGCTTGGCTTCCTAGGACGTTGCCTTGGTTTTCCTAGCACGTTGCCTTGGTCACATGGCCTACTTTGCCTTGGTTAGTTTGCCCCGCACGACGTTGCCCGTTCCTAGCACATTGCCTTGGCTTCCTAGCACGTTGCTGATGTGGATTTCAGCCCCTTTTAAGTGAAAACTTGAAAGGAGTTGAAGAACTTTGAGATAAAGATGAGATCTTGATGTTTTCTTGCACCTTAAGCTTCAAAACGAACCGATATTTCAACCCTACACGATCAATCCAGAAACGTGTACTTTGAATTCCAAACACTTAGATCAATCCAGAAACTAAGGTGTTTGACAACTCTAAACTTCAAAACAATCCAGTAATTGAAGTAAAGAAAAGAAGAATAAAACTTATGCTTGATGCACAAGAAATATCTAAAAAAACGGATTTTCATTGAATGAATATTGATATTACATGATTGATCCTATTTATAATGGATAATAAGGAAACATAAAATAAGGAAACCTAGTAAATAAGGAAACAATGCGAAAATAAGGAAACAATTTAAACTAGGAAAGAAATAAACTTAATAAAATATCCTAAAGCCAAACCAAGTAAAACGAATTCAAGTGAATTCCAAAACCTTGGGGAAAAAACTAAATTAAAGTTATAAATAGATAGAGTAGAAATTTATCGGAAATCAAATTCTAACCTAGATATAAATCTAGGGTTTTCCTTGCTTGTTCTCTAAGAAACCTAATCTTAGGTTTTTCACCTTGCTCAATACTTGTTCTCCAAGTCAGATTTGACACCCATATATATCCTTTTGAATTCACATCAGTTGCCTTGGTCCCTTGGCCAACTATGCCTTGGTTTGCCTCACACGACGTTGCCTGTTGCTAGCATATTGGCTTGGATTCCTAACACGTTGCCTTGGGTTTCCTAGCACGTTGCCGTGGTCACTTGGCCTACAATGCCTTGGTTTGTTTGTCCCGCATGACGTTGCCCGTTCCTTGTATCTTGGCTTGCCTTCCTAGCACGTTGCCTTTGCTTTCCTAGCACGTTGCCTTGGTCACTTGGTCTACTATACCTTGGTTGGTTTACCGTTTCCCTTTCCTAGCATCTTAACTTGGCTTCCTAGCGCGTTGCGTGGGGTTTCCTTGAACGTTTCCTTGGTCACTTGGTCTACTATGCCATGGTTGGTTTGCCCGCACGACGTTGCCCGTTCCTAGTATCTTAGCTTGGCTTCCTAGCACGTTGCCTTGGTCACTTGACCTACTATGCCTTGATTGGTTTCCTCGCACGACGTTGCCCGTTCCTAGCATCTTGGCTTGCCTTCCTAGCACGTTGCCTTTGCTTTCCTAGCCCGTTGCGTTGGTCACTTGGTCTACTATGCCTTGGTTGGTTTGCCGTTTCCCGTTCCTAGCATCTTAACTTGGCTACCTAGCACGTTGCGTTGGGTTTCCTTGCAAGTTGCCTTGGTCACTTGGTCTACTATGCCTTGGTTGGTTTACACGCACGACGTTACCCGTTCCTAGCATTTTTGCTTGGCTTCCTATCACGTTGGCTTGGTCACTTGACCTACTATGCCTTGATTGGTTTCCTCGCACGACGTTGCCCGTTCCTAGAGTCTTTGGCTTGGCTTCCTAGCACGTTACCTTGGCCTACTATGCCTTGGTTTGCCCCACACGACGTTGCCTGTTGCTACCATATTGGCTTGGATTCCTAACATGTTGCCTTGGTTTTCCTAGCACGTTGCGTTAGTCACTTGGCCTACAATGCCTTGGTTGGTTTGTCCCGCACGACGTTTCCCGTTCCTAGCATCTTAACTTCGCCTTCCTAGCACGTTGCTTTGGGTTTCCTTGCATGTTACCTTGGTCACTTGGTCTATTATGCCTTGGTTGGTTTACACCCCCGACGTTGCCCGTTCCTGGCATCTTAGCTTGGCTTCATAGCATGTTGGCTTGGTCACTTGACCTACTTTGGCTTGGTTGATTTGCCCGCACGACGTTGCCCGTTCCTAGCATCTTTCGCTTGGCTTCCTAGGACGTTCCCTTTGTCACATGGCCTACTTTGCCTTGGTTAGTTTTCCCCGCAAGACGTTGCCTGTTCCTAGCACGTTGCCTTGGTCCCTTGGAAAACTGTGCCTTGGTTTGCCTCACACGACGTTGCCTGTTGCTAGCATATTGGGCTGGATTCCTAACACGTTGCCTTGGGTTTCCTAGCACGTTGCCTTGGTCACTTGGCCTACAACGCCTTGGTTTGTTTGTCCCGCAGGACGTTGCCCGTTCCTAGTATCTTGGCTTGCCTTCCTAGCACGTTGCCTTTGCTTTCCTAGCCCGTTGCCTTCGTCACTTGGTCTACTATGCCTTGGTTGGTTTGCCGTTTCCCGTTCCTAGCATCTTAACTTGGCTACCTAGCACGTTGCGTTGGGTTTCCTTGCAAGTTGCCTTGGTCACTTGGTCTACTATGCCCTGGTTGGTTTGCCCGCACGACGCTGCTCGTTCCTAGCATATTTGGCTTGGCTTCCTAGCACGTTACCTTGGCCTACTATGCCTTGGTTTGCCCCACACGACGTTGCCTGTTGCTAGCATATTGGCTTGGATTCCTAACACGTTACCTTGGGTTTCCTAGCAAGTGGCCTTGGTCACTTGGCCTACAACGCCTTGGTTTGTTTGTCCCGCATGACGTTGCCTGTTGCTAGCATATTGGCTTGGATTCCTAGCACGTTGCCTTGGGTTTCCTAGCACGTTGCCTTGGTCACTTGGCCTACAACGCCTTGGTTTGTTTGTCCCGCATGACGTTGCCCGTTCCTAGTATCTTGGCTTGCCTTCCTAGCACGTTGCCTTGGTCACTTGGTCTACTATGCCTTGGTTGGTTTGCCGTTTCCCGTTCCTAGCATCTTAACTTGGCTTCCTAGCACGTTGCGTTGGGTTTCCTTGCACGTTGACTTGGTCACTTGGTCTAATATGCCTTGGTTGGTTTGCCCGCACGACGTTGCCCATTCCTAGCATCTTAGCTTGGCTTCCTAGCACGTTGCCTTGGTCATTTGACCTACTATTCCTTGGTTGCTTTTCCCGCACGATGTTTCCCGTTCCTAGCATCTTGGCTTGGCTTCCTAGCACGTTGCCTTGGGTATCCTAGCACATTGTCTTGGTCACATGGACTACTACGCCTTGGTTAGTTTTCCCCGCCCGACGTTGCCCGTTCGTAGCACGTTGCCTTGGTTTCCTAACACGTTGCCTTGGTCACTTGGCCTACTATGCCATGGTTGGTTTGTCCCGCACGACGTTTCTTGTTCCTAGCATCTTGGCTTGGATTCCTGGCACGTTGCCTTGGGTTTCCTTGCACGTAGCCTTGGTCACTTGGTTTACTATGCCTTGGTTCGTTTGCCCGCACGACGTTTGATGTGAATTCAAAAGGAAATGCATATGAAGAGCCTATCACATTGTTGCTTAACTCAATGGGATTTGATTTGGACAAAATAAATACATGGGTGACGAATCTGACTTGGAGAACAAGCAATGAGCATGATGAAGAAGCCTAAGACTAGATTTCTTGGAGAACAAGCAATGCTTTAAGATGTTTTATTAAGTTTATTTCTTTCCTAGTTTACTTTGAGGTTTCCTTATTTTCACATTGTTTCCTTATTTACTAGGTTTCCTTATTTTCTATTTTCTTATTATCCATTATAAATAGGATCAATCATGTAATATCAATATTCATTCAATGAAAATTTCGTTTTATTAGATATTTCTTGTGCATCAAGCATAAGTTTTATTCTTCTTTTCTTTACTTCAATTACTGGATTGTTTTGAAGTTTAGAGTTGTCAAACACCTTAGTTTCTGGATTGATCTAAGTGTTTGAGATTCAAAGTACACGTTTCTAGATTGATCGTGTAGGGTTGAAATATCGGTTCGTTTTGAAGCTTAAGGTGCAATAAAACATCAAGATCTTATCTTTATCTCAAAGTTCTTTAATTCTTTTCAAGTTTTCACTTAAAAGGGGATTAAATCCACATCAATTTGGTATCAGAGCATGGTTAGCTGTTTTCTTATTAAAGCACGTTTCCAAGATTTGTTACGTTCTTGATTGTCTTAATTTTCTTGATTAATTTATCAAGAAATTTTTGTGTGGTGTTGTGATTGCGGTTTCTTGTGCTTCTTGGGCGGCAAGTAACCTAGCTATCATGCCTACCACGGACGAGTTGTTGTTTGAAGTTCTTGAGCGTATGAAGCTCCAAGAGAAAAAGCTGGAAAAACTCGAGTTACTAGAATCTTCTATGGGTAGGCAAGATTTGCGTATGAATGCAATATATGATGAATTCCAAAAAAAGCTTGATCCGAATTCTACCCACTTTGGTCTTAATAAATCTGAAGACGAAAATTCAAGTTATGAAGATTCCTCTATTAAATCAACCCCAACTAAAACAAAGAAGCACAAAGACAAAATTGATGATCGAGGCATAAAGTTGGATGATTTTACAGGCTTAGGAAGTCCTGATGTTTATCTTGAATGGGAACGTCAAGTAGAGAAGATTGGTGACTATAAGGGTCTGAATGACAAACAACAATTTAAGATTGCATATATTCATTTGACAAAGAATGCTGGTTTATGGTTTGAGAATCTTAAAGCTAGTAGGGCTAGAACTCAAAAGGAGAAGATCAAAACTTGGACGGTTTTGAAAAAGAAGCTCCGCAGCAAATACCTCCCGGATGACTATGAACAAACACAATATTTGAAACTCACAACTTTGAATCCGAAGCCATGAGTGTAGGCGAATATGTGGCTGAATTTGATAATTTATGCTTAGTTTGTGATTTAATAGAAAAGGAAACTATGAAGATTGCACGGTTCATTCGTGGGTTAAATCGACCTATTGCTAAAAAGGTTGAACTCAGTCCATATAGCACATTTAATGATGTGTGCAAACTCGCTACAAAGATTGAGTCACATATGAATGAAGAAAAATCAAAATCTAGTTTTCAAGGCTCTGGTTCGGGGAATTCTAAAGGATTTGGTTCATTCAGACCCAATGCTTTTCAAAACTCTCCACAAACGTCTTATAAATATCAATCATCAAAGTTTCCGCAAAAGAAAGATGATTCATCGTTCAAGGATAAACGCGTGGAAAGAGAAAAGGTATTTATTTCAAAAGAGGATGCCTATGCGGAGAATGATGCAAATCTCATTGTTGTTCGTAGAGTATTACATTCAGAATGCCCACCTAATGTTGATCAGAGGGAGAACTTGTTTCATACTCGATGCAAAGTTGGAAACAATACTTGCAACATGATAATTGATAGCGGTTCTTGTACTAATGTTGCGTCAGTTGATATGGTGAATAAACTTCAGCTACCTACACGTGATCATGTTAAACCTTACAAACTGAATTGGCTTGATGATTCAAAAGGTTTAAATGTGAAGAAGCAAGCTTTGGTAAATTTCTCGATTGGAAACTACACGGAAGAATTATGGTGCGATGTGATTCCTATGAGTGCATGTCATCTCTTACTTGGGAGACCATGGCAGTTTGATCGGAAGGTGATTCATGAAGGTGACACAAATATTTATTCTGTTAAGGTTGGTAATAAACGCATTAAGCTTCAACCATTATCTCCCAACGAGTACTATGCTAATGTTCGCAAATCAAAGAAAACGACTAGTTTGTTTTTGTCAGCTAAGGATTTCGAGAAAGAGATAGAAGAAAGTGGTGGTATGGCTTACGCATTGGTAGTGAAACAGGTGACTCCAAATCAGCCTCCACATGATCCACTCCTTAACGATTTGTTGGGTGAATTTAGCGACGTGTTTCCGGATGAACTACCTATAGGATTGCCTCCTTTAAGAGGAATTGAGCATGCCATTGATCTTATACCTGGTGCTCCATTACCCAATAAACCTGCTTATAGATGTGATCCCGAGGCTTCAAAAGAACTCCAGAGGCAGATTGAAGATTTGATGGAAAAGGGTTATGTTAGAGAGAGTATAAGCCCTTGTGCGGTTCCTGCTTTATTAGTTCCAAAGAAAGATGGGACATGGAGGATGTGTATCGATTCTAGGGCGATGAACAATATCACTACCAAATATCGTTTTCCCATGCCTAGATTGGAGGATATGTTGGATGAATTACATGGTGCCACAATTTTTTCCAAAATTGATCTTCGGAGTGGATATCATCAAATGCGGATTCGTGAAGGTGATGAGTGGAAAACTGCTTTCAAAACCAAACAAGGCTTATATGAGTGGATGGTGATGCCTTTTGGTTTATGTAACGCCCCTAGCTCGTTTATGCGACTCATGAATGAGGTACTTCGTCCCTTCTTAAACAAGTTTATCGTAGTTTATCTTGATGACATCCTGGTTTATAGTAGAGATAAAACCGAACATGCATTTCACCTTCGAAGATTATTTGAAAGATTGCGTGAACAAAAGCTTTTTGGTAAACTAGAGAAATGTTCATTTATGGTGCCTAGTATTTCTTTCCTTGGATACATAGTTTCTGACCATGGAGTTAAAGTTGACCCAGAAAAAGTCCATGCAATTTCCTCTTGGTTAACTCCTAATAACATGCATGAGGTACGAAGTTTTCATGGATTGGCTTCGTTTTATCGAAGATTTATAAAAAATTTCTCTTCTATTATGGCGCCTATCACGGAATTGCCTGAAATCCAAAACCACATGTGACTTTGAATGGTCTAAATCGGCTCGAAGGGCGTTTGAGGAGATTAAGGGGAAGCTTTGCAACGCACCTGTTCTAGTTTTGCCCGATTTCAATAAGTTGTTTGAGGTAGAATGTGATGCAAGTGGAGTTGGTATTGGTCTTGTTTTGCTACAAGAAAAGAAGCCCGTTTCATTTTTTAGTGAGAAGCTAAGTGGTGCGAAATTGAATTATTCTAACTATGATCGTGAGTTTTATGCCATTGTAAGATCATTGGATCATTGGTCTCATTATTTGCGTCCTAAACCGTTTGTGCTACATTCTGATCACGAAGCATTGAAGTTTATAAACGGGCAACAAAAGTTGAATTATCGTCATGCTAAATGGGTGGAATTCCTTCAATCCTTCACTTTTTCTTCAAAATACAAGGAAGGAAAATCGAACGTGGTGGCGGATGCTCTTTCAAGGAGGGCATATTTGTTGGCTATGGTGGATACTAGAGTTCTTGGTTTTGAACATATTCAAGGTTTGTATGCATCTGATATAGATTTTGCAGAAGAATTCAAGTCCCATACTCGTAATTTCACAATACAAGATGGTTTTCTATTCAAGGAAAACAAGCTTTGTATCCCTAAATGTGGTGTTCGAGAACTACTTGTTCGTGAAGTGCATAGTGGTGCAATTGCTGGTCACTTTGGCATTCACAAAACTATGGATATACTAACTGAAAATTTCTTTTGGCCTAAAATGTTACAAGATGTCCAATCGGTGGTTTCTAGATGTGCCACATGTCAAAAGGCAAAAAGTACTTTTTCGAAAGGGTTGTACACTCCTTTGCCAGTTGCTAGTTCCCCATGGGATAGTGTGAGTATGGACTTCATTATTGGGCTACCAAGAACACAAAGGGGAAAGGACTCTATCATGGTTGTGGTTGATCGTTTTTCCAAGATGGCCCATTTCGTTCCGATGAATAAGACGGATGACGCACAACATGTTGCAGATCTCTATTTTCGAGAAATCGTTCGTTTGCATGGTGTGCCAAGAAGTATTGTGTCTGATCGAGATTCCAAGTTCTTGAGTCACTTTTGGAAGTGTATGTGGCGTTTGTTGGGGACGAAGTTAATGTTCAGCACGTCTCATCATCCACAAACGGATGGTCAAACAAGTCACTAACAGGACATTGGGTACGTTGCTTCGTGGATTGGTAAGTAAAACTCAAAAGGATTGGGATGTTAAGTTGTGTCATGCCGAATTTGCTTACAATCGATCTCATTCATCCACTACTTCTCGTTCTCCATTCGAGGTGGTCTATGGTGTCAATCCTTTCCTTCCAATTGATTTGCTTCCTTTACACAAAAATGATATCCATGTTGATGCACAAAAACGTTTGGAGGTGTTTAAAAAGACTTGCGAGCAAGTGAAAGAAAAGATTGAGAAAATGAATGCGCGTTTATAAGGCACGGGCAAACAAGAATCGTAGACAACCTGTTTTTAAGCCTGGAGATCTTGTTTGGGTTCATTTGAGGAAAGAGAGATTTCCAAGTAAAAGGAAAAATAAGCTTATGCCAAGGGCCGATGGTCCTTTTGAGGTACTTGAAACATATGGAGATAATGCTTATAAGATAGACTTGCCAAGTGATTTTGGAAATGTTAGTGCTACTTTCAATGTAGGTGATCTCTCTCCTTATTTGGATGATGTGAATTTGAGGGCAAATTCTTCTAAAGAGGGGGAGAATGATGTGAATTCAAAAGGAAATGCATATGAAGAGCCTATCACATTGTTGCTTAACTCAATGGGATTTGATTTGGACAAAAGAAATACATGGGTGACGAATCTGACTTGGAGAACAAGCAATGAGCATGGTGAAGAAGCCTAAGACTAGATTTCTTGGAGAACAAGCAATGCTTTAAGATGTTTTATTAAGTTTATTTCTTTCCTAGTTTACTTTGAGGTTTCCTTATTTTCACATTGTTTCCTTATTTACTAGGTTTCCTTATTTTCTATTTCCTAATTATCCATTATAAATAGGATCAATCATGTAATATCAATATTCATTCAATGAAAATTTCGTTTTATTAGATATTTCTTGTGCATCAAGCATAAGTTTTATTCTTCTTTTCTTTACTTCAATTACTGGATTGTTTTGAAGTTTAGAGTTGTCAAACACCTTAGTTTCTGGATTGATCTAAGTGTTTGGGATTCAAAGTACACGTTTCTGGATTGATCGTGTAGGGTTGAAATATCGGTTCGTTTTGAAGCTTAAGGTGCAAAAAAACATCAAGATCTTATCTTTATCTCAAAGTTCTTTAATTCTTTTCAAGTTTTCACTTAAAAGGGGATTAAATCCACATCAACGTTGCCCGTTCCTAGCATCTTAACTTGGCTTCCTAGCTCGTTGCTTTGGGTTTCCTTGCACGTTACCTTGGTCACTTGGTCTACTATGCCTTGGTTGGTTTGCCCGCACAACGTTTCCCGTTCCTAGCATCTTAACTTGGCTTCCTAGCACGTTGCTTTGGGTTTCCTAGCACGGTGCCTTGGTCACTTGGTCTATTATGCCTTGGTTGGTTTACACGCCCAACGTTGCCCGTTCCTAGCATCTTAGCTTGGCTTCATAGCACGTTGGCTTGGTCACTTGACCTACTATGCCTTGGTTGATTTGCCCGCACGACTTGCCCGTTCCTAGCATCTTATGCTTGGCTTCCTAGGACGTTGCCTTGGGTTTCCTAGCACGTTTCCTTGGTCACATGGCCTACTTTGCCTTGGTTAGTTTGCCCCGCACGACGTTGCCGGTTCCTAGCACATTGCCTTGGCTTCCTAGCACGTTGCTGATGTGGATTTCAGCCCCTTTTAAGTGAAAACTTGAAAGGAGTTGAAGAACTTTGAGATAAAGATGAGATCTTGATGTTTTCTTGCACCTTAAGCTTCAAAACGAACCGATATTTCAACCCTACACGATCAATCCAGAAACGTGTACTTTAAATTCCAAACACTTAGATCAATCCAGAAACTAAGGTGTTTGACAACTCTAAACTTCAAAACAATCCAGTAATTGAAGTAAAGAAAAGAAGAATAAAACTTATGCTTGATGCACAAGAAATATCTAAAAAAAACGGATTTTCATTGAATGAATATTGATATTACATGATTGATCCTATTTATAATGGATAATAAGGAAACAGAAAATAAGGAAACCTAGTAAATAAGGAAACAATGCGAAAATTAGGAAACAATTTAAAATAGGAAAGAAATAAACTTAATAAAATATCCTAAAGCCAAACCAAGTAAAACGAATTCAATTGAATTCCAAAACCTTGGGGAAAAAACTAAATTAAAGTTATAAATAGATAGAGTAGAAATTGATCGGAAATCAAATTCTAACCTAGATATAAATCTAGGGTTTTCCTTGCTTGTTCTCCAAGAAACCTGATCTTAGGTTTTTCACCTTGCTCAATACTTGTTCTCCAAGTCAGATTTGACACCCATGTATATCCTTTTGAATTCACATCAGTTGCCTTGGTCCCTTGGCCAACTATGCCTTGGTTTGGATACCTAACACGTTGCCTTGGGTTTCCTAGCACGTTGCCGTGGTCACTTGGCCTACAACGCCTTGGTTTGTTTGTCCCGTATGACGTTGCCCGTTCCTAGTATCTTGGCTTGCCTTCCTAGCACGTTGTCTTTGCTTTCCTAGCCCGTTGCCTTGGTCACTTGGTCTACTATGCCTTGGTTGGTTTGCCGTTTCCCGTTCCTAGCATCTTAACTTGGCTACCTAGCACGTTGCGTTGGGTTTCCTTGCAAGTTGCCTTGGTCACTTGGTCTACTATGCCTTGGTTGGTTTACACGCACGACGTTACCCGTCCCTAGCATTTTTGCTTGGCTTCCTAGCACGTTGGCTTGGTCACTTGACCTACTATGCCTTGATTGGTTTCCTCGCACGACGTTCCTCGTTCCTAGCATCTTTGGCTTGGCTTCCTAGCACGTTACCTTGGCCTACTATGCCTTGGTTTGCCCCACACGACATTGCCTGTTGCTACCATATTGGCTTGGATTCCTAACATGTTGCCTTGGTTTTCCTAGCACGTTGCCTTAGTCACTTGGCCTACAACACCTTGGTTAGTTTGTCCCGCACGACGTTTGCCGTTCCTAGCATCTTAACTTGGCCTTCCTAGCACGTTGCTTTGGGTTTCCCTGCGGGACAAACAAACCAAGGCGTTGTAGGCCAAGTGACCAAGGCAACGTGCTAGGAAACCCAAGGCAACGTGTTAGGAATCCAGCCCAATAAGCTAGCAACAGGCAACGTCGTGTGAGGCAAACCAAGGCATAGTTGGCCAAGGGACCAAGGCAACGTGCTAGGAAGCCAAGGCAATGTGCTAGGAACGGGCAACGTCTTGCGGGGCAAACTAACCAAGGCAAAGTAGGCCATGTGACAAAGGCAACGTGCTAGGAAACCCAAGGCAACGTCCTAGGAAGCCAAGCGAAAGATGCTAGGAACGGGCAATCGTTGTGCGGGCAAATCAACCAAGGCAAAGTAGGTCAAGTGACCAAGCCAACATGCTATGAAGCCAAGCTAAGATGCAAGGAACGGGCAACGTCGAGCGTGTAAACCAACCAAGGCTTAGTAGACCAAGTGACCAAGGTAACGTGCAAGGAAACCCAAAGCAACGTGCTAGGAAGGCCAAGTTAAGATGCTAGGAACGGCAAACGTCGTGCGGGACAAACTAACCAAGGCGTTGTAGGCCAAGTGACTAAGGCAACGTGCTAGGAAAACCAAGGCAACATGTTAGGAATCCAAGCCAATATGGTAGCAACAGGCAATGTCATGTGGGGCAAACCAAGGCATAGTAGGGCAAGGTAACGTGCTAGGAAGCCAAGCCAAAGATGCTAGGAACGAGCAACGTCGTTCGAGGAAACCAATCAAGGCATAGTAGGTCAAGTGACCAAGCCAACGTGCTAGGAAGCCAAGCAAAAATGCTAGGAACGGGTAACGTCGTGCGTGTAAACCAACCAAGGCATAGTAGACCAAGTGACCAAGGCAACTTGCAAGGAAACCCAACGCAACGTGCTAGGTAGCCAAGTTATGATGATAGGAACGGGAAACGGCAAACCAACCAAGGCATAGTAGACCAAGTGACCAAGGCAACGGGCTAGGAAAGCAAAGGCAACGTGCTAGGAAGGCAAGCCAAGATACTAGGAACGGGCAACGTCATACGGGACAAACAAACCAAGGCGTTGTAGGCCAAGTGACCACGGCAACGTGCTAGGAAACCCAAGGCAACGTGTTAGGTATCCAAGCCAATATGCTAGCAACAGGCAACGTCGTGTGAGGCAAACCAAGGCATAGTTGGCCAAGGGACCAAGGCAACTGATGTGAATTCAAAAGGATATACATGGGTGTCAAATCTGACTTGGAGAACAAGTATTGAGCAAGGTGAAAAACCTAAGATTAGGTTTCTTGGAGAACAAGCAAGGAAAACCCTAGATTTATATCTAGGTTAGAATTTGATTTCAGATCAATTTCTACTCTATCTATTTACAACTTTAATTTAGTTTTTTCCCCAAGGTTTTGGAATTCACTTGAATTCGTTTTACTTGGTTTGGCTTTAGGATATTTTATTAAGTTTATTTTTTCCTAGTTTAAATTGTTTCCTTATTTTCGCATTGTTTCCTTATTTACTAGGTTTCCTTATTTTCTGTTTCCTTATTATCCATTATAAATAAGATCAATCATGTAATATCAATATTCATTCAATGAAAATCCGTTTTTTTAGATATTTCTTGTGCATCAAGCATAAGTTTTATTCTTCTTTTCTTTACTTCAATTACTGGATTGTTTTGAAGTTTAGAGTTGTCAAACACCTTAGTTTCTGGATTGATCTAAGTGTTTGGAATTCAAAGTACACGTTTCTGGATTGATCGTGTAGGGTTGAAATATCGGTTCGTTTTGAAGCTTAAGGTGCAAGAAAACATCAAGATCTCATCTTTATCTCAAAGTTCTTCAACTCCTTTCAAGTTTTCACTTAAAAGGGGCTGAAATCCACATCAGCAACGTGCTAGGAAGCCAAGGCAATGTGCTAGGAACGGGCAACGTCGTGCGGGACAAACTAACCAAGGCAAAGTAGGCCATGTGACCAAGGCAACGTGCTTGGAAACCCAAGGCAACGTCCTAGGAAGCCAAGCGAAAGATGCTAGGAACGGGCAACGTCGTGCGGGCAAATCAACCAAGGCATAGTAGGTCAAGTGACCAAGCCAACGTGCTATGAAGCCAAGCTAAGATGCTAGGAACGGGCAACGTTGGGCGTGTAAACCAACCAAGGCATAATAGACCAAGTGACCAAGGCACCGTGCTAGGAAACCCAAAGCAAAGTGCTAGGAAGCCAAGTTAAGATGCTAGGAACGGGAAACGTCGTGCGGGCAAACCAACCAAGGCATAGAAGACCAAGTGACCAAGTCAACGTGCTAGGAAGCCAAACCAAGATGCTAGGAAAGCCAAAGCAACGTGCTAGGAAGCCAAACCAAGATGCTAGGAGCGGGCAACGTCGTGCGGGACAAACCAACCAAGGCGTTGTAGGCCAAGTGACCAAGGCAACGTGCTAGGAAACCCAAGGCAACGTGTTAGGAATCCAAGCCAATAAACTAAGGCATAGTAGGCCAAGTGACCTGGGCAACGTGCTACGAAGCCAAGGCAATGTGCTAGGAATAGGCAACGTCGTGCGTGTAAACCAACCAAGGCATAGTAGACCAGGTGACCAAGGCAACGTGCTAGGAAACCCAAGGCAACAAGATAGGAATCCAAGCCAAGATGCTAGGAACGGGAGACGTTGTATGGGCAAAATTAGACAAGGCATAGTAGGCCATGTGACCAAGGCAACATGCTAGGAAACCCAAGGCAACGTGCTAGGAATCCAAGCCAAAGATGTTAGGAACAGGAAACTTCTTGTGGGCAAACCAACCAAAGCATAGTAGGTCAAGTGACCAAGGCAACATGCTAGGAATCCAAGCCAAGATGCTAGGAACGGGCGACGTCGTGCGGGCAAATTAACCAAGGCAAAGTAGGCCATGTGACCAAGGCAATGTGCTTGGAAACCCAAGGCAACGTGCTTGGAAACCCAAGGCAACGTGCTTGGAAACCCAAGGCAACGTCCTAGGAAGCCAAGCGAAAGATGCTAGGAACGGGCAACGTCGTGCGGGCAAATCAACCAAGGCATAGTAGGTCAAGTGACCAAGCCAACGTGCTATGAAGCCAAGCTAAGATGCTAGGAACGGGCAACGTTGGGCGTGTAAACCAACCAAGGCATAATAGACCAAGTGACCAAGGCACCGTGCTAGGAAACCCAAAGCAACGTGCTAGGAAGCCAAGTTAAGATGCTAGGAACGGGAAACGTCGTGCGGGCAAACCAACCAAAGCATAGTAGACCAAGTGACCAAGGCAACGTGCTAGGAAAGCCAAAGCAACGTGCTAGGAAGCCAAACCAAGATGCTAGGAGCGGGCAACGTCGTGCGGGACAAACCAACCAAGGCGTTGTAGGCCAAGTGACCAAGGCAACGTGCTAGGAAACCCAAGGCAACGTGTTAGGAATCCAAGCCAATAAACTAAGGCATAGTAGGCCAAGTGACCTGGGCAACGTGCTAGGAAGCCAAGGTAATGTGCTAGGAACAGGCAACGTCGTGCGTGTAAACCAACCAAGGCATAGTAGACCAGGTGACCAAGGCAACGTGCTAGGAAACCCAAGGCAACAAGATAGGAATCCAAGCCAAGATGCTAGGAACGGGAGAGGTTGTATGGGCAAAATTAGACAAGGCATAGTAGGCCATGTGACCAAGGCAACATGCTAGGAAACCCAAGGCGACGTGCTAGGAATCCAAGCCAAAGATGTTAGGAACAGGAAACTTCTTGTGGGCAAACCAACCAAAGCATAGTAGGTCAAGTGACCGAGGCAACATGCTAGGAACGGGCGACGTCGTGCGGGCAAATTAACCAAGGCATAGTAGGCCATGTGACCAAGGTAACATGCTAGGAAACCCAAGGCAACGTGCTAGGAAGCCAAGCCAAAGATGCTAGGAACGGGCAACTTCGTGCGTGCAAACCAACCAAGGCATAGTAGGACAAGTGACCAAGGCAACGTGCTAGGAAGCCAATCTAAGATGCTAGGAACGGGCAATGTCGTGCGGGCAAACCAACCAAGGTATACTAGTCCAAGTGACCAAGGATGAAACCCAAAGCAACGTGCTAGGTAGCCAAGTTAAGATGCTAGGAAGGGGAAACCTCGTGCGGGCAAACCAACCAAGGCATAGTAGACCAAGTGACCAAGGCAACGTGCTAGAAAAGCCAAGGCAACGTGCTAGGAAAGCCAATCCAAGGTGCTAGGAACGGGCAACGTCGTGCGTGACAAACCAACCAAGGCGTTCTAGGCCAAGTGACCAAGGCAACGTGCTAGGAAACCCAAGGCAACGTGCTAGGAAACCCAAGGCAACGTGTTAGGAATCCAGGCCAATATGTTAGCAACAAACAACGTCTTGTGAGGCAAACCAAGGCATACTAGGCCAAGTGACCAAGCCAACGTGCTAGGAAACCCAAGGCAACGTGCAAGGAAGCCAAGCTAAGATGCTAGGACCGGCCAACGTCGTGCGGGCAAACCAACCAAAGCATAGTAGACCAAGTGACCAAGGTAACGTGCAAGGAAACCCAAAGCAGCGTTCTAGGAAGCCAAGTTAAGATGCTAGGAACGGGCAACGTCGTGCGGGCAAACGAACCAAGGCATAGTAAACCAAGTGACCAAGCCAACGTGCAAGGAATCCAAACCAAGATGCTAGGAACGGGAAACGTCGTGCGGGACAAACCAACCATGGCATAGTAGCCCAAGTGACCAAGGCAAGGTGCTCGGAAGCCAAGGCAACGTGCTAGGAACGGGCAACGTCGGGCGGGGAAAACTAACCAAGGCGTTGTAGTCCATGTGACCAAGACAACGTGCTAGGATACCCAAGGCAACGTGCTAGGATACCCAAGGCAACGTGCTAGGAAGCCAAGCCAAAGATGCTAGGAACAGGCAACTTTATGTGGGCAAACCAACCAAAACATAGTAGATCAAGTGACCAAGGCAACGTGCTAGGAAACCAAGCTAAGATGCTAGGAACGGGCAACGTCGTGCGGGCAAACCATCCAAAGCATAGTAGACCAAGTGACCAAGGTAACGTGCAAGGAAACCCAAAGCAACGTGCTAGGAAGCCAAGTTCAGATGCTAGGAACGGGCAACGTCGTGCGGGCAAACGAACCAAGGCATAGTAAACCAAGTGACCAAGCCAAGATGCTAGGAACAGGAAACGTTGTGCGAGACAAACCAACAATGGCATAGTAGGCCAAGTGACCAAGGCAACGTGTTAGGAAGCCAAGGCAACGTGCTAGGAATGGGCAACGTCGGGCGGGGAAAACTAACCAAGGCGTAGTTGTCCATGTGACCATGACAACGTGCTAGGATACCCAAGGAAACGTGCTAGGAAGCCAAGCCAAGATGCTTGGAACGGACAACATCATGCGGGAAAACCAACTAAGGAATAGTAGGCCAAGTGACCAAGCCGACGGTGCTAGGAAGCCAAGCTAAGATGCTAGGAACGGGAAACGTCATGCGGGTAAACCAACCAAGGCATAATAGACCAAGTGACCAAGGTAACATGCTAGAAAACCCAAGGCAACATGCTAGGAATCCAAGCCAAGATGCTAGGAACGGGCGACGTCGTTCGGGAAAATTAACCAAGGCATTGTAGGCCATGTGACCAAGGTAACATGCTAGGAAACCCAAGGCAACGTGCTAGGAAGCCAAGCCAAAGATGCAAGGAACGGGCAACTTCGTGTGTGCAAACCAACCAAGGCATAGTAGGCCATGTGACCAAGGTAACATGCTAGGAAGCCAAAGCAACGTGCTAGGAACGGGCAACGTCGGGCGGGGAAAACTAACCAAGGCGTTGTAGTCCATGTGACCAAGACAACCTGCTAGGATACCCAAGGCAACGTGCTAAGATACCCAAGGCAACGTGCTAGGAAGCCAAGCCAAGATGCTTGGAACGGGCAACATCGTGCGGGAAAACCAACCAAGGAATAGTAGGTCAAGTGACCAAGCCAACGTGATAGGAAGCCAACCTAAGATGCTAGGAACGGGCAACGTCGTGCGGGTAAACCAACCAAGGCATAGGAGACGAAGTAACCAAGGCAAGGTGCTAGGAAACCCAAGGCAACGTGCTAAGAACCCAAGCCAATATGCTAGGAACAGGCAACGTCATGTGGGGCAAACCAAGGCATAGTAGGCCAAGTGACCAAGGCAACGTGCTAGAACCCAAGGCAACGTGATAGGAACGAGCAACGTCGTGCAGGGCAAACTTACCAAGGTGTGACAGCTGTCAAAATTCGAGCTTTCAGGTTAGTTTCTAATAAGTTTATTAGTATTATATAGTTTAAATTTTAGGATTAAGAGTTAGTTGGTTTAGAATAGCCGAAAAAACCCTAGCATTCCCGGTAGTTGCTTAAAATCTCCGGTTCCGACCCGTGACTGTCTGTAACGTCCAATATAGTGCCAAATGCCCTAATTTATACCCAATTATTATAAAATATGAAATTTTAAAGTTTCAAAAATAAAACTTTTTATTTTAATTGAAATTAACCATTTTGGACATTCATTTTGAGAAAAAGGTCAAAAATTTGAGAAAAATTGCATTTTATCATTTTGGGCTTGTGTATTCTTTTAAAAAAAAAAAAAAATTTGGGCTTGGGGTGGGGCCCACAAGCCATGGCCGGCCCCTCCCTCTTTTCCCCATATAAATATATTTTTTTTTCATTTTTCCTCATTTCAACACCAAATTTTTTGAAAAACCTCTCTCTCTCTCTCAAGAATTTAAAGGGGCACCTTTAAGAACACTCATCTTCATCATCATTTCCAGCCATTTTTATTTCCAAAATTCATCAAAGTGGAGTTTTATTTGAAGATTTAGAGATTTAAAACATCATCCAATCAAGGTATGAACTCATGTTTACGTTTTTGCATCATTTTGTGCACACTTTGTGCCATTTTCTTGTGTTCTTGCATCATGTTTATGAATCTGAGTTTTGGGACATTTTGCATGCATAAACTAATACATATTTTGAGTATTTCTTTGTGTTAAACACAATATTTTATGGTGGGGATAGCCTCTTTGCAAATGAACCACCATTCTTATGGAATTTCATGCTTAAAAACCCTATTTTGTACTTTTAACTTGCTGTCCAGAAAATGGTCTGTGTTTGGACGACCACTTAGAGTAAATTTCAAGTTCAAATTCGTATTTATTCTAGATGGTGTTTATGTTTTATGTGTTGGGGTTCTAATCCAAGTGGTTTCACTCAAAAACATTGAGTTTTGATCCCCCAAATGCTCTTTGCAAGATGCATGTGCATCTGGGAGTTCAACAGTAGGTAAACCCTACTTTAAACGACCATAACTCTTTGAATACTCTTCCAAATCACTTGATTTTTCTTCTGGAAGTTAGCTTAATGAGTTACCTTTCATATGCATCTGATTTCATTCAAAAATATGGTGATTTGAGGTTCCAACTGATTGAAAGAAAATGAATGTGCAAACTATCAAACAATGACAGATTTGTGCATGCATGTTCAAATGGCCATATCTCTCTCAAAACTCAATGAAAAAGGATGATTCTTCTTTTGAGAGTTATATTTATGAGTTATATTTAGTTTCAAGTGGAGTCACTTAAAAATATGGAGTTTTGACCCTCCAAACACCTAAAATACTTTAGGTGTGCAATCTGTGAAACCACCAGCAGCTAAACTCTACTTTGTGTGTTAGTATCTCCTTTGTTATTTGTCTTTAATGCATGATTCTTTTTCTAGAACTTCATTTTATGAGTTAGGATTCATATGGATCCAGTTTCATGCAAAAATATGAAGTTTTGAGGCACTAACCAATTTATTTAAGTTAAGTGTGCAATCTGTCAGCTAATGGCAGAATTGTGCATGCAACTTTGTAGTGTCATACCTCCTTCATAACTTCTTGAAAATCAGTGAATCTTATCTCAAAAGTTTCCTTTATGAGTTATGATTCCAATCCAACTGGAAATTCTAGAAAACACTGAGTATAACTCCTTAAGTGAGTGATTCACTAACATGGTGTAATCTGTTTTACCGGTTGTGATATAATATTTTGCATGAATTATTTGAACCACTTGTACATGTCCAAAAGGCATTAAATTTGTTCACAAAGACCACAACTCAGTAATTTATCTTATATAAAAATATAGGAAACTAGATCATTTTGGAAGCCCTTGAAAACGGATCATTTTTAGGACAATTAGTTTCTGTCCAGAAGAGAAATTCTGGACTTAATTGATTTTTATAAATATTGATCATGTGATGGATAATAAGATCACTTTCGGTATAAATTACGATATTAATGAGCATATGGGCATTTTGTATAATTGGACATATATAGACACTTATGGGCTTAAGATTTATTCACCTCTAAGTAGTATTAGACCTATAAGTGACGGTTTTGAGTATTACTCTTTGATAGGGAAGCGTTAGGTCGTTGTGCGGAGATTCGGATTGTATTGTTTTGCGTTGCGGAGCGTTGCTATAAGGTGAGTATTCACTGCCCCTCTTTCAAAGTGTTCTATACGTTTTGGGGTGAAAAGCATGATTGAATGTGTTTTATGAGCCATTGTCATTATGATTATGAAATCTTGTTAAATTTGATGTTGTGGGCACTAAGGCATGTACACTAATAGTTATATTGAGTAAAATGTAACATAAAAGTTTGTACACTACTATTAACTCAAGTGAGGAGCCGAGGGTATTTGTGGATAGCGCTATTTGGACGGACAATCCCACCTAAAAACCGATAAGTAGGGGTGTGGATAGCAATCCCACCTAGAAACTACAGGTAGGGGTGCACGATACTTAAAAACGAAGGTTCTACATATGTGGGGTATTAGTCCCACCGCTAAGGTAGAATTAAAAAAATATTGTTTTGTGGTCGAAAGGTTTAGTGGTGGCTCTTTATATACAAAAATTAGAGTACATAATGCCTTAACGTTTTAAGATATTAATAAGTGCCAAAAATTTATTTTGCTCATATTCACTCACACAATTGGATTTTTTTTTAAATATCGAAACCTGTGAACTCACCAACTCTTTGTAGTTGACTTTGTTTTTATCATGCTTTTCAGGGGTAAGAAAAGATTAACCGAATCTTTCTTTTATGTGGGCGCATCGACATCAACCATCTTGTTTATTTGAAAACTGTTTAGTTGAAACACTAGGTTTATTTTGTTTTTGTTAGAACTTGTAATTGATGCAAAATGTAAAATTTTAAACTTAAACTGTTGTTTATTTGAATGGATGGTTGGTGTTGTTTTTATCCTATTGTTATGAAATCTTGCGCTATCACGCCTCGTGTTTCCGCTTTAGCGGTGTAGCAGAACTTGGTATCAGAGCCATAGGTTATAGAGAACACCGGTTTTTTCTAAACAAATACTATAACCAAAAGTTTTCGAAAACTGTTTTTATAAAAAAAAAGCTTAGTACTAGTATAATTGGAATAAGTGTCGACTTAGCATATTGATATTAGGCAAAGCCTGATCACCTATGTCTAATTCAATATGTATAGGGGAGACATGGAACAATTATATTGGGAACTTCTTGCCCAAATGGAAAGCATGGTCATAAGTGTGAGTTTGCATAAGTATTTTAATTTTTTTTTTACTAAAGTGCATTTAGTAATTAAATTTGTTACTGCCGCAGTTTAAAATGTCTAGCTCTTCTTCCACTCTCGATCACTCCCCCGGCGAATCCGGGTACTTTACTAGCCTCCCTAGGAGGAACCAGCCCATGCTTGAAGAGAGTGATCCGTCTGAGGAAAGTGACGCGGCCACCCGAGAGACTTCTGTGGAGACTTCTGTACCCGCGCCACCTCCGGTCGATGTGGCTGGACCGTCACGTGGACCTAGGACTATTCGGACAGCCCGAAAGTGTGTCCTCCCTGGCCGAAGGGTGGTATTCACGGTTCCGTCCGACCCGTCGGGCGAACCAGCTGGATCGCGATCTCGATCGCGAAGCGTGACGCCTCCGTCTCCGGCCGTGAGAGTTCCAGAGCCGCAGCCTCAAGGGATGACGGCAACCGAGAACCTCTAGGTCACAGGATTGGAGGTTTAGATACAGGGACAGCAAGATAGACTAGAAGAGTTTAAGCAGGCCTTAGAAAGCATTCTTACAGTCTTGCACACTCAAGACGAGATCACTACGGGGATCAGGGTGATGGCACATGAGGCCGGGAGGGCTACTCGGAGGCTGTACACGTATCTGTCTTGGGCATTAGGAGCACTGATGGTGATGATAGGAGTATTGATTTGGGTAATGATCCATTAGGGAACTTCTGTTATTAAGAATCTTTTGGAGGACCATATTTGCTTTTGAGGCTTGTAGCCTAGATGTTTAAGATTAAACAATTTTATGTTATTTGGGTTGTACTTTAAAACTTATGTTTGAATTACTTTGGTTTATTTTTGATAATTATGTAAGTTATCTATTTATCTCATGTTGTTTTGAAATGTATGTGTTCGTGAGTAGTATTGGATGTATGTTATAAGATGTGTATGATTTAGTAAGTAGATTTATAATGGCCATTGTAACACAAAATTGACTAAAACTCAATTTAAAATCGTGTTTAGAACAATGCCTCCAAGAAGAGAGAATTCTGAAGTTGCGAGACTTGTGTCCGAACAACTCATGGCTGCACTTCCGAACATTGTTAGTCAAGTGGCAGCTGGCCTAAACAATAATCAAAACAACAGTCAAGGGTCTGGAAACATAGAATGTACATATAAATCCTTTAGGAGCTGTAACCCTAAAGAATTTCATGGAACTGAGGGAGCCGTGGGATTATTAACTTGGATAGAGAGCATGGAGTCTGTGCTCCATATTAGCAAATGTACCGAAGGTAAGAAGGTAGAGTTTGCTACATGCTTATTACAAGGACGAGCGTTAACATGGTGGAATATACAAGTACAAACCCGTGGTCGAGAACCTGCTAACAGTCTTACGTGGGAGGATTTCAAGAAAATGTTGAAAGAAGAATACTGCCCAAGAAGCGAAATTCAGAAGCTGGAAGCGGAATTGTGGAATCATGAAATGAGAGGGAGTGATATCGACTCCTACACAGCCCAATTTCATGAATTGGCAAAAATGGTACCGCATCTGGTAACGCCTGAAGAGAACCGCGTTGATAGGTATATTTGGGGATTATCTCCGGAGATACGCGGGGATGTTACCTCAGCAAACCCAAAAACTCTACAAGAGGCAGTAAGTTCGGCAACCAGACTCACAAACAATGCTACTCGCTCGGGATTGTTTGTAAGGGATAAGGCACAAGGGAAGAGAAAACTGGATGAACCAATGAGAAAGCAGCTTGGAAAAAAGACAAGCAAGGAACAAAGAACTACAGGTAACTACGGAATTCAAACTCAACCTACAGAGAAAGGGAAAGGACATTATCCCAAATGTGACAAATGCAATAGACAGCATACCGGACAATGTATTATCTGTCAAAAATGCAACAAAGGAGGTCATTATGCCAAGGATTGCAGGAGCACAGGAAGGCGGGCATGTTTTGAGTGTGGAAGCCCGGATCACTTTCGGAATACATGTTCACGATGGAATCAAAGACCGAACACTCATCAAGCAAGACCGCCCAACCGAGGAAATCAAGGAGGTCCGGCAAGAGGTCGATTGTTTGAGATTGGAGCAGAGGAAGCAAGGCAAAACCCAGATGTCGTTACAGGTACGTTTCTTCTGAATAATCATTATGCGTCTGTACTATTTGATTCTGGAGCAGATAGGAGTTTTGTGGCGACAGAATTTAGATCAAAGATAAATTTAAAACCTCAAAAATTGAAAGAAATATATGTCATTGAATATGCCAACGGACAAGAATGTAGGGCTAAAGACATATTAATGAACACCTTAAGTTTGGCCAATAGAGATTTTAGTATAGATCTAATACCGATTAAATTGGGAAGTTTCGACATAATCGTGGGTATGGATTGGTTGTCCAAAAAACCGAGCTGAAATTTGTTGTTCCAAAAAGATCATTCGAGTTCCGTTACCCGAAGGGGGAAAACTCGAAGTACACGGTGAAAAAACTAGAAGGAGTGTTAAAATAGTAACGTGTATGAAAATGCGAAAGCATTTGAGAAAGGACGGTATTGTCTTTCTAGCTCACGTTAAGAATAAGAAAGCTAAAGAAAAACGCGTTCAAGATATTCCTATAGTTCGGGACTTTCCCGAAGTATTCCCAGACGACTTGCCTGGAATACCCCCGCCAAGACAAGTTGAATTTCACATCGATTTAATTCCTGGAGCTGCGCCCGTGGCGAAATCACCATACCGGTTAGCGCCATCTGAGATGCAGGAACTGTTAGAACAACTTCAGGAGTTACTCGATAAGGGATTCATCAGACCCAGCTCTTCACCTTGGGGAGCTCCAATCTTATTTGTTAAAAAGAAAGATGGATCTTTTCGAATGTGTATCGATTATAGGGAACTCAACAAGTTGACAATTAAGAACCGATACCCCCTTCCCCGGATTGATGATTTGTTTGACCAACTTCAAGGTGCAACGTACTTCTCGAAGATCGATCTTAGGTCCTGGATATCATCAAATGAGAGTGCGAGAAGAAGATATCCCCAAGACGGCCTTTAGGACTCGATACGGTCACTACGAGTTCCTAGTCATGCCATTTGGTCTAACAAACGCACCGACAGTCTTCATGGATTTGATGAATAGAGTATGTCGACCATACCTAGACAAATTCGTGATTGTATTTATAGATGATATACTCATTTATTCTCGAGACAAAAAGGAGCATGAGCAACACTTGAAGTTGATATTGGAATTGCTCAGAGACGAGAGGTTGTACGCGAAATTCTCTAAATGTGAATTCTGGATTCGTGAGGTACACTTTCTTGGCCATGTGGTGAATGAAAAGGGGATCCAAGTTGATCCAGCTAAGATTGAGGCCATTAAGAAATGGGAAGCCCCAAAGACACCGACCGAAATCCGACAATTTCTGGGATTGGCAGGTTATTATCGGCGATTTATCGAGAATTTCTCTAAGATCGCGCAACCACTAACAACTCTAACACAAAAAGATAAAAAGTTTATTTGGGGAGAGAAACAAGAAGAAGCCTTCCAGACGCTCAAACACAAGTTATGCAACGCACCAATTCTGGCTCTACCTGAAGGAGTCGAAAACTTCGTAGTCTACTGTGATGCTTCACATCAGGGAATGGGTTGCGTGTTAATGCAAAAAGACAGTTATTGCATACGCTTCGAGACAACTAAAGATTCACGAGAAGAATTACACCACTCATGATTTGGAATTAGGGGCGGTGGTGTTCGCACTCAAAATCTGGAGACACTACCTATACGGCACCAAGTGCACCATTTTCACTGATCATAAAAGCCTCCAACACATCGTTGACCAGAAAATGCTCAATATGAGGCAGAGAAGATGGGTGGAACTACTTAGTGACTACGACTGTGAAATAAAGTACCATCCGGGAAAAGCTAATGTGGTAGCCAACGCGTTAAGCCGAAAGGAAAGAGTAAAACCAACAAGAGTATGTGCTATGGGAGTAATGGTCCAAACGAGTTTAAAAACTCAAATTATTGAAGCACAAAGAGAAGTTTTAAAAGAAGAAAATAGGAAGAATGAAACCTTGCAGCATTTAGAGAAAGAAATTGAAACGCAAGAGGATGGTGTGTATTACTTCAAGAATAAAGCATGGGTACCGAAGGTTGGTGATCTACGGTCAACCATTTTGGATGAAGCCCATCGATCCAGATATTCGATTCACCCAGGAGCAGATAAAATGTATAAGGATTTGAAGGAGTATTATTGGTGGTCGGGAATGAAGAAAGATATTGCTGTATTCGTAAGCAAGTGCCTGAATTGTGCTAAGATAAAGGCCGAACATCAGAAACCATCTGGTTTACTCCAACAACCTGAAATACCACAGTGGAAGTGGGAGCAAATAACAATGGATTTCGTAACTAAATTACCCAGAACTGGAAAGGGGCACGACACAATATGGGTTATAGTAGACCGACTTACCAAATCGGCTCATTTCATCCCCATTCGCGAAGATTTCAGTATGGAAAGCCGTGCGCAAATCTATATTAATGAAATAGTTACACGTCATGGTGTGCCTATTTCCATTATTTCGGACAGAGATACACGATTTACATCGTCTTTTTGGCAATCACTCCAAAAGGCATTGGGTACACGTTTGGATTATAGCACCGCCTATCATCCTCAAACGGATGGACAATCGGAAAGAACTATTCAAACGCTAGAGGATATGTTACGGGCTTGCGCAATAGATTTCGGTGGAAGTTGGGATACCCACTTGCCACTTGTTGAATTATCCTATAACAACAGCTATCATACCAGCATACAATGTGCACCGTATGAAGCTTTATACGGACGTAAGTGCAGATTGCCGCTTAGTTGGGTGGAAATCGGAGATAGACAGCTGACAACGCCTGATATTATACAGGAAACCACTGACAAGATCTCAATCGTCAAAGAAAGACTTAAGACGGCAAGAGACCGTCAGAAAAGTTATGCGGATAATCGGAGAAAGTCGTTGGAGTTTCAAGTGGGAGATAAAGTGCTATTAAAAGTGTCCCCATGGAAGGGACTGGTACGCTTCAAGAAGAGAGGCAAGTTGGGTCCAAGATACATTGGTCCATTCGAAATACTTGAAAGAATCGGACCAGTGGCGTACAAGTTGAAGTTACCACCGAATCTAAGCGCCATCCACGACACCTTTCATGTCTCGAATCTAAAAGAAATGCCTAGCAGATGAAACGTTGATGTTACCCATAGACGACGTTCAGATTAATGATCGGTTAAACTTCGTTGAAGAACCAGTCGAGGTTTTGGACCGAGAAGTTAAACAGTTAAGGCGCAGTAAAATCCCTATTATTAAGGTCCGTTGGAATGCGAAACATGGTCCAGAATATACCTGGGAACGTGAAGACTTGATGAAGAAAAAGTATCCCAGCTTATTCATGAACACCCCGGAGAAAGCCACTTCGTAAATTTCGGGACGAAATTTCTTTAACGAGGGAAGACGTGATGTACCGTCAAAATTCGAGCTTTCAGGTTAGTTTCTAATAAGTTTATTAGTATTATATAGTTTAAATTTTAGGATTAAGAGTTAGTTGGTTTAGAATAGCCGAAAAACCCCTAGCATTCCCGATAGTTGCTTAAAATCTCCGGTTCCGACCCGTGACTGTCTGAAACGTCCAATATAGTGCCAAATGCCCTAATTTATACCCAATTATTATAAAATATGAAATTTTAAAGTTTCAAAAATAAAACTTTTTATTTTAATTGAAATTAACCATTTTGGACATTCATTTTGAGAAAAAGGTCAAAAATTTGAGAAAATTTGCATTTTATCATTTTGGGCTTGTGTATTCTTTTAAAAAAAAAAAAAATTGGGCTTGGGGTGGGGCCCACAAGCCATGGCCGGCCCCTCCCTCTTTTCCCCATATAAATATATTTTTTTTTCATTTTTCCTCATTTCAACACCAAAATTTTTGAAAAACCTCTCTCTCTTTCTCAAGAATTTAAAGGGGCACCTTTAAGAACACTCATCTTCATCATCATTTCCAGCCATTTTTATTTCCAAAATTCATCAAAGTGGAGTTTTATTTGAAGATTTAGAGATTTAAAACATCATCCAATCAAGGTATGAACTCATGTTTACGTTTTTGCATCATTTTGTGCACACTTTGTGCCATTTTCTTGTGTTCTTGCATCATGTTTATGAATCTGAGTTTTGGGACATTTTGCATGCATAAACTAATACATATTTTGAGTATTTCTTTGTGTTAAACACAATATTTTATGGTGGGGATAGCCTCTTTGCAAATGAACCACCATTCTTATGGAATTTCATGCTTAAAAACCCTATTTTGTACTTTTAACTTGCTGTCCAGAAAATGGTCTGTGTTTGGACGACCACTTAGAGTAAATTTCAAGTTCAAATTCGTATTTATTCTAGATGGTGTTTATGTTTTATGTGTTGGGGTTCTAATCCAAGTGGTTTCACTCAAAAACATTGAGTTTTGATCCCCCAAATGCTCTTTGCAAGATGCATGTGCATCTGGGAGTTCAACAGTAGGTAAACCCTACTTTAAACGACCATAACTCTTTTAATACTCTTCCAAATCACTTGATTTTTCTTCTGGAAGTTAGCTTAATGAGTTACCTTTCATATGCATCTGATTTCATTCAAAAATATGGTGATTTGAGGTTCCAACTGATTGAAAGAAAATGAATGTGCAAACTATCAAACAATGACAGATTTGTGCATGCATGTTCAAATGGCCATATCTCTCTCAAAACTCAATGAAAAAGGATGATTCTTCTTTTGAGAGTTATATTTATGAGTTATCTTTAGTTTCAAGTGGAATCACTTAAAAATATGGAGTTTTGACCCTCCAAACACCTAAAATACTTTAGGTGTGCAATCTGTGAAACCACCAGCAGCTAAACTCTACTTTGTGTGTTAGTATCTCCTTTGTTATTTGTCTTTAATGCATGATTCTTTTTCTAGAACTTCATTTTATGAGTTAGGATTCATATGGATCCAGTTTCATGCAAAAATTCGAAGTTTTGAGGCACTAACCAATTTATTTAAGTTAAGTGTGCAATCTGTCAGCTAATGGCAGAATTGTGCATGCAACTTTGTAGTGTCATACCTCCTTCATAACTTCTTGAAAATCAGTGAATCTTATCTCAAAAGTTTCCTTTATGAGTTATGATTCCAATCCAACTGGAAATTCTAGAAAACACTGAGTATAACTCCTTAAGTGAGTGATTCACTAACATGGTGTAATCTGTTTTACCGGTTGTGATATAATATTTTGCATGAATTATTTGAACCACTTGTACATGTCCAAAAGGCATGAAATTTGTTCACAAAGACCATAACTCAGTAATTTATCTTATATAAAAATATAGGAAACTAGATCATTTTGGAAGCCCTTGAAAACGGATCATTTTTAGGACAATTAGTTTCTGTCCAGAAGAGAAATTCTGGACTTAATTGATTTTTATAAATATTGATCATGTGATGGATAATAAGATCACTTTCGGTATAAATTACGATATTAATGAGCATATGGGCATTTTGTATAATTGGACATATATAGACACTTATGGGCTTAAGATTTATTCACCTCTAAGTAGTATTAGACCTATAAGTGACGGTTTTGAGTATTACTCTTTGATAGGGAAGCGTTAGGTCGTTGTGCGGAGATTCGAATTGTATTGTTTGCGTTGCGGAGCGTTGCTATAAGGTGAGTATTCACAGCCCCTCTTTCAAAGTGTTTTATACGTTTTGGGGTGAAAAGCATGATTGAATGTGTTTTATGAGCCATTGTTATTATGATTATGAAATCTTGTTAAATTTGATGTTGTGGGCAATAAGGCATGTACACTAATAGTTATATTGAGTAAAATGTAACATAAAAGTTTGTACACTACTATTAACTCAAGTGAGGAGCCGAGGGTATTTGTGGATAGCGCTATTTGGACGGACAATCCCACCTAAAAACCGATAAGTAGGGGTGTGGATAGCAATCCCACCTAGAAACTACAGGTAGGGGTGCACGATACTTAAAAACGAAGGTTCTACATATGTGGGGTATTAGTCCCACCACTAAGGTAGAATAAAAAAAATATTGTTTTGTGGTCGAAAGGTTTAGTGGTGGCTCTTTATATACAAAAATTAGAGTACATAATGCCTTAACGTTTTAAGATATTAATAAGTGCCAAAAATTTATTTTGCTCATATTCACTCACACAATTGGATTTTTTTTTGAAATATCGAAACCTGTGAACTCACCAACTCTTTGTAGTTGACTTTGTTTTTATCATGCTTTTCAGGGGTAAGAAAAGATTAACCGAATCTTTCTTTTATGTGGGCGCATCGACATCAACCATCTTGTTTATTTGAAAACTGTTTAGTTGAAACACTTGGTTTATTTTGTTTTTGTTAGAACTTGTAATTGATGCAAAATGTAAAATTTTAAACTTAAACTGTTGTTTATTTGAATGGATGGTTGGTGTTGTTTTTATCCTATTGTTATGAAATCTTGCGCTATCACGCCTCGTGTTTCCGCTTTAGCGGGGTGTGACACAAGGCAAAGTAGTCCATGTGATCAAGACAACGTGCGAGGAAGCCAAGCCAAGATGCTAGGAACGGGCAACATCGTGCGAGAAAACCAACCAAGGAATAGAAGGCCAAGTGACCAAGCCAACGTGCTAGGAAGCCAAGCTAAGATGCTAGGAACGGGAAACGTCATGCGGGTAAATTAACCAAGGCATAGTAGGCCATGTGACCAAGGTAACATGCTAGGAACCCCAAGGCAACGTGCTAGGAAGCCAAGCCAAAGATGCTAGGAACGAGAAACTTCGTGCGTGCAAACCAACCAACGCATCGTAGGACAAGTGACCAAGGCAACGTGCTAGGAAGCCAAGCTAAGATGCTAGGAACGGGCAACGTCGTGCGGGTAAACCAACCAAGGTATACTAGACCAGGTGACCATGGCAACGTGCAAGGAAACCCAAAGCAACGTGCTAGGAAGCCAAGTTAAGATGCTAGGAACGGGAAACGTCGTGCGGGCATACCAACCAAGGCATAGTGGACTAAGTGACCAAGGCAACGTGCTAGGAAAGCCAAGGCAAGTGCTAGGAAACCAAGCAAAGATGCTAGGAACAGGCAACGTCGTGTGGCACAAACCAACCAAGGCGTTGTAGGCCAAGTGACCAAGGCAACGTGCTAGGAAACCCAAGGCCAATATGCTAGCAACTGGCAACGTCTTGTAAGGCAAACCAAGGCATAGTTGGCCAAGTGACCAAGCCAACGTGCTAGGAAGCCAAGGCAATGTGCTAGGAACGGGCAACATCGTATTGGTTTTAGCTTTTCAAAAAGAGTATGTTTAGATCAATGGTCACAAAAGAGCCTAATTAGGTCAAAATGGCACTAAATGGGTCACATTGAGCCATATTGGCACATATTGAGTCATTTGGGTCCTATTGGTACAACGGTTCTATCTTTTTAAAAAGAGTCTATTTAGATTAAAATGTCACTAAATGGGTTATATTGAGCCATATTAGCACATATTGACTCATTTGGGTCCGATTGGTACAATGGTCCAAAAAAAAGTCTAATTAGTTCAAAATGGCACTAAATGGGTCACATTGAGCCATATTAGCACGTATTGAGTTATTTGAGTACGATTGGTCCAATGGTCCTATCTCTTCAAATAGAGCGTAATTAGGCTAAAATGGCACAAAATGGGTCATATTTAGCCATATTAGCACATATTGAGTCATTTGGTTCCGATTGGTACAATGGTTCTATCTTTTCAAAATGATTCTATATAGGTTAAAATGACACTAAAGAGTCTAAATAGGTCTAAATGGCACTAAATGACCATCTTGAGCCATATTGGCACATGTTGAGTCATTTGGGTCCTATTGGTACAATGGTTTTATCTCTCCAAAAACAGTGTAATTAGGCCAAAATCGCACAAAATGAGTCATATTGAGCCATATTAGCACATATGAGTCATTTGGGACCGATTGGTACAATGGTTCTATCTTTTCAAAAATATTCTATTTTGGTCAAAATGACACTAAATGGGTTATATTAAGCCATATTAGTACATATTGAGTAATTTGGGTATGATTGATACAATGGTCCTCTCTCTCCATAAAGAGTCTAATTAGTTCAAAATGGCACTAAATGACCATATTGAGCCATATTGGCACATATTGAGTAATTTGGGTCCGATTGGTACAATGGTCCTCTCTCTCCAAAAATAGTCTTATTTGGTCATAATTACACTAAACGGATCATATTGAGCCATATTAGCATATATCCTGTCATTTGGGTCCGATTTGTATAATGGTCCTCTCTCACCATAAAGAGTCTAATTAGGTCAAAATGACACTAAATGACCATATTAGCACATATTGAGTCATTTGGGACCGATTGGAACAATGGTCCTGTCTCTTCAAAAAGAGTCTAATTATGTTAGAATGACACTAAATGGGTTATATTGAGCCATATTAGCACATATTGAGTCATTTGGGTCCGATTGGTACAATGGTCCAAAAAGAGTCTAATTAGGTCAAAATGACACTAAATGACCATATTGAGCCATATTAGCACATATTGAGTCATTTGGGACCGATTGGAACAATGGTCCTGTGTTTTCAAAAAGAGTCTAATTATGTTATAATGGCACAAATGGGTCATATTGAGCCCCATATTGGCACATATTGAGTCATTTGGGTCCTATATTTGTACAATGGTTCTAGCTTTTCAAAAAGAGCCTATTTTGATCAAAATGGCACTAAATGGGTCATATTGAGCCATACTAGCACATGTTGAGTTATTTGGGTCCGATTGGTACAATGGTCCTCTCTCTCCAAAAAGAACGTAATTAGGCCAATGGCACAAAATGGCATATTCAGCCATATTAGCACATATTGAGCCATTAGTAGTACATATTGAGTAATTTGGGTCCGATTGGTACAATGGTCCTCTCTCTCAAAAAATAGTCTTATTAGGGGTCATATTGAGCCATATTAGCATATATCGTGTCAATTGGGTCCGATTGGTACAATGGTCCTCTTTTTTGAGCGGAAATTCCAGGCACATCCATTAAAAAAAACGAAAACCGAAACAAAGTTGATAAAAAAAGGTCGACCCACAAGTTATATATAACTTGGAACCTTCGTATGAGATAGATTAGGAAGCGAATATCCTGGTATAGGAATCTTCAACTAAACCTAGAGCAATCCTTGACCCGTTAGTTAGTAAACTAAGAACCAAAGGAATCTTGAACGCCACAAGATCGTGCTCACAATCTTGATAAGTTCTTGAACTATGAATACTCTTTACAAGAAATCAAAGCTCACAAATGATTTAAAAAAAACAAGTGTTCATAATTCAAAGGATGATGATTTCAAATGACTACAAAAGGATCCTATTTATAAGGTTCTAAAGACACTTCATAGACATGCTTAATACCTTTATTCAAAAGACATACCTTTAATTTCAATCATGAATTAAAGGCATACCTTTAATTCATGAACCTAGACATGCTTAATACCTTTATTCAAAAGACTTTTGGACATCTAAAGCCTAAGATAGCAAAAAAAAACGGATTAGGCTTTATTTGAAAGTTTATGGGGCCTAAAAACTACTTAAGGCAAAGTGAAATGTTCAATTTGGGCTCCAAAAGGAATGGTTGATGGGTTTCCTAGCTCGTTGCCTTGGTCACTTGGTCTACTATATCTTGGTTGGTTTACATGCACGACGTTACCCGTTCCTAGCATCTTTGCTTGGCTTCCTAGCACGTTGGCTTGGTCACTTGACCTACTATGCCTTGATTGGTTTGCCCGCACGACGTTGCTCGTTCCTAGCATCTTTGGCGTGGCTTCCTAGGACGTTACCTTGGCCTACTATGCCTTGGTTTGCTACTCACGACGTTACCTGTTGGTAGCATATTGGCTTTGATTCCTAACACTTTCCCTTGGGTTTCCTAGCATGTTGCCTTAGTCACTTGGCCTACAACGCCTTGGTTGGTTTGTCCCGCACGACATTTCCCGTTCCAAGCATCTTAACTTGCCTTCCTAGCACGTTGCTTTGGGTTTCCTTACACGTTGCCTTGGTCACTTGGTCTACAATGCCCTGGTTGGTTTTCCCGCAAGACGTTTCCCGTTCCTAGCATCTTAGCTTGACTCCTAGCACGTTGCTTTGGGTTTCCTAGCATGTTCCCTTGGTCACTTGACCTACTTTGCCTTAAGTTAGTTTGCCCCGCATGACGTTGCCCGTTCCTAGCACATTTCCTTGGCTTCCTAGCACGTTGCCTTGGTCCCTTGGCCAACTATGCCTTGGTTTGCCTCACACGACGTTTCCTGTTGCTAGCATATTGGCCTGGATTCCTAACACGTTGCCTTGGGTTTCCTAGCACGTTGCCGTGGTCACTTGGCCTACAACGCCTTGATTTGTTTGTCCCGCAGGACGTTGCCCGTTCCTAGTATCTTGGCTTGCCTTCCTAGCACGTTGCCTATGCTTTCCTAGCACGTTGCCTTAGTCACTTGGTCTACTATGCCTTGGTTGGTTTCTCGTTTCCCGTTCCTAGCATCTTAAATTGGCTTCCTAGCACGTTGCGTTGGGTTTCCTTGCACGTTGCCTTGGTCACTTGTTCTACTATGCCTTGGTTGGTTTGCCCGCACGACGTTGCCCGTTCCAAGCATCATAGCTTGGCTTCCTAGAACGTTGCCTTGGTCACTTGACCTACTATGCCTTGGTTGGTTTGCACGCATGAAGTTGCCCGTTCCTAGCATCTTTGGCTTGGCTTCCTAGCACGTTGCCTTGGGTTTCCTAGCATTTTACCTTGGTCATATGGCCTACTATGGCTTGGCTAATTTGCCCGCACGACGTCTGCCGTTCTAAGCCTCTTGGCTTGGATTCCTAGCATGTTGCCTTGGGTTTCCTAGCACGTTGCCTTGGTCACTTGGTCTACTATGCCTTGGTTGGTTTACACGCACGATGTTACCCGTTCCTAGCATCTTTGCATGGCTTCTAGCATGTTGACTTGGTCACTTGACCTACTATGCCTTGATTGGTTTACCCGCACGACGTTGGTCATTCCTAGCATATTTGGCTTGGCTTCCTAGGACGTTTCCTTAGCTTCCTAACACGTTACCTTGGCCAGCTATGCCTTGGTTTGCCCCACACGACGTTGCCTGTTGCTAGCATATTGGCTTGGATTCCTAACACGTTGCCTTGGTCACTTGGTCTACTATGCCTTGGTTGGTTTGCCCGCACGACGTTGCCCGTTCCTAGCATCTTAGCTTGGCTTCCTAGCACGTTTCCTTGGTCACTTGACCTACTATTCCTTGGTTGGTTTTCCCGCACGATCCTTCCTAGGACGTTTCCTTGGCTTCCTAGCACGTTGCCTACTATGCCTTGGTTTGCCCCACACGACGTTGCCTGTTGCTAGCATATTGGCTTGGATTCCTAACACATTGCCATGGGTTTCCTAGCAAGTGGCCTTGGTCACTTGGCCTACAACGCCTTGGTTTGTTTGTCCCCCATGACGTTGCCTGTTGCTAGCATATTGGCTTGGATTCCTAGCACGTTGCCTTGGGTTTCCTAGCACGTTGCCTTGGTAACTTGGCCTAGAACGCCTTGGTTTGTTTGTCCCGCATGACGTTGCCAGTTCCTAGTATCTTGGCTTGCCTTCCTAGCACGTTGCCTTTACTTTCCTAGCACGTTGCCTTGGTCACTTGGTCTACTATGCCTTGGTTGGTTTGCTGTTTCCCGTTCCTAGCATCTTAACTTGGCTTCCTAGCACGTTGCGTTGGGTTTCCTTGCACGTTGCCTTGGTCACTTGGTCTACTATGCCTCGGTTGGTTTGCCCGCACGACGTTGCCCGTTCCTAGTTGGGGTTGATTTTGTCTTTGTGCCTCGATCATCAATTTTGTCTTTGTGCTTCTTTGTTTTAGTTGGGGTTGATTTAATAGAGGAATCTTCATCACTTGAATTTTCGTCTTCAGATTTATTAAGAACAAAGTGGGTAGAATTCGGATCAAGCTTTTTTTGGAATTCATCATATATTGCATTCATACGCAAATCTTGCCTACCCATAGAAGATTCTAGTAACTCGAGTTTTTCCAGCTTTTTCTCTTGGAGCTTCATACGCTCAAGAACTTCAAACAACAACTCGTCCGTGGTAGGCATGATAGCTAGGTTACTTGCCGCCCAAGAAACACAAGAAACTGCAATCACAACACCACACAAAAATTTCTTGATAAATTAATCAAGAAAATTAAGAAAATCAAGAACGTAACAAATCTTGGAAACGTGCTTTAATAAGAAAACAGCTAACCGTGCTCTGATACCAAATTGATGTGGATTTCAGCCTCTTTTAAGTGAAAACTTTGAGAAGAATTGAAGAACTTTGTGATAAAGATCAGATCTTGATGTTTTCTTGCACCTTAAGATTCAAAACGAACCGATATTTCAACCCTACACGATCAATCCAGAAACGTGTACTTTGAATCCCAAACCCTTAGATCAATCCAGAAACTAAGGTGTTTGACAACTCTAAACTTCAAAACAATCCAAGAATTGAAGTAAAGAAAAGAAGAATAAAACTTATGCTTGATGCACAAGAAATATCTAATAAAACGAAATTTTCATTGAATGAATATTGATATTACATGATTGATCCTATTTATAATGGATAATAAGGAAATAGAAAATAAGGAAACCTAGTAAATAAGGAAACAATGTGAAAATAAGGAAACCTCAAAGTAAACTAGGAAAGAAATAAACTTAATAAAACATCTTAAAGCATTGCTTGTTCTCCAAGAAATCTAGTCTTAGGCTTCTTCACCATGCTCATTGCTTGTTCTCCAAGTCAGATTCGTCACCCATGTATTTCTTTTGTCCAAATCAAATCCCATTGAGTTAAGCAACAATGTGATAGGCTCTTCATATGCATTTCCTTTTGAATTCACATCATTCTCCCCCTCTTTAGAAGAATTTGCCCTCAAATTCACATCATCCAAATAAGGAGAGAGATCACCTACATTGAAAGTAGCACTAACATTTCCAAAATCACTTGGCAAGTCTATCTTATAAGCATTATCTCCATATGTTTCAAGTACCTCAAAAGGACCATCGGCCCTTGGCATAAGCTTATTTTTCCTTTTACTTGGAAATCTCTCTTTCCTCAAATGAACCCAAACAAGATCTCCAGGCTTAAAAACAGGTTGTCTACGATTCTTGTTTGCCCGTGCCTTATAAACTGCATTCATTTTCTCAATCTTTTCTTTCACTTGCTCGCAAGTCTTTTTAAACACCTCCAAACGTTTTTGTGCATCAACATGGATATCATCTTTGTGTAAAGGAAGCAAATCATTTGGAAGGAAAGGATTGACACCATAGACCACCTTGAATGGAGAACGAGAAGTAGTGGATGAATGAGATCGATTGTAAGCAAATTCGGCATGACACAACTTAACATCCCAATCCTTTTGAGTTTTACTTACCAATCCACGAAGCAACGTACCCAATGTCCTATTAGTGACTTCTGTTTGACCATCCGTTTGTGGATGATGAGACATGCTGAACATTAACTTCGTCCCCAACAAACGCCACATACACTTCCAAAAGTGACTCAAGAACTTGGAATCTCGATCAGACACAATACTTCTTGGCACACATGCAAACGAACGATTTCTCGAAAATAGAGATCTGCAACATGTTGTGCGTCATCCGTCTTATTCATCGGAACGAAATGGGCCATCTTGGAAAAACGATCAACCACAACCATGATAGAGTCCTTTCCCCTTTGTGTTCTTGGTAGCCCAATAATGAAGTCCATACTCACACTATCCCATGGGGAACTAGCAACTGGCAAAGGAGTGTACAACCCTTTTGAAAAAGTACTTTTTGCCTTTTGACATGTGGCACATCTAGAAACCACCGATTAGACATCTTGTAACATTTTAGGCCAAAAGAAATTTTCAGTTAGTATATCTGTAGTTTTGTGAATGCCAAAGTGACCAGCAATTGCACCACTATGCACTTCACGAACAAGTAGTTCTCGAACACCACATTTAGGGATACAAAGCTTATTTCCCTTGAATAGAAAACCATCTTGTATTGTGAAATTACGAGTAGGGGACTTGAATTCTTCTGCAAAATCTATATCAGATGCATACAAACCTTGAATATGTTCAAAACCAAGAACTCTAGTATCCACCATAGCCAACAAATATGCCCTCCTTGAAAGAGCATCCGCCACCACGTTTGATTTTCCTTCCTTGTATTTTGAAGAAAAAGTGTAGGATTGAAGGAATTCCACCCATTTAGCATGACGATAATTCAACTTTTGTTGCCCGTTTATAAACTTCAATGCTTCGTGATCAGAATGTAGCACAAACGGTTTAGGACGCAAATAATGAGACAAATGATCCAATGATCTTACAATGGCATAAAACTCACGATCATAGTTAGAATAATTCAATTTCGCACCACTTAGCTTCTCACTAAAAAATGAAACGGGCTTCTTTTCTTGTAGCAAAACAAAGACCAATACCAACTCCACTTGCATCACATTCTACCTCAAACAACTTATTGAAATCGGGCAAAACTAGAACAAAAGTGCGTTGCAAAGCTTCTCCTTAATCTCCTCAAACGCCCTTTGAGCTGATTTAGACCATTCAAAGTCACATGTGGTTTTGGATTTCAGCAATTCCGTGATAGGCGCCATAATAGAAGAGAAATTTTTATAAATCTTCGATAAAACGAAGCCAATCCATGAAAACTTCGTACCTCATGCATGTTATTAGGAGTTAACCAAGAGGAAATTGCATGGACTTTTTCTGGGTCAACTTTAACTCCATGGTCAGAAACTATGTATCCAAGGAAAGAAATACTAGGCACCATAAATGAACATTTCTCTAGTTTACCAAAAAGCTTTTGTTCACGCAATCTTTCAAATAATCTTCGAAGGTGAAATGCATGTTCGGTTTTATCTCTACTATAAACCAGGATGTCATCAAGATAAACTACGATAAACTTGTTTAAGAAGGGACGAAGTACCTCATTCATGAGTCGCATAAACGAGCTAGGGGCGTTACATAAACCAAAAGGCATCACCATCCACTCATATAAGCCTTGTTTGGTTTTGAAAGCAGTTTTCCACTCATCACCTTCACGAATCCGCATTTGATGATATCCACTCCGAAGATCAATTTTGGAAAAAATTGTGGCACCATGTAATTCATCCAACATATCCTCCAATCTAGGCATGGGAAAACGATATTTGATAGTGATATTGTTCACCGCCCTAGAATCGATACACATCCTCCATGTCCCGTCTTTCTTTGGAACTAATAAAGCAGGAACCGCACAAGGGCTTATACTCTCTCTAACATAACCCTTTTCCATCAAATCTTCAATCTACCTCTGGAGTTCTTTTGAAGCCTCGGGATCACATCTATAAGCAGGTTTATTGGGTAATGGAGCACTAGGTATAAGATCAATGGCATGCTCAATTCCTCTTAAAGGAGGCAATCCTATAGGTAGTTCATCCGGAAACACGTCGCTAAATTCACCCAACAAATCGTTAAGGAGTGGATCATGTGGAGGCCGATTTGGAGTCACCCGTTTCACTACCAACGCGTAAGCCATACCACCACTTTCTTCTATCTCTTTCTCGAAATCCTTAGCTGACAAAAACAAACTAGTCGTTTTCTTTGATTTGCGAACATTAGCATAGTACTCGTTGGGAGATAATGGTTGAAGCTTAATGCGCTTATTACCAACCTTAACAGAATAAATATTTGTGTCACCTTCATGAATCACCTTCCGATCAAACTGCCATGGTCTCCCAAGTAAGAGATGACATGCACTCATAGGAATCACATCGCACCATAATTCTTCCGTGTAGTTTCCAATCGAGAAATTTACCAAAGCTTGCTTCTTCACATTTAAACCTTTCGAATCATCAAGCCAATTCAGTTTGTAATGTTTAACATGATCACGTGTAGGTAGTCAAGTTTATTCACCATATCAACTGATGCAACATTAGTACAAGAACCGCTATCAATTATCATGTTGCAAGTATTGTTTCCAACTTTGCATCGAGTATGAAACAAGTTCTCCCTCTGATCAACATTAGGTGGGCATTCTGAATGTAATACTCTACGAACAACAATGAGATTTGCATCATTCTCCGCATAGGCATCCTCTTCTTCTTCTTCTTCTTCTTCATCTTCTCGAGCTCGCTCATATTCGGGTAGAAATTCTATGTGCTTATCTTCTTCTTCCCATTCCATGTATTGTTTCATCGTAAGAGTTCTTCGAGAAGGACATTCACTAGCCATGTGTCCCTTCCCTTGACACTTGAAGAACTTTCTCCGATTTTCAAACTCCTCTTTTGAAATAAATACCTTTTCTCTTTCCACGCGTTTATCCTTGAACGATGAATCATCTTTCTTTTGCGGAAACTTTGATGATTGATATTTATAAGACGTTTGTGGAGAGTTTTGAAAAGCATTGGGTCTGAATGAACCAAATCCTTTAGAATTCCCCGAACCAGAGCCTTGAAAACTAGATTTTGATTTTTCTTCATTCATATGTGACTCAATCTTTGTAGCGAGTTTTCACACATCATTAAATGTGCTATATGGACTGAGTTCAACCTTTTTAGCAATAGGTCGATTTAACCCACGAATGAACCGTGCAATCTTCATAGTTTCCTTTTCTATTAAATCACAAACTAAGCATAAATTATCAAATTCAGCCACATATTCAGCTACACTCATGGCTTCTTGATTCAAAGTTGTGAGTTTCAAATATTGTGTTTGTTCATAGTCATCCGGGAGGTATTTGCTGCGGAGCTTCTTTTTCAAAACCGTCCAAGTTTTGATCTTCTCCTTTTGAGTTCTAGCCCTACTAGCTTTAAGATTCTCAAACCATAAACCAACATTCTTTGTCAAACAAATATATGCAATCTTAAATTGTTGTTTGTCATTAAGACCCTTATAGTCACCAATCTTCTCTAGAGACGTTCCCATTCAAGATAAACATCAGGACTTCCTAAGCCTGTAAAATCATCCAACTTTATGCCTCGATCATCAATTTTGTCTTTGTGCTTCTTTGTTTTAGTTGGGGTGGATTTAATAGAGGAATCTTCATCACTTGAATTTTGGTCTTCAGATTTATTAAGAACAAAGTGGGTAGAATTCGGATCAAGCTTTTTTTGGAATTCATCATATATTGCATTCATACGCAAATCTTGCCTACCTATAGAAGATTCTAGTAACTCAAGTTTTTCCAGCTTTTTCTCTTGGAGCTTCATACGCTCAAGAACTTCAAACAACAACTCGTCCGTGGTAGGCATGATAGCTAGGTTACTTGCCGCCCAAGAAACACAAGAAACCGCAATCACAACACCACACAAAAATTTCTTGATAAATTAATCAAGAAAATTAAGAAAATCAAGAACGTAACAAATCTTGGAAACGTGCTTTAATAAGAAAACAGCTAACCGTGCTCTGATACCAAATTGATGTGGATTTCAGCCTCTTTTAAGTGAAAACTTTGAGAAGAATTGAAGAACTTTGTGATAAAGATCAGATCTTGATGTTTTCTTGCACCTTAAGATTCAAAACGAACCGATATTTCAACCCTACACGATCAATCCAGAAACGTGTACTTTGAATCCCAAACCCTTAGATCAATCCAGAAACTAAGGTGTTTGACAACTCTAAACTTCAAAACAATCCAGTAATTGAAGTAAAGAAAAGAAGAATAAAACTTATGCTTGATGCACAAGAAATATCTAATAAAACGAAATTTTCATTGAATGAATATTGATATTACATGATTGATCCTATTTATAATGGATAATAAGGAAATAGAAAATAAGGAAACCTAGTAAATAAGGAAACAATGTGAAAATAAGGAAACCTCAAAGTAAACTAGGAAAGAAATAAACTTAATAAAACATCTTAAAGCATTGCTTGTTCTCCAAGAAATCTAGTCTTAGGCTTCTTCACCATGCTCATTGCTTGTTCTCCAAGTCAGATTCGTCACCCATGTATTTCTTTTGTCCAAATCAAGTCCCATTGAGTTAAGCAACAATGTGATAGGCTCTTCATATGCATTTCCTTTTGAATTCACATCAGCTTGGCTTCCTAGGACGTTTCCTTGGCTTCCTAACACGTTACCTTGGCCTGCTATGCCTTGGTTTGCCCCACACGACGTTGCATGTTGCTAGCATATTGGATTGGATTCCTAACACGTTGCCTTGGGTTTCCTAGCACGTTGCCTTAGTCACTTGGCGTACAACGCTTTGGTTGGTTTGTCACGCACGACGTTTCCCGTTCCTAGCATCTTAACTTGGCTTCCTAGCACGTTACTTTGGGTTTCCTTGCACGTTGCCTTAGTTACTTGGTGATATAAAAACGTCGACCCACAAGTTATATATAACTTGGAACCTTCGTATGAGATAGATTAGGAAGCGAATATCCCGGTATAGGAATCTTCAACTAAACCTAGAGCAATCCTTGACCCGTTAGTTAGTAAACTAAGAACCAAAGGAATCTTGAACGCCACAAGATCGTGCTCACAATCTTGATAAGTTCTTGAACTATGAATACTCTTACAAGAAATCAAAGCTCACAAATGATTTAAACTCAAAACAAGTTTTATAATTCAAAGGATGATGATTTCAAATGACCACAATAGGATCCTATTTATAAGGTTCTAAAGACACTTCAAAAGCCTTACTTTAAATGCTACATCATAAATTTCAATCATGAATTAAAGGCATACCTTTAATTCATGAACCTAGACATGCTTAATACCTTTATTCAAAAGACTTTTGGACATCTAAAGCCTAAGATAGCAAAAAAAACGGATTAGGCTTTATTTGAAAGTTTATGGGGCCTAAAAACTACTTAAGGCAAAGTGAAAGGTTCAATTTGGGCTCCAAAAGGAATGGTTGATGGATTTATTATTTGAAGTGGCCCAAATGATTCTTTTTAGGGTCTTTTATTGATCCAAAGCTCCAATATGCATAATCCAATGTGTTACATGCAAATCTTCATCGGTCTTTACTTCATTTACTTGAACCGCCGCAACTAAGCACATCAATGCTTCCTTAATTTGTTTCGATCTTGATCTTGTAACAGGGCCATCTTGAATCTTCAATGGGTCTTTCAATGCGTGAGAAGTATGGTTGGATGGTTCTCCATCATTCTCTCCCCTTGAAAAGGATTCGTCCACGAATCATCACCTACAACATTGGTACAACTCCCTCCATCAATTATTAAAGTACATACCTTGTCTTGAACCAAACATCGTGTATGAAAGATGTTTTCTCGGTGTTGTGTGTCGTCCACCTTCACTTGCAAGTTTAGAGCTTTTTTTACCACCAAAAGTTCACCATTTTCCGCCTCAGTTTTCTCCACGTCCTCTTCCTCATCCAAGGAATCATCTTTTTCACTTTCGGATTCCACTTCACCACTTTCATGAAGAATCATGACTCTTTTATTCGGGCATTGTGAAGCAATATGACCCAAACCTAGACAACGGAAACACTTAATTTCATGAGATTTAGTATGAGTAGAACCAATACCTTAAGACCCTTGTCCACTTTTCCGCCTTTGAGAGTTTCACTTTGAGCTTTTGAAGATGAAGAATTTGAAGCCTTGGTTGCCTCTCCTTTAAATTTATTGAAAGATTGGAAATTAGATGCTTGCCCTCTTGAATACGTACTCCTCTTTTTTATCCGGATCACTCTTACCTTGAAATTGTGGAATTTTCATTTTTATATTATTAAATCCCCCATCAACCCTTTGATTACGTCTTCTATTACCACGCCTTCTTCTATGATGTCGTGGTCCATCTTCATACTCTTCCTCCTCTTCATCCTCCTCTTCTCGATTAGATCTTGGCGTTCGTGGTTCTTCTTCCTCCTTTCTTTCGATTCTTTCCAATCTTTCAGATCACACCTTCTAATACAACTCCGAGTCGTTGGAATTGTTGTTGCATGGCTTGCAATTGAAGGTTTGGAACGGGTTGTTCATCCCCCATGTTGAAATCTGCAAAAGTTAAGGTTAATGCCTCACAACACTCCCTCACGTGTTTCTCTCAACTCTCGTGTTTCTTATAAATGGCTTTTACCCCCCATTAATTGTTCTTACACGCTCAATGCCTTTTACCTCTCGATCTCTTGCAGAGCTCAATTCGTAAAAGAACAAACCAAATTAAAACACAAATCTCGGTGTTCAAGTATCCTTTTAGAACTTAATCAAACAAACGGATCTTGATTTTTGAAAATGAAGGTCTTCAAGATCCACAATAATATTAGATAGGAATCAACCAAGAACGCAACTTTTTTTTTCTTTTTTTGCGTGTGTCTGACACAATTTTTTTTTTGTATGCCTTTTTTTTGGCACTTTTTTTTTTTGAGATACAAGAAGAAGACGAAGTAGATATAAGAAGAGAAGTAGATGAAGGATAAAAGGAAAGAAGAAAAGGACAAGATATTAGAAGAAACCAAACCTTAGCTCTGATACCAAATGATATTAAAACGTCGACCCACAAGTTATATATAACTTGGAACCTTCGTATGAGATAGATTAGGAAGCGAATATCCCGGTATAGGAATCTTCAACTAAACCTAGAGCAATCCTTGACCCGTTAGTTAGTAAACTAAGAACCAAAGGAATCTTGAACGCCACAAGATCGTGCTCATAATCTTGATAAGTTCTTGAACTATGAATACTCTTACAAGAAATCAAAGCTCACAAATGATTTAAACTCAAAACAAGTGTTTATAATTCAAAGGATGATGATTTCAAATGACTACAAAAGGATCCTATTTATAAGGTTCTAAAGACACTTCAAAAGCCTTACTTTAAATGCTACATCATAATTTTCAATCATGAATTAAAGGCATACCTTTAATTCATGAACCTAGACATGCTTATTACCTTTATTCAAAAGACTTTTGGACATCTAAAGCCTAAGATAGCAAAAAAAAAAACGGATTAGGCTTTATTTGAAAGTTTATGGGGCCTAAAACTACTTAAGGCAAAGTGAAAGGTTCAATTTGGGCTCCAAAAGGAATGGTTGATGGATTTATTATTTGAAGTGGCCCAAATGATTCTTTTTATTGTCTTTTATTGATCCAAAGCTCCAATATGCATAATCCAATGTGTTACATGCAAATCTTCATCGGTCTTTACTAAATTTACTTGAACCGCCGCAACTAAGCACATCAATGCTTCCTTGATTTGTTTCGATCTTGATCTTGTAACAGGGCCATCTTGAATCGTTCCTAGCATCTTTGGCTTGGCTTCCTAGGACGCTTCCTTGGCTTCCTAGCACGTTACCTTGGCCTACTACGCCTTGGTTTGCCCCACACGACGTTGCCTGTTGCTAGCATATTGGCTTGGATTCCTAACACGTTGCCTTGGGTTTCCTAGCAAGTTGCCTTGGTCACTTGGCCTACAACGCCTTCGTTTGTTTGTCCCGCATGACGTTGCCTGTTGCTAGCATATTGGCTTGGATTCCTAGCACGTTGCCTTGGGTTTCCTAGCATGTTGCCTTTGTCACTTGGCCTACAACGCCTTGGTTTATTTGTCCCGCATGATGTTGCCTGTTCCTAGTATCTTGGCTTGCCTTCCTAGCACGTTGCCTTTGCTTTCCTAGCACGTTCCCTTGGTTGGTTTGCACGCATGAAGTTGCCCGTTCCTAGCATCTTTGGCTTGGCTTCCTAGCACGATGCCTTGGGTTTCCTAGCATTTTACCTTGGTCACATGGTATGGCTTGGCTAATTTGCCCGCACGACGTCTCCCGTTCCTAGCCTCTTGGCTTGGATTCCTAGCATGTTGCCTTGGTCACTTGGTCTACTATGCCTTGGTTGGTTTACTCGCACGACGTTACCCGTTCCTAGCATCTTTGCTTGGCTTCTTAGCACGTTGGCTTGGTCACTTTACCTACTATGCCTTGATTGGTTTGCCCGCACGACGTTGCTCGTTCCTAGCATTTTTGGCTTGGTTTCCTAGGACGTTTCCTTGGCTTCCTAGCACGTTACCTTGGCCTACTATGCCTTGGTTTGCCCCACACGACGTTGCCTGTTGCTAGCATATTGGCTTGGATTCCTAACACGTTGCCTTGGGTTTCCTAGCAAGTTGCCTTGGTCTCTTGGCCTACAACGCCTTGGTTTGTCTCGCACGACGTTGCCTGTTGCTAGCATATTGGCTTGGATTCCTAACACGTTGCCTTGGGTTTCCTAGCACGTTGCCTTGGTCACTTGGCCTACAACACCTTGGTTGGTTTGTCTCGCACGACGTTGCCTGTTGCTAGCATATTGGCTTGGCTTTCCTAGCACGTTGCTTTGCCTTTCCTAGCACGTTGCTTTGCCTTTCCTAGCACGTTGCCTTGGTCACATGGACTACTATGCCTTGGTTGGTTTTCCCGCACGATATTTCCCGTTCCTAGCATCTTAACTTGGCTTCCTAGCACGTTGCTTTGAGTTTCCTTGCAAGTTGCCTTGGTCACTTGGTCTATTATGCCTTGGTTGGTTTACACGCCCGACGTTGCACGTTCCTAGCATCTTAGCTTGGCTTCATAGCACGTTGACTTGGTCACTTGACCTACTATGCCTTGGTTGATTTGCCCGCACGACCTTGCCCGTTCCTAGCATCTTTCACTTGGCTTCCTAGGACTTTGCCTTGGGTTTCCTAGCACGTTGCCTTGGTCACATGGCCTACTTTTCCTTGGTTAGTTTGCCCCGCACGACGTTGCCCGTTCCTAGCACATTGCCTTGACTTACAAGCATGTTGCCTTGGTCCCTTGGCCAACTATGCCTTGGTTTGCCACACACGACGTTGCCTGTTGCTAGCTTATTGGCTTGGATTCCTAACACGTTGCCTTGGGTTTCCTAGCACGTTGCCATGGTCACTTGGCCTACAACGCCTTGGTTTGTTTGTCCCGCATAACGTTGCCCGTTCCTAGTATCTTGGCTTGCCTTCCTAGCACGTTGCCTTTGCTTTCCTAGCACGTTGCCTTGGTCACTCGGTCTACTATACCTTGGTTGGTTTACCGTTTTCTGTTCCTAGCATCTTAACTTGGCTTCCTAGCGCGTTGCGTTGGGTTTCCTTGAACGTTGCCCTGGTCACTTGGTCTGCTATGCCTTGTTTCGTTTGCCCGCACGACGTTGCCCGTTCCTAGCATCTTAGCTTGGCTTCCTAGCACGTTGCCTTGGTCACTTGACCTACTATGCCTTGGTTGGTTTGCATGCATGAAGTTGCCCGTTCCTAGCATCTTTGCCTTGGCTTCCTAGCACGTTGCCTTGGGTTTCCTAGCATTTTACCTTGGTCACATGGCCTACTATGGCTTGGCTAATTTGCCCGCACGACGTCTCCCGTTCCTAGCCTCTTGGTTTGGATTCCTAGCATGTTGCCTTGGGTTTCCTAGCACGTTGCTTTGGTCACTTGGTCTACTATGCCTTGGTTGGTTTACACACACGACGTTACCCGTTCCTAGCATGTTTGCTTGGCTTCCTAGCACGTTGGCTTGGTCACTTGACCTACTATGCCTTGATTGGTTTGCCCGCACGACGTTGCTCGTTCCTAGCATCTTTGGCTTGGCTTCCTAGGACGTTTCCTTGGCTTCCTAGCACGTTACCTTGGCCTACTATACCTTGGTTTGCTACTCACGACGTTGTCTGTTGGTAGCATATTGGCTTGGATTCCTAACACGTTGCCTTGGGTTTCCTAGAACGTTGCCTTAGTCACTTGGCCTACAACGCCTTGGTTGGTTTGTCCCGCACGACGTTTCCCGTTCCAAGCATCTAAACTTGCCTTCCTAGCACTTTGCTTTGGGTTTCCTTGCACGTTGCCTTGGTCACTTGGTCTACTATGCCTTGGTTGGTTTGCCGATTCCCGTTCCTAGCATCTTAACTTGGCTTCCTAGCACGTTGCCTTGGTCACTTGGTCTACTATGCCTTGGTTGGTTTTCCCGCACGACGTTTCCCGTTCCTAGCATCTTAACTTGGCTTCCTAGCACGTTGCTTAGAGTTTCCTTGCACGTTGCCTTGGTCACTTGGTCTATTATGCCTTGGTTGGTTTACACGCCTGACGTTGCCCGTTCCTAGCATCTTAGCTTGGCTTCATAGCACGTTGGCTTGGTCACTTGACCTACTATGCCTTGGTTGATTTGCCCGCACGACGTTGCCTGTTCCTAGCATCTTTCGCTTGGCTTCCTAGGACGTTTCCTTGGGTTTCCTAGCACGTTGCCTTGGTCACATGGCCTACTTTGCCTTAGTTAATTTGCCCCGCATGACGTTGCCCGTTCCTAGCACATTGCCTTGGCTTCCTAGCCCGTTGCCTTGGTCCCTTGGCCAACTATGCCTTGGTTTGCCTCACACGACGTTGCCTATTGCTAGCATATTGGCCTGGATTCCTAGCACGTTGCCTTGGGTTTCCTAGCACGTTCCCGTGGTCACTTAGCCTACAACGCCTTGGTTTGTTTGTCCCGCCGGACGTTGCCCGTTCCTAGTATCTTGGCTTGCCTTCCTAGCACGTTGCCTTTGCTTTCCTAGCACGTTGCCCTGGTCACTTGGTCTACTATGCCTTGGTTGGTTTCTCGTTTCCCGTTTCTAGCATCTTTAATTGGCTTCCTAGCACGTTGCGTTGGGTTTCCTTGCACGTTGCCTTGGTCACTTGGTCTACTATGCCTTGGTTGGTTTGCCCGCACGACGTTGCCCGTTCCAAGCATCTTAGCTTGGCTTCCTAGCACGTTGCCTTGGTCACTTGACCTACTATGCCTCGGTTGGTTTGCACGCATGAATTTACCCGTTCCTAGCATCTTTGGCTTGGCTTCCTAGCACGTTGCCTTGGGTTTCCTAGCATTTTACCTTGGTCATATGGCCTACTATGGCTTGGCTAATTTGCCCGCACGACGTCTGCCGTTCTTAGCCTCTTGGCTTGGATTCCTTGCATGTTGCCTTGGGTTTCCTAGCACGTTGCCTTGGTCACTTGGTCTACTATGCCTTGGTTGGTTTACACGCACGACGTTACCTGTTCCTAGCATCTTTGCTTGGTTTCCTAGCACTTGCCTTGGCTTTCCTAGCACGTTGCTTTGGGTTTCCTTGCACGTTGCCTTGGTCACTTGGTCTGGTATACCTTGGTTGGTTTACCCGCACGACGTTGCCCGTTCCTAACATCTTAGCATGGCTTCCTAGCACGTTGCCTTGGTCACTTGTCCTACGATGCGTTGGTTGGTTTGCACGCACGAAGTTTCCCGTTCCTAGCATCTTTGGCTTGGCTTCCTAGCACGTTGCCTTGGGTTTCCTAGCATGTTACCTTGGTCACATGGCCTACTATGCCTTGGTTAATTTACCCGCATGACGTTTCCCGTTCCTAGCATCTTAGCTTGGCTTCCTAGCACGTTGGCTTGGTCACTTGGCCTTCTATTCCTTAGTTGGTTTTCTCGCACGATGTTGCCCGTTCCTAGCATCTTGGCTTGGCTTCCTAGCACGTTGTCCTGATCACTCTGGACTACTTCGCCTTGGTAAGCTTGCCCCGCACGACGTTGCTCGTTCCTATCACGTTGCCTTGGGTTCTAGCACGTTGCCTTGGTCACTTGGCCTACTATGCCTTGGTTTGCCCCACACGACGTTTCCTGTTCCTAGCATATTGGCTTGGGTTCTTAGCACGTTGCCTTGGGTTTCCTAGCACCTTGCCTTGGTTACTTCGTCTCCTATGCCTTGGTTGGTTTACCCGCACGACGTTGCCCGTTCCTAGCATCTTAGTTTGGCTTCCTATCACGTTGGCTTGGTCACTTGACCTACTATTCCTTGGTTTGTTTTCCCGTGCGATGTTGCTCGTTCCAAGCATCTTGGCTTGGCTTCCTAGCACGTTGCCTTGGGTATCCTAGCACGTTGCCTTGGGTATCCTAGCACGTTGTGTTGGTCACAAGGACTAAAACGCCTTGGTTAGTTTTCCCCGCCCGACGTTGCCCATTCCTAGCACGTTGCTTTGGCTTCCTAGCATGTTACCTTGGTCACATGGCCTACTATGCCTTGGTTGGTTTGCACGCACGAAGTTGCCCTTTCCTTGCATCTTTGGCTTGGCTTCCTAGCACGTTGCCTTGGGTTTCCTAGCATGTTACCTTGGTTAATTTTCCCGAACGACGTCGCCCGTTCCTAGCATCTTGGCTTGGATTCCTAGCATGTTGCCTTGGGTTTCCTAGCACGTTACCTTGGTCACTTGGTCTATTATACCTTGGTTGGTTTACCCGCATGACGTTTCCCGTTCCTAGCATCTTAGCTTGGCTTCCTAGCACGTTGGCTTGGTCACTTGGCCTACTATTCCTTAGTTGGTTTTCCCGGACGATGTTGTCCGTTCCAAGCATCTTGGCTTGGCTTCCTAGCACGTTGCCTTGGGTATCCTAGCACGTTGTCATGGTCACATGGACTACTACGCCTTGTTAGTTTTCCCCGCCCGACGTTTCCCGTTCCTAGCACGTTGCCTTGGCTTCCTAACACGTTGCCTTGGTCACTTGGTCTACTATGCCATGGTTGGTTTGTCCCGCACGACGTTTCCTGTTCCTAGCATCTTGGCTTGCATTCCTGGCACGTTGCCTTGGGTTTCCTTGCACGTTGGCTTGGTCACTTGGTTTACTATGCCTTGGTTCGTTTGCCTGCACGACGTTGCCCGTTCCTAGCATCTTAACTTGGATTCCTAGCACGTTGCTATGGGTTTCCTTTCACGTTACCTTGATCACTTGGTCTACTATGCTTTGGATGGTTTGCCTGCACGACGTTGCCCGTTCCTAGCATCTTAGCTTGGTTTCCTAGCACATTGCCTTGGTCACTTGACCTACTATGCTTTGGTTGGTTTGCCCACACAAAAAAGTTGCCTGGTCCTAGCATCTTTGGCTTGGCTTCCTAGCACGTTGCCTTGGATATCCTAGCACGTTTCCTTGGGTATCCTAGCACGTTGTCTTGGTCACATGGACTACAACGCCTTGGTTAGTTTTCCCCGCCCGACGTTGCCCGTTCCTAGCACGTTGCCTTGGCTTCCGAGCACCTTGCCTTAGTCACTTGGGCTACTATGCCATGGTTGGTTTGTCCCGCACGAAGTTTCGCGTTCCTAGCATCTTGGCTTGGATTCCTTGCACGTTGCCTTGGTCACTTGGTTTACTATGTCTTGGTTCGTTTGCCCGCACGACGTTGCCCGTTCCTAGCATCTTAACATGGCTTCCTAGCACGTTGCTTTCAATTTCCTTGCACGTTACCTTGGTCACTTGGTCTACTATGCTTTGGTTGGTTTGCCCGCACGACGTTGCCCGTTCCTAGCATCTTAGCTTGGCTTCCTAGCACGTTGCCTTGGGTTTCCTAGCACGTTGGCTTGGTCACTTGGCCTACTATGCCTTGGTTTGCCTCACAAGACGTTAGTTGTTGCTAACATATTGGCCTGGATTCCTAACACGTTGCCTTGGATTTCCTAGCACGTTGCCTTGGTCACTTGGCCTACAACGCCTTGGTTAGTTTGCCCGCACGACGTTGCGCGTTCCTAGCACCTTGGCTTGGCTTCCTAGCACGTTGCCTTGGCCTTTCTAGCACGTTGCCTTGGTCACTTGGTCTACTATGCCTTGGTTGGTTTGCCCGCACGAGGTTTCCCCTTCCTAGCATCTTAACTTGGCTTCCTAGCACGTTGCTTTCGGTTTCATCCTTGGTCACTTGGTCTAGTATACCTTGGTTGGTTTGCCCGCACGACGTTGCCCGTACCTAGCATCTTAGCTTGGCTTCCTAGCACGTTGCCTTGGTCACTTGTCCTACTATGCCTTGGTTGGTTTGCACGCACGAAGTTGCCCGTTCCTAGCATCTTTTGCTTGGCTTCCTAGCACGTTGCCTTGGGTTTCCTAGCATGTTACCTTGGTCACATGGCCTACTATGCGTTGGTTAATTTCCCCGCACGACGTCGCTCGTTCCTAGCATCTTGGCTTGGATTCCTAGCATGTTGCCTTGGGTTTCCTAGCACGTTACCTTGGTCACTTGGTCTATTATGCCTTGGTTGGTTTACCCGCATGACGTTTCCCGTTCCTAGCATCTTAGCTTGGCTTCCTAGCACGTTGGCTTGGTCACTTGGCCTACTATTCCTTAGTTGGTTTTCCCGCACGATGTTGTCCGTTCCTCGCACGTTGCCATGGTCACATGGACTACTACGCCTTGGTTAGTTTTCCCCGCCCGACGTTGCCCGTTCCTAGCACGTTGCCTTGGCTTCCTAACACGTTGCTTTGGTCACTTGGCCTACTATGCCATGGTTGGTTTGTCCAGCACGACGTTTCCTGTTCCTAGCATCTTGGCTTGGATTCTTGGCACGTTGCCTTGGGTTTCCTTGCACGTTACCTTGGTCACTTGGTCTACTATGCTTTGGTTGGTTTGCCTGCACGACGTTGCCCGTTCCTAGCATCTTAGCTTGGCTTCCATGCACGTTGCCTTGGTCACTTGACCTACTATGCTTTGGTTGGTTTGCCCACAAGAAGTTTCCTGTTCCTAGCATCTTTGGCTTGGATTCCTAGCACGTTGCCTTGGTTTCCTAGCATGTTGCCTTAGTCACATGGCCTACTATGCCTTGTCTAATTTTGCCCATACAACGTCGCCCGTTCCTAGCATCTTGGCTTGGATTCCTATCTTGTTGCCTTGGGTTTCCTAGCACGTTGCCTTGGTCACCTGGTCTACTATGCCTTGGTTGGTTTACACGCACGACGTTGCCTGTTCCTAGCACATTGCCTTGGCTTCCTAGCACGTTGCCTAGGTCACTTGGCCTACTATGCCTTAGTTTATTGGCTTGGATTCCTAACAAGTTGCCTTGGGTTTCCTAGCACGTTGGTTGGTTTGCACGCACGAAGTTTCCCGTTCCTAGCATCTTTGGCTTGGCTTCCTAGCACGTTGCCTTGGGTTTCCTAGCATGTTACCTTGGTCACATGGCCTACTATGCCTTGGTTAATTTACCCGCATGACGTTTCCCGTTCCTAGCATCTTAGCTTGGCTTCCTAGCACGTTGGCTTGGTCACTTGGCCTTCTATTCCTTAGTTGGTTTTCTCGCACGATGTTGCCCGTTCCTAGCATCTTGGCTTGGCTTCCTAGCACGTTGTCCTGATCACTCTGGACTACTTCGCCTTGGTAAGCTTGCCCCGCACGACGTTGCTCGTTCCTATCACGTTGCCTTGGGTTCTAGCACGTTGCCTTGGTCACTTGGCCTACTATGCCTTGGTTTGCCCCACACGACGTTTCCTGTTCCTAGCATATTGGCTTGGGTTCTTAGCACGTTGCCTTGGGTTTCCTAGCACCTTGCCTTGGTTACTTCGTCTCCTATGCCTTGGTTGGTTTACCCGCACGACGTTGCCCGTTCCTAGCATCTTAGGTTGGCTTCCTATCACGTTGGCTTGGTCACTTGACCTACTATTCCTTGGTTGGTTTTCCCGCGTGATGTTGCCCGTTCCAAGCATCTTGGCTTGGCTTCCTAGCACGTTGCCTTGGGTATCCTAGCACGTTGCCTTGGGTATCCTAGCACGTTGTGTTGGTCACAAGGACTAAAACGCCTTGGTTAGTTTTCCCCGCCCGACGTTGCCCATTCCTAGCACGTTGCTTTGGCTTCCTAGCATGTTACCTTGGTCACATGGCCTACTATGCCTTGGTTGGTTTGCACGCACGAAGTTGCCCTTTCCTTGCATCTTTGGCTTGGCTTCCTAGCACGTTGCCTTGGGTTTCCTAGCATGTTACCTTGGTCACATGGCCTACTATGCCTTGGTTAATTTTCCCGAACGACGTCGCCCGTTCCTAGCATCTTGGCTTGGATTCCTAGCATGTTGCCTTGGGTTTCCTAGCACGTTACCTTGGTCACTTGATCTATTATGCCTTGGTTGGTTTACCCGCATGACGTTTCCCGTTCCTAGCATCTTAGCTTGGCTTCCTAGCACGTTGGCTTGGTCACTTGGCCTACTATTCCTTAGTTGGTTTTCCCGGACGATGTTGTCCGTTCCAAGCATCTTGGCTTGGCTTCCTAGCACGTTGCCTTGGGTATCCTAGCACGTTGTCATGGTCACATGGACTACTACGCCTTGTTAGTTTTCCCCGCCCGACGTTTCCCATTCCTAGCACGTTGCCTTGGCTTCCTAACACGTTGCCTTGGTCACTTGGTCTACTATGCCATGGTTGGTTTGTCCCGCACGACGTTTCCTGTTCCTAGCATCTTGGCTTGCATTCCTGGCACGTTGCCTTGGGTTTCCTTGCACGTTGGCTTGGTCACTTGGTTTACTATGCCTTGGCTCGTTTGCCTGCACGACGTTGCCCGTTCCTAGCATCTTAACTTGGATTCCTAGCACGTTGCTATGGGTTTCCTTTCACGTTACCTTGGTCACTTGGTCTACTATGCTTTGGATGGTTTGCCCGCACGACGTTGCCCGTTCCTAGCATCTTAGCTTGGTTTCCTAGCACGTTGCCTTGGTCACTTGACCTACTATGCTTTGGTTGGTTTGCCCACACAAAAAAGTTGCCTGGTCCTAGCATCTTTGGCTTGGCTTCCTAGAACGTTGCCTTGGATATCCTAGCACGTTTCCTTGGGTATCCTAGCACGTTGTCTTGGTCACATGGACTACAACGCCTTGGTTAGTTTTCCCCGCCCAACGTTGCCCGTTCCTAGCACGTTGCCTTGGCTTCCGAGCACCTTGCCTTGGTCACTTGGGCTACTATGCCATGGCTGGTTTGTCCCGCACGACGTTTCCCGTTCCTAGCATCTTGGCTTGGATTCCTTGTACGTTGCCTTGGTCACTTGGTTTACTATGTCTTGGTTCGTTTTCCCGCACGACGTTGCCCGTTCCTAGCATCTTAACTTGGCTTCCTAGCACGTTGCTTTCAATTTCCTTGCACGTTACCTTGGTCACTTGGTCTACTATGCTTTGGTTGGTTTGCCCGCACGACGTTGCCCATTCCTAGCATCTTAGCTTGGCTTCCTAGCACGTTGCCTTGGGTTTCCTAGCACGTTGGCTTGGTCACTTGGCCTACTATGCCTTGGTTTGCCTCACAAGACGTTAGTTGTTGCTAACATATTGGCCTGGATTCCTAACACCTTGCCTTGGATTTCCTAGCACGTTGCCTTGGTCACTTGGCCTACAACGCCTTGGTTAGTTTGCCCGCACGACGTTGCGCGTTCCTAGCACCTTGGCTTGGCTTCCTAGCACGTTGCCTTGGCCTTTCTAGCACGTTGCCTTGGTCACTTGGTCTACTATGCCTTGGTTGGTTTGCCCGCACGAGGTTTCCCCTTCCTAGCATCTTAACTTGGCTTCCTAGCACGTTGCTTTCGGTTTCATCCTTGGTCACTTGGTCTAGTATACCTTGGTTGGTTTGCCCGCACGACGTTGCCCGTACCTAGCATCTTAGCTTGGCTTCCTAGCACGTTGCCTTGGTCACTTGTCCTACTATGCCTTGGTTGGTTTGCACGCACGAAGTTGCCCGTTCCTAGCATCTTTTGCTTGGTTTCCTAGCACGTTGCCTTGGGTTTCCTAGCATGTTACCTTGGTCACATGGCCTACTATGCCTTGGTTAATTTCCCCGCACGACGTCGCTCGTTCCTAGCATCTTGGCTTGGATTCCTAGCATGTTGCCTTGGGTTTCCTAGCACGTTACCTTGGTCACTTGGTCTATTATGCCTTGGTTGGTTTACCCGCATGACGTTTCCCGTTCCTAGCATCTTAGCTTGGCTTCCTAGCACGTTGGCTTGGTCACTTGGCCTACTATTCCTTAGTTGGTTTTCCCGCACGATGTTGTCCATTCCTAGCACGTTGCCATGGTCACATGGACTACTACGCCTTGGTTAGTTTTCCCCGCCCGACGTTGCCCGTTCCTAGCACGTTGCCTTGGTCACTTGGCCTACTATGCCATGGTTGGTTTGTCCAGCACGACGTTTCCTGTTCCTAGCATCTTGGCTTGGATTCTTGGCACGTTGCCTTGGGTTTCCTTGCACGTTACCTTGGTCACTTGGTCTACTATGCTTTGGTTGGTTTGCCTGCACGACGTTGCCCGTTCCTAGCATCTTAGCTTGGCTTCCATGCACGTTGCCTTGGTCACTTGACCTACTATGCTTTGGTTGGTTTGCCTACAAGAAGTTTCCTGTTCCTAGCATCTTTGGCTTGGATTCCTAGCACGTTGCCTTGGGTTTACTAGCATGTTGCCTTAGTCACATGGCCTACTATGCCTTGTCTAATTTTGCCCATACAACGTCGCCCGTTCCTAGCATCTTGGCTTGGATTCCTATCTTGTTGCCTTGGGTTTCCTAGCACGTTGCCTTGGTCACCTGGTCTACTACTCCTTGGTTGGTTTACACGCACGACGTTGCCTGTTCCTAGCACATTGCCTTGGCTTCCTAGCACGTTGCCTAGGTCACTTGGCCTACTATGCCTTAGTTTATTGGCTTGGATTCCTAACAAGTTGCCTTGCGTTTCCTAGCACGTTGCCTTGGTCACTTGGCCTACAACGCCTTGGTTGGTTTGTCCCGCACGACGTTGCCCGTTCCTAGCATCTTGGCTTGGCTTCCTAGCACGTTGCTTTGGCTTTCCTAGCACGTTGCCTTGGTCACTTGGTCTACTATGCCTTGGTTCGTTTGCCCGCACGACGTTTTTCGTTCCTAGCATTTTAACTTGGCTTCCTAGAACGTTGCTTTGGGTTTCCTAGCACGTTGCCTTGGTCACTTGGTCTATTATGCCTTGGTTGGTTTACAAGCCCAACGTTGCCCGTTCCTAGCATCTTAACTTGGCTTCCTAGCACGTTGCTTTGAGTTTCCTTGCACGTTTCCTTGGTCACTTGGTCTATTATGCCTTGGTTGGTTTACACGCCCGACGTTGCCCGTTCCTAGCATCTTATTTTGGCTTCATAGCACGTTGGCTTGGTCACTTGACCTACTATGCCTTGGTTGATTTGCCCGCACGACGTTGCCCGTTCCTAGCATCTTTCGCTTGGCTTCCTAGGACGTTGTCTTGGGTTTCCTAGCACGTTGCCTTGGTCACAAGGCCTACTTTGCCTTGGTTGATTTGCCTACACGACGTTGTCCGTTCCTAGCACATTGCCTTGGCTTCCTAGCACGTTGCCTTGGTCCCTTGGCCAACTATGCCTTGGTTTGCCTCACACGACGTTGCCTGTTGCTAGCATATTGGCTTGGATTCCTAGCATGTTGCCTTGGGTTTCCTAGCACGTTACCTTGGTCACTTGGTCTATTATGCCTTGGTTGGTTTACCCGCATGACGTTTCCCGTTCCTAGCATCTTAGCTTGGCTTCCTAGCACGTTGGCTTGGTCACTTGGCCTACTATTCCTTAGTTGGTTTTCCCGCACGATGTTGTCCGTTCCAAGCATCTTGGCTTGGCTTCCTAGCACGTTGCCTTGGGTATCCTAGCACGTTGTCATGGTCACATGGACTACTACACCTTGGTTAGTTTTCCCCGCCCGACGTTGCCCGTTCCTAGCATGTTGCCTTGGCTTCCTAACACGTTGCCTTGGTCACTTGGCCTACTATGCCATGGTTGGTTTGTCCCGCACGACGTTTCTTCGTTGAATCTTGTCTTGCATTCCTGGCACGTTGCCTTGGGTTTCCTTGCACGTTGGCTTGGTCACTTGGTTTACTATGCCTTGGTTCGTTTGCCCGCACGACGTTGCCCGTTCCTAGCATCTTAACTTGGCTTCCTAGCACATTGCTATGGGTTTCCTTTCACGTTACCTTGGTCACTTGGTCTACTATGCTTTGGATGGTTTGCCCGCACGACGTTGCTCGTTCCTAGCATCTTAGCTTGGTTTCCTAGCACGTTGCCTTGGTCACTTGACCTACTATGCTTTGGTTGGTTTGCCCACACAAAGTTGCCTGTTCCTAGCATCTTTGGCTTGGCGTCCTAGCACGTTGCCTTGGATATCCTAGCACGTTTCCTTGGGTATCCTAGCACGTTGTCTTGGTCACATGGACTACAACGCCTTGGTTAGTTTTCCCCGCCCGACGTTGCCCGTTCCTAGCACGTTGCCTTGGCTTCCGAGCACCTTGCCTTGGTCACTTGGGCTACTATGCCATGGTTGGTTTGTCCCGCACGAAGTTTCCCGTTCCTAGCATCTTGGCTTGGATTCCTTGCACGTTGCCTTGGTCACTTGGTTTACTATGTCTTGGTTCGTTTGCCCGCACGACGTTGCCCGTTCCTAGCATCTTAACTTGGCTTCCTAGCACGTTGCTTTCAATTTCCTTGCACGTTACCTTGGTCACTTGGTCTACTATGCTTTGGTTGGTTTGCCCGCACGACGTTGCCCGTTCCTAGCATCTTAGCTTGGCTTCCTAGCACGTTGCCTTGGGTTTCCTAGCACGTTGCCTTGGTCACTTGGCCTACTATGCCTTGGTTTGCCTCACAAGACGTCAGTTGTTGCTAACATATTGGCCTGGATTCCTAACACGTTGCCTTGAATTTCCTAGCACGTTGCCTTGGTCACTTGGCCTACAACGCCTTGGTTAGTTTGCCCGCACGACGTTGCGCGTTCCTAGCACCTTGGCTTGGCTTCCTAGCACGTTGCCTTGGCTTTTCTAGCACGTTGTCTTGGTCACTTGGTCTACTATGCCTTGGTTGGTTTGCCCGCACGAGGTTTCCCCTTCCTAGCATCTTAACTTGGCTTCCTAGCACGTTGCTTTCGGTTTCATCCTTGGTCACTTGGTCTAGTATACCTTGGTTGGTTTGCCCGCACGACGTTGCCCGTACCTAGCATCTTAGCTTGGCTTCCTAGCACGTTGCCTTGGTCACTTGTCCTACTATGCCTTGGTTGGTTTGCACGCACGAAGTTGCCCGTTCCTAGCATCTTTTGCTTGGCTTCCTAGCACGTTGCCTTGGGTTTCCTAGCATGTTACCTTGGTCACATGGCCTACTATGCCTTGGTTAATTTCCCCGCACGACGTCGCTCGTTCCTAGCATCTTGGCTTGGATTCCTAGCATGTTGCCTTGGGTTTCCTAGCACGTTACCTTGGTCACTTGGTCTATTATGCCTTGGTTGGTTTACCCGCATGACGTTTCCCGTTCCTAGCATCTTAGCTTGGCTTCCTAGCACGTTGGCTTGGTCACTTGGCCTACTATTCCTTAGTTGGTTTTCCCGCACGATGTTGTCCGTTCCTAGCACGTTGCCATGGTCACATGGACTACTACGCCTTGGTTAGTTTTCCCCGCCCGACGTTGCCCGTTCCTAGCACGTTGCCTTGGCTTCCTAACACGTTTCTTTGGTCACTTGGCCTACTATGCCATGGTTGGTTTGTCCAGCACGACGTTTCCTGTTCCTAGCATCTTTGCTTGGATTCTTGGCACGTTGCCTTGGGTTTCCTTGCACGTTACCTTGGTCACTTGGTCTACTATGCTTTGGTTGGTTTGCCTGCACGACGTTGCCCGTTCCTAGCATCTTAGCTTGGCTTCCATGCACGTTGCCTTGGTCACTTGACCTACTATGCTTTGGTTGGTTTGCCCACAAGAAGTTTCCTGTTCCTAGCATCTTTGGCTTGGATTCCTAGCACGTTGCCTTGGGTTTCCTAGCATGTTGCCTTAGTCACATGGCCTACTATGCCTTGTCTAATTTTGCCCATACAACGTCGCCCGTTCCTAGCATCTTGGCTTGGATTCCTATCTTGTTGCCTTGGGTTTCCTAGCACGTTGCCTTGGTCACCTGGTCTACTATGCCTTGGTTGGTTTACACGCACGACGTTGCCTGTTCCTAGCACATTGCCTTGGCTTCCTAGCACGTTGCCTAGGTCACTTGGCCTACTATGCCTTAGTTTATTGGCTTGGATTCCTAACAAGTTGCCTTGGGTTTCCTAGCACGTTGCCTTGGTCACTTGGCCTACAACGCCTTGGTTGGTTTGTCCCGCACGACGTTGCCCGTTCCTAGCATCTTGGCTTGGCTTCCTAGCACGTTGCTTTGGCTTTCCTAGCACGTTGCCTTGGTCACTTGGTCTACTATGCCTTGGTTCGTTTGCCCGCACGACGTTTTTCGTTCCTAGCATTTTAACTTGGCTTCCTATAACGTTGCTTTGGGTTTCCTAGCACGTTGCCTTGGTCACTTGGTCTATTATGCCTTGGTTGGTTTACAAGCCCAACGTTGCCCGTTCCTAACATCTTAACTTGGCTTCCTAGCACGTTGCTTTGAGTTTCCTTGCACGTTGCCTTGGTCACTTGGTCTATTATGCCTTGGTTGGTTTACACGCCCGACGTTGCCCGTTCCTAGCATCTTATTTTGGCTTCATAGCACGTTGGCTTGGTCACTTGACCTACTATGCCTTGGTTGATTTGCCCGCACGACGTTGCCCGTTCCTAGCATCTTTCGCTTGGCTTCCTAGGACGTTGTCTTGGGTTTCCTAGCACGTTGCCTTGGTCACAAGGCCTACTTTGCCTTGGTTGATTTGCCTGCACGACGTTGTCCGTTCCTAGCACATTGCCTTGGCTTCCTTGCACGTTGCCTTGGTCCCTTGGCCAACTATGCCTTGGTTTGCCTCACACGACGTTGCCTGTTGCTAGCATATTGGCTTGGATTCCTAGCATGTTGCCTTGGGTTTCCTAGCACGTTACCTTGGTCACTTGGTCTATTATGCCTTGGTTGGTTTACCCGCATGACGTTTCCCGTTCCTAGCATCTTAGCTTGGCTTCCTAGCACGTTGGCTTGGTCACTTGGCCTACTATTCCTTAGTTGGTTTTCCCGCACGATGTTGTCCGTTCCAAGCATCTTGGCTTGGCTTCCTAGCACGTTGCCTTGGGTATCCTAGCACGTTGTCATGGTCACATGGACTACTACACCTTGGTTAGTTTTCCCCGCCCGACGTTGCCCGTTCCTAGCATGTTGCCTTGGCTTCCTAACACGTTGCCTTGGTCACTTGGCCTACTATGCCATGGTTGGTTTGTCCCGCACGACGTTTCCTGTTGAATCTTGTCTTGCATTCCTGGCACGTTGCCTTGGGTTTCCTTGCACGTTGGCTTGGTCACTTGGTTTACTATGCCTTGGTTCGTTTGCCCGCACGACGTTGCCCGTTCCTAGCATCTTAACTTGGCTTCCTAGCACGTTGCTATGGGTTTCCTTTCACGTTACCTTGGTCACTTGGTCTACTATGCTTTGGATGGTTTGCCCGCACGACGTTGCTCGTTCCTAGCATCTTAGCTTGGTTTCCTAGCACGTTGCCTTGGTCACTTGACCTACTATGCTTTGGTTGGTTTGCCCACACAAAGTTGCCTGTTCCTAGCATCTTTGGCTTGGCGTCCTAGCACGTTGCCTTGGATATCCTAGCACGTTTCCTTGGGTATCCTAGCACGTTGTCTTGGTCACATGGACTACAACGCCTTGGTTAGTTTTCCCCGCCCGACGTTGCCCGTTCCTAGCACGTTGCCTTGGCTTCCGAGCACCTTGCCTTGGTCACTTGGGCTACTATGCCATGGTTGGTTTGTCCCGCACGATGTTTCCCGTTCCTAGCATATTGGCTTGGATTCCTTGCACGTTGCCTTGGTCACTTGGTTTACTATGTCTTGGTTCGTTTGCCCGCACGACGTTGCCCGTTCCTAGCTTCTTAACTTGGCTTCCTAGCACGTTGCTTTCAATTTCCTTGCACGTTACCTTGGTCACTTGGTCTACTATGCTTTGGTTGGTTTGCCCGCACGACGTTGCTCGTTCCTAGCATCTTAGCTTGGCTTCCTAGCACGTTGCCTTGGGTTTCCTAGCACGTTGGCTTGGTCACTTGGCCTACTATGCCTTGGTTTGCCTCACAAGACGTTGTTTGTTGCTAACATATTGGCCTGGATTCCTAACACGTTGCCTTGGGTTTCCTAGCACGTTGCCTTGGTCACTTGGCCTACAACGCCTTGGTTTGTTTGTCCCGCAGGACGTTGTCCGTTCCTAGTATATTGGCTTGCCTTCCTAGCACGTTGCCTTTGCTTTCCTAGCACGTTGCCTTGGTCAGTTGGTCTACTATGCCTTGGTTGGTTTGCCCACACGACATTGCCCGTTCCTAGCATCTTAACTTGGCTTCCTAGCACGTTGCGTTGGGTTTCCTTGCAAGTTGCCTTGGTCACTTGGTCTACTATGCCTTGGTTGGTTTACACGCACGACGTTACCCGTGCCTAGCATTTTTGCTTGGCTTCCTAGCACGTTGGCTTGGTCACTTGACCTACTATGCCTTGATGGGTTTGCTCGCACGACGTTGCTCGTTCCTAGCATGTTTGGCTTGGCTTCCTAGCACGTTACCTTGGCCTACTATGCCTTGGTTTGCCCCACACGACGTTGCCTGTTGCTACCATATTGGCTTTGATTCCTAACATGTTGCCTTGGTTTTCCTAGCACGTTGCCTTAGTCACTTGGCCTACAACGCCTTGGTTGGTTTGTCCCGCACGACGTTTCCCGTTCCTAGCATCTTAACTTGGCGTTCCTAGCACGTTGCTTTGGGTTTCCTTGCACGTTACCTTGGTCACTTGGTCTGTTATGCCCTGGTTGGTTTACACGCCCGACATTGCCCGTTCCTGGCATCTTAGCTTGGCTTCATAGCACGTTGGCTTGGTCACTTAACCTACTTTGCCTTGGTTGATTTGCCCGCACGACGTTGCCCGTTCCTAGCATCTTTCGCTTGGCTTCCTAGGACGTTGCCTTGGGTTTCCTAGCACGTTGCCTTTGTCACATGGCCTACTTTGCCTTGGTTAGTTTACCCCGCAAGACGTTTCCCGTTCCTAGCACATTGCCTTGGCTTCCTAGCACGTTGCCTTGGTCCCTTGGCAAACTATGCCTTGGTTTGCCTCACACGACGTTGCCTGTTGCTAGCATATTGGGCTGGATTCCTAACACGTTGCCTTGGGTTTCCTAGCACGTTGCCTTGGTCACTTGGCCTACAACGCCTTGGTTTGTTTGTCCCGCAGGATGTTGCCCGTTCCTAGTATATTGGCTTGCCTTCCTAGCACGTTGCCTTTGGTTTCCTAGCCCGTTGCCTTGGTCAGTTGGTCTACTATGCCTTGGTTGGTTTGCCCGCACGACGTTGCCCGTTCCTAGCATCTTAGCTTGGCTTCCTAGCACGTTGCCTTTGTTACTTGACCTACTATGCCTTGGTTGGTTTGCACGCATGAAGTTGCCCGTTCCTAGCATCTTTGGCTTGGCTTCCTAGCACGATGCCTTGGGTTTCGTAGCATTTTACCTTGGTCACATGGCCTACTATGCCTTGGCTAATTTGCCCGCACGACGTCTTCCGTTCCTAGCCTCTTGGTTTGGATTCCTAGCATGTTGCCTTGGGTTTCCTAGCACGTTGCCTTGGTCACTTGGTCTACTATGCCTTGGTTGGTTTACACGCACGACGTTACCCATTCCTAGCATCTTTGCATGGCTTCTAGCACGTTGGCTTGGTCACTTGACCTACTATGCCTTGATTAGTTTGCCCGTACGATGTTGCTCGTTCCTAGCATCTTTGGCTTGGCTTCCTAGGACGTTTCCTTGGCTTCCTAGCACGTTACCTTGGCCTACTATGCCTTGGTTGGCTCCACACGACGTTGCCTGTTGGTAGCATATTGGCTTGGATTCCTAACACGTTGCCTTGGGTTTCCTAGCACGTTGCCTTAGTCACTTGGCCTACAACGCCTTGGTTGGTTTGTCCCGCACGACGTTTCCCGTTCCTAGCATCTTAACTTGGCTTCCTAGCACGTTGCTTTGGGTTTCCTTGCACGTTGCCTTGGTCACTTGGTCTATTATGCCTTGGTTGGTTTACACGCCCGACGTTGCCCGTTCTTAGCATCTTAGCTTGGCTTCATAGCACGTTGGCTTGCTCACTTGACCTACAATGCCTTGGTTGATTTGCCCGCACGACATTGCCCGTTCCTAGCATCTTTCGCTTGGCTTCCTAGGACGTTGCCTTGGGTTTCCTAGCACGTTTCCTTGGTCACATGGCCTACTTTGCCTTGGTTAGTTTTCCCCGCACAATGTTGCCCGTTCCTAGCACATTGCCTTAGCTTCCTAGCACGTTGCCTTGGTCACTTGGCCAACTTTTCCTTGGTTTTCCTCACACGACGTTGCCTGTTGCTAGCATATTGGCTTGGATTCCTAACGCGTTGCTTTGGGTTTCCTAGCACGTTGCCGTGATCACTTGGCCTACAACGCCTTGGTTTGTTTGTCCCGCATGACGTTGCCCTTTCCTAGTATCTTGGCTTGCCTTCCTAGCACATTGCGTTTGCTTTCCTATCACGTTGCCTTGGTCACTTGGTCTACTATGCCTTGGTTGGTTTGCCGGTTCCCATTCCTAGCATCTTAACTTGGCTTCCTAGCACGTTGCATTGGGTTTCCTTGCACGTTGCCCTGGTCACTTGGTCTACTATGCCTTGATTGGTTTTCCCGCACGAAGTTGCTCGTTCCTAGCATCTTTGGTTTGGCTTACTAGGACGTTTCCTTGTCTTCCTAGCACGTTACCTTGGCCTACTATGCCTTGGTTTGCCCCACACGACGTTGCCTGTTGCTAGCATATTGGCTTGGATTCCTAACACGTTGCCTTGGCTTTCATAGCAAGTGGCCTTGGTCACTTGGCCTACAACGCCTTGGTTTGTTTGTCCCGCATGACGTTGCCTGTTGCTAGCATATTGGCTTGGATTCCTAGCACGTTGCCTTTGTCACTTGGCCTACAACGCCTTGGTTTATTTGTCTCGCATGATGTTGCCCGTTCCTAGTATCTTGGCTTGGCTTCCTAGCACGTTGCCTTGGTCACTTGACCTACTATGCTTTGGTTGGTTTGCCCACACGAAGTTGCTTGTTCCTAGCATCTTTGGCTTGGATTCCTAGCACGTTGCCTTGGGTTTCCTAGCACGTTGCCTTGGTCACCTGGTCTACTATGCCTTGGTTGGTTTACACGCACGACGTTGCCTGTTCCTAGCACATTGCCTTGGCTTCCTAGCACATTGCCTTGACTTCCTAGCACGTTGCCTTGGTCACTTGGCCTACTATACCTTGGTTTGTCACGCACGACGTTGCCTGTTGCTAGCATATTGGCTTGGATTCCTAGCACGTTGCCTTGGGTTTCCTAGCACGTTGCCTTGGTCACTTGGCCTACAACGCCTTGGTTGGTTTGTCTCGCACGACGTTGCCCGTTCCTAGCATCTTGACTTGGCTTCCTAGCACGTTGCGTTGGGTTTCCTTGCACGTTACCTTGGTCACTTTGTCTATTATGCCTTGGTTGGTTTACACGCCCAACGTTGCCCGTTCCTAGCATCTTAGCTTGGCTTCATAGCACGTTGGCTTGGTCACTTGACCTACTATGCCTTGGTTGATTTGCCCGCACGACGTTGCCCGTTCCTAGCATCTTTCGGTTGGCTACCTAGGACGTTGCCTTGGGTTTCCTAGCACGTTGCCTTGGTCACATGGCCTACTTTGCCTTGGTTAGTTTGCCCGCATGACGTTGCCCGTTCCTAGCACATTGCCTTGGCTTCCTAGCACGTTGCCTTGGTCCCTTGGCCAACTATTCCTTGGTTTGCCTTACATGACGTTGCCTGTTGCTAGCATATTGGCTTGGATTCCTAACACGTTGCCTTGGGTTTCCTAGCACGTTGTCGTGGTCACCTGGCCTACAACGCCTTGGTTTGTTTGTCCCGCATGACGTTGCCTGTTCCTAGTATCTTGGCTTGCCTTCCTAGCACGTTGCCTTTGCTTTCCTAGTCGGTAGCCTTGGTCAATTGGTCTACTATGCCTTGGTTGGTTTACCGTTTTCCGTTCCTAGCATCTTAACTTGGATTCCTAGTATGTTGCCTTGGGTTTCCTAGCACGTTGCCTTGGTCACTTGATCTACTATGCCTTGGTTGGTTTACACGCACGACGTTACCCGTTCCTAGCATCTTTGCATGGCTTCTAGCACGTTGGCTTGGTCACTTGACCTACTATGCCTTGATTAGTTTGCCTGTACGACGTTGCTCGTTCCTAGCATCTTTGGCTTGGCTTCCTAGGACGTTTCCTTGGCTTCCTAGCACGTTACCTTGGCCTACTATGCCTTGGTTTGCTCCACACGACGTTGCCTGTTGGTAGCATATTGGCTTGGATTCCTAACACGTTGCCTTGGGTTTCCTAGCACGTTGCCTTGGTCACTTGGCCTACAACGCCTTGGTTGGTTTGTCCCGCACGACGTTTCCCGTTCCTCGCATCTTAACTTGGCTTCCTAGCACGTTGCTTTGGGTTTCCTTGCACGTTGCCTTGGTCACTTGGTCTATTATGCCTTGGTTGGTTTACACGCCCGACGTTGCCCGTTCTTAGCATCTTAGCTTGGCTTCATAGCACGTTGGCTTGCTCACTTGACCTACTATGCCTTGGTTGATTTGCCCGCACGACATTGCCCGTTCCTAGCATCTTTCGCTTGGCTTCCTAGGACGTTGCCTTGGGTTTCCTAGCACGTTTCCTTGGTCACATGGCCTACTTTGCCTTGGTTAGTTTTCCCCGCACGATGTTGCCCGTTCCTAGCACATTGCCTTAGCTTCCTAGCACGTTGCCTTGGTCACTTGGCCAACTTTTCCTTGGTTTTCCTCACACGACGTTGCCTGTTGCTAGCATATTGGCTTGGATTCCTAACACGTTGCTTTGGGTTTCCTAGCACGTTGCCGTGATCACTTGGCCTACAACGCCTTGGTTTGTTTGTCCCGCATGACGTTGCCCTTTCCTAGTATCTTGGCTTGCCTTCCTAGCACATTGCGTTTGCTTTCCTATCACGTTGCCTTGGTCACTTGGTCTACTATGCCTTGGTTGGTTTGCCGGTTCCCATTCCTAGCATCTTAACTTGGCTTCCTAGCACGTTGCATTGGGTTTCCTTGCACGTTGCCCTGGTCACTTGGTCTACTATGCCTTGATTGGTTTTCCCGCACGAAGTTGCTCGTTCCTAGCATCTTTGGTTTGGCTTACTAGGACGTTTCCTTGTCTTCCTAGCACGTTACCTTGGCCTACTATGCCTTGGTTTGCCCCACACGACGTTGCCTGTTGCTAGCATATTGGCTTGGATTCCTAACACGTTGCCTTGGCTTTCATAGCAAGTGGCCTTGGTCACTTGGCCTACAACGCCTTGGTTTGTTTGTCCCGCATGACGTTGCCTGTTGCTAGCATATTGGCTTGGATTCCTAGCACGTTGCCTTTGTCACTTGGCCTACAACGCCTTGGTTTATTTGTCTCGCATGATGTTGCCCGTTCCTAGTATCTTGGCTTGGCTTCCTAGCACGTTGCCTTGGTCACTTGACCTACTATGCTTTGGTTGGTTTGCCCACACGAAGTTGCTTGTTCCTAGCATCTTTGGCTTGGATTCCTAGCACGTTGCCTTGGGTTTCCTAGCACGTTGCCTTGGTCACCTGGTCTACTATGCCTTGGTTGGTTTACACGCACGACGTTGCCTGTTCCTAGCACATTGCCTTGGCTTCCTAGCACATTGCCTTGACTTCCTAGCACGTTGCCTTGGTCACTTGGCCTACTATACCTTGGTTTGTCACGCACGACGTTGCCTGTTGCTAGCATATTGGCTTGGATTCCTAGCACGTTGCCTTGGGTTTCCTAGCACGTTGCCTTGGTCACTTGGCCTACAACGCCTTGGTTGGTTTGTCTCGCACGACGTTGCCCGTTCCTAGCATCTTGACTTGGCTTCCTAGCACGTTGCGTTGGGTTTCCTTGCATGTTACGTTGGTCACTTTGTCTATTATGCCTTGGTTGGTTTACACGCCCAACGTTGCCCGTTCCTAGCATCTTAGCTTGGCTTCATAGCACGTTGGCTTGGTCACTTGACCTACTATGCCTTGGTTGATTTGCCCGCACGACGTTGCCCGTTCCTAGCATCTTTCGGTTGGCTACCTAGGACGTTGCCTTGGGTTTCCTAGCACGTTGCCTTGGTCACATGGCCTACTTTGCCTTGGTTAGTTTGCCCGCATGACGTTGCCCGTTCCTAGCACATTGCCTTGGCTTCCTAGCACGTTGCCTTGGTCCCTTGGCCAACTATTCCTTGGTTTGCCTCACATGACGTTGCCTGTTGCTAGCATATTGGCTTGGATTCCTAACACTTTGCCTTGGGTTTCCTAGCACGTTGTCGTGGTCACCTGGCCTACAACGCCTTGGTTTGTTTGTCCCGCATGACGTTGCCTGTTCCTAGTATCTTGGCTTGCCTTCCTAGCACGTTGCCTTTGCTTTCCTAGTCGGTAGCCTTGGTCAATTGGTCTACTATGCCTTGGTTGGTTTGCCGTTTCCCGTTCCTAGCATCTTAACTTGGATTCCTAGCATGTTGCCTTGGGTTTCCTAGCACGTTGCCTTGGTCACTAGATCTACTATGCCTTGGTTGGTTTACACGCACGACGTTACCCGTTCCTAGCATCTTTGCATGGCTTCTAGCACGTTGGCTTGGTCACTTGACCTACTATGCCTTGATTAGTTTGCCCGTACGACGTTGCTCGTTCCTAGCATCTTTGGCTTGGCTTCCTAGGACGTTTCCTTGGCTTCCTAGCACGTTACCTTGGCCTACTATGCCTTGGTTTGCTCCACACGACGTTGCCTGTTGGTAGCATATTGGCTTGGATTCCTAACACGTTGCCTTGGGTTTCCTAGCACGTTGCCTTAGTCACTTGGCCTACAACGCCTTGGTTGGTTTGTCCCGCACGACGTTTCCCGTTCCTAGCTTCTTAACTTGGCTTCCTAGCACGTTGCTTTGGGTTTCCTTGCACGTTGCCTTGGTCACTTGGTCTATTATGCCTTGGTTGGTTTACACACCCGACGTTGCCCGTTCTTAGCATCTTAGCTTGGCTTCATAGCACGTTGCTTGCTCACTTGACCTACTATGCCTTGGTTGATTTGCCCGCACGACATTGCCCGTTCCTAGCATCTTTTGCTTGGCTTCCTAGGACGTTGCCTTGGGTTTCCTAGCACGTTGCCTTTGTCACATGGCCTACTTTGCTTTGGTTAGTTTGCCCCGCAAGACGTTGCCCGTTCCTAGCACATTGCCTTGGCTTCCTAGCACGTTGCTTTGGTCCCTTGGCCAACTATGCCTTGGTTTGCCTCACACGACGTTGCCTGTTGCTAGCATAATGGGCTGGATTCCTAACACGTTGCCTTGGGTTTCCTAGCACGTTGCCTTGGTCACTTGGCCTACAACGCCTTGGTTTGTTTGTCCCGCAGGACGTTGCCCGTTCCTAGTATATTGGCTTGCCTTCCTAGCACGTTGCCTTTGCTTTCCTAGCACGTTGCCTTGGTCAGTTGGTCTACTATGCCTTGGTTGGTTAGCCCGCACGACGTTGCCCGTTCCTAGCATCTTAGCTTGGCTTCCTAGCACGTTGCCTTGGTTACTTGACCTACTATGCCTTGGTTGGTTTGCACGCATGAAGTTGCCCGTTCCTAGCATCTTTGGCTTGGCCACCTAGCACGATGCCTTGGGTTTCGTAGCATTTTACCTTGGTCACATGGCCTACTATTGCTTGGCTAATTTGCCGGCACGACGTCTTCCGTTCCTGGCCTCTTGGTTTTGATTCCTAGCATGTTGCCTTGGGTTTCCTAGCACGTTGCCTTGGTCACTTGGTCTACTATGCCTTGGTTGGTTTACACGCACGACGTTACCCGTTCCTAGCATCTTTGCATGGCTTCTAGCACGTTGGCTTGGTCACTTGACCTACTATGCCTTGATTAGTTTGCCCGTACGACATTGCTCGTTCCTAGCATCTTTGGCTTGGCTTACTAGGACGTTTCCTTGGCTTCCTAGCACGTTACCTTGGCCTACTATGCCTTGGTTTGCTCCACACGACGTTGCCTGTTGGTAGCATATTGGCTTGGATTCCTAACACGTTGCCTTGGGTTTCCTAGCACGTTGCCTTAGTCACTTGGCCTACAACGCCTTGGTTGGTTTGTCCCGCACGACGTTTCCCGTTCCTAGCATCTTAACTTGGCTTCCTAGCACGTTGCTTTGGGTTTCCTTGCACGTTGCCTTGGTCACTTGGTCTATTATGCCTTGGTTGGTTTACACGCCCGACGTTGCCCGTTCTTAGCATCTTAGCTTGACTTCATAGCACGTTGGCTTGCTCACTTGACCTACTATGCCTTGGTTGATTTGCCCGCACGACATTGCCCGTTCCTAGCATCTTTCGCTTGGCTTCCTAGGACGTTGCCTTGGGTTTCCTAGCACGTTGCCTTTGTCACATGGCCTACTTTGCTTTGGTTAGTTTGCCCCGCAAGACGTTGCCCGTTCCTAGCACATTGCCTTGGCTTCCTAGCACGTTGCCTTGGTCCCTTGGCCAACTATGCCTTGGTTTGCCTCACACGACGTTGCCTGTTGCTAGCATATTGGGCTGGATTCCTAACACGTTGCCTTGGGTTTCCTAGCACGTTGCCTTGGTCACTTGGCCTACAACGCCTTGGTTTGTTTGTCTCGCAGGACGTTGCCCGTTCCTAGTATATTGGCTTGCCTTCCTAGCACGTTGCCTTTGCTTTCCTAGCACGTTGCCTTGGTCAGTTGGTCTACTATGCCTTGGTTGGTTAGCCCGCACGACGTTGCCCGTTCCTAGCATCTTAGCTTGGCTTCCTAGCACGTTGCCTTGGTTACTTGACCTACTATGCCTTGGTTGGTTTGCACGCATGAAGTTGCCCGTTCCTAGCATCTTTGGCTTGGCCTCCTAGCACGATGCCTTGGGTTTCGTAGCATTTTACCTTGGTCACATGGCCTACTATTGCTTGGCTAATTTGCCGGCACGACGTCTTCCGTTCCTGGCCTCTTGGTTTTGATTCCTAGCATGTTGCCTTGGGTTTCCTAGCACGTTGCCTTGGTCACTTGGTCTACTATGCCTTGGTTGGTTTACACGCACGACGTTACCCGTTCCTAGCATCTTTGCATGGCTTCTAGCACGTTGGCTTGGTCACTTGACCTACTATGCCTTGATTAGTTTGCCCGTACGACATTGCTCGTTCCTAGCATCTTTGGCTTGGCTTACTAGGACGTTTCCTTGGCTTCCTAGCACGTTACCTTGGCCTACTATGCCTTGGTTTGCTCCACACGACGTTGCCTGTTGGTAGCATATTGGCTTGGATTCCTAACACGTTGCCTTGGGTTTCCTAGCACGTTGCCTTAGTCACTTGGCCTACAACGCCTTGGTTGGTTTGTCCCGCACGACGTTTCCCGTTCCTAGCATCTTAACTTGGCTTCCTAGCACGTTGCTTTGGGTTTCCTTGCACGTTGCCTTGGTCACTTGGTCTATTATGCCTTGGTTGGTTTACACGTCCGACGTTGCCCGTTCTTAGCATCTTAGCTTGACTTCATAGCACGTTGGCTTGCTCACTTGACCTACTATGCCTTGGTTGATTTTCCCGCACGACATTGCCCGTTCCTAGCATCTTTCGCTTGGCTTCCTAGGACGTTGCCTTGGGTTTCCTAGCACGTTGCCTTGGTCACATGGCCTACTTTGCCTTGGTTAGTTTTCCCCGCACGATGTTGCCCGTTCCTAGCACATTGCCTTAGCTTCCTAGCACGTTGCCTTGGTCACTTGGGCAACTTTTCCTTGGTTTGCCTCACACGACGTTGCCTGTTGCTAGCATATTGGCTTGGATTCCTAACACGTTGCTTTGGGTTTCCTAGCACGTTGCCGTGATCACTTGGCCTACAACGCCTTGGTTTGTTTGTCCCGCATGACGTTGCCCTTTCCTACTATCTTGGCTTGCCTTCCTAGCACATTGCCTTTGCTTTCCTATCACGTTGCCTTGGTCACTTGGTCTACTATGCCTTGGTTGGTTTGTCGGTTCCCATTCCTAGCATCTTAACTTGGCTTCCTAGCACGTTGCATTGGGTTTCCTTGCACGTTGCCTTGTTCACTTGGTCTACTATGCCTTGATTGGTTTGCCCGCACGAAGTTGCTCGTTCCTAGCATCTTTGGTTTGGCTTCCTAGGACGTTTCCTTGTCTTCCTAGCACGTTACCTTGGCCTACTATGCCTTGGTTTGCCCCACACGACGTTGCCTGTTGCTAGCATATTGGCTTGGATTCCTAACACGTTGCCTTGGCTTTCCTAGCAAGTGGCCTTGGTCACTTGGCCTACAACGTCTTGGTTTGTTTGTCCCGCATGACATTGCCTGTTGCTAGCATATTGGCTTGGATTCCTAGCACGTTGCCTTTGTCACTTGGCCTACAACGCCTTGGTTTATTTGTCCCGCATGATGTTGCCCGTTCCTAGTATCTTGGCTTGGCTTCCTAGCACGTTGCCTTGGTCACTTGACCTACTATGCTTTGGTTGGTTTGCCCACACGAAGTTGCTTGTTCCTAGCATCTTTGGCTTGGATTCCTAGCACGTTGCCTTGGGTTTCCTAGCACGTTGCCTTGGTCACCTGGTCTACTATGCCTTGGTTGGTTTACACGCACGACGTTGCCTGTTCCTAGCACATTGCCTTGGCTTCCTAGCACATTGCCTTGACTTCCTAGCACGTTGCCTTGGTCACTTGGCCTACTATACCTTGGTTTGTCACGCACGACGTTGCCTGTTGCTAGCATATTGGCTTGGATTCCTAGCACGTTGCCTTGGGTTTCCTAGCACGTTGCCTTGGTCACTTGGCCTACAACGCCTTGGTTGGTTTGTCTCGCACGACGTTGCGCGTTCCTAGAATCTTGACTTGGCTTCCTAGCACGTTGCGTTGGGTTTCCTTGCACTATGCCTTGGTCACTTTGTCTATTATGCCTTGGTTGGTTTACACGCCCAACGTTGCCCGTTCCTAGCATCTTAGCTTGGCTTCATAGCACGTTGGCTTGGTCACTTGACCTACTATGCCTTGGTTGATTTGCCCGCACGACGTTACCCGTTCCTAGCATCTTTCGGTTGGCTTCCTAGGACGTTGCCTTGGGTTTCCTAGCACGTTGCCATGGTCACATGGCCTACTTTGCCTTGGTTAGTTTGCCCGCACGACGTTGCCCGTTCCTAGCACATTGCCTTGGCTTCCTAGCACGTTGCCTTGGTCCCTTGGCCAACTATGCCTTGGTTTGCTTCACATGACGTTGCCTGTTGCTAGCATATTGGCTTGGATTCCTAACACGTTGCCTTGGGTTTCCTAGCACGTTGCCGTGGTCACTTGGCCTACAACGCCTTGGTTTGTTTGTCCCGCATGACGTTGCCCGTTCCTAGTATCTTGGCTTGCCTTCCTAGCACGTTGCCTTTGCTTTCCTAGTCGGTAGCCTTGGTCAATTGGTCTACTATGCCTTGGTTGGTTTTCCGTTTCCCGTTCCTTGCATCTTAACTTGGATTCCTAGCATGTTGCCTTGGGTTTCCTAGCACGTTGCCTTGGTCACTTGGTCTACTATGCCTTGGTTGGTTTACACGCACGACGTTACCCGTTCCTAGCATCTTTGCATGGCTTCTAGCACGTTGGCTTGGTCACTTGACCTACTATGCCTTGATTAGTTTGCCCGTACGACGTTGCTCGTTCCTAGCATCTTTGGCTTGGCTTCCTAGCACGTTGCCTTGGTCCCTTGGCCAACTATGCCTTGGTTTGCTTCACATGACGTTGCCTGTTGCTAGCATATTGGCTTGGATTCCTAACACGTTGCCTTGGGTTTCCTAGCACGTTGCCGTGGTCACTTGGCCTACAACGCCTTGGTTTGTTTGTCCCGCATGACGTTGCCCGTTCCTAGTATCTTGGCTTGCCTTCCTAGCACGTTGCCTTTGCTTTCCTAGTCGGTAGCCTTGGTCAATTGGTCTACTATGCCTTGGTTGGTTTTCCGTTTCCCGTTCCTTGCATCTTAACTTGGATTCCTAGCATGTTGCCTTGGGTTTCCTAGCACGTTGCCTTGGTCACTTGGTCTACTATGCCTTGGTTGGTTTACACGCACGACGTTACCCGTTCCTAGCATCTTTGCATGGCTTCTAGCACGTTGGCTTGGTCACTTGACCTACTATGCCTTGATTAGTTTGCCCGTACGACGTTGCTCGTTCCTAGCATCTTTGGCTTGGCTTCCTAGGACGTTTCCTTGGCTTCCTAGCACGTTACCTTGGCCTACTATGCCTTGGTTTGCTCCACACGACGTTGCCTGTTGGTAGCATATTGCCTTGGTCCCTTGGCCAACTATGCCTTGGTTTGTCTCACACGACGTTGCCTGTTGCTAGCATATTGGGCTGGATTCCTAACACGTTGCCTTGGGTTTCCTAGCACGTTGCCTTGGTCACTTGGCCTACAACGCCTTGGTTTGTTTGTCCCGCAGGACGTTGCCCGTTCCTAGTATATTGGCTTGCCTTCCTAGCACGTTGCCTTTGCTTTCCTAGCACGTTGCCTTGGTCAGTTGGTCTACTATGCCTTGGTTGGTTTGCCCGCACGACGTTGCCCGTTCCTAGCATCTTAGCTTGGCTTCCTAGCACGTTGCCTTGGTTACTTGACCTACTATGCCTTGGTTGGTTTGCACGCATGAAGTTGCCCGTTCCTAGCATCTTTGGCTTGGCCTCCTAGCACGATGCCTTGGGTTTCGTAGCATTTTACCTTGGTCACATGGCCTACTATTGCTTGGCTAATTTGCCCACACGACGTCTTCCGTTCCTGGCCTCTTGGTTTGGATTCCTAGCATGCTGCCTTGGGTTTCCTAGCATGTTGCCTTGGTCACTTGGCCTACAACGCCTTGGTTGGTTTACATGCACGACGTTACCCGTTCCTAGTATCTTGGCTTGGCTTCCTAGCACGTTGCCTTGGTCACTTGACCTACTATGCTTTGGTTGGTTTGCCCACACGAAGTTTCTTGTTCCTAGCATCTTTGGCTTGGATTCCTAACACGTTGCCTTGGGTTTCCTAGCACGTTGCCTTGGTCACCTGGTCTACTATGCCTTGGTTGGTTTACACGCACGACGTTGCCTGTTCCTAGCACATTGCCTTGGCTTCCTAGCACATTGCCTTGACTTCCTAGCACGTTGCCTTGGTCACTTGGCCTACTATACCTTGGTTTGTCACGCACGACGTTGCCTGTTGCTAGCATATTGGCTTGGATTCCTAGCACGTTGCCTTGGGTTTCCTGGCACGTTGCCTTGGTCACTTGGCCTACAACGCCTTGGTTGGTTTGTCTCGCACGACGTTGCCCGTTCCTAGCATCTTGACTTGGCTTCCTAACACGGTGCGTTGGGTTTCCTTGCACGTTGCCTTGGTCACTTTGTCTATTATGCCTTGGTTGGTTTACACGCCCAACGTTGCCCGTTCCTAGCATCTTAGCTTGGCTTCATAGCACGTTGGCTTGGTCACTTGACCTACTATGCCTTGGTTGATTTGCCCGCACGACGTTGCCCGTTCCTAGCATCTTTCGGTTGGCTACCTAGGACGTTGCCTTGGGTTTCCTAGCACGTTGCCTTGGTCACGTGGCCTACTTTGCCTTGGTTAGTTTGCCCGCATGATGTTGCCCGTTCCTAGCACATAGCCTTGGCTTCCTAGCACGTTGCCTTGGTCCCTTGGCCAACTATGCCTTGGTTTGCCTCACATGACGTTGCCTGTTGCTAGCATATTGGCTTGGATTCCTAACACGTTGCCTTGGGTTTCCTAGCACGTTGTCGTGGTCACCTGGCCTACAACGCCTTGGTTTGTTTGTCCCGCATGACGTTGCCTGTTCCTAGTATCTTGGCTTGCCTTCCTAGCACGTTGCCTTTGCTTTCCTAGTCGGTAGCCTTGGTCAATTGGTTTACTATGCCTTGGTTGGTTTGCCGTTTCCCGTTCCTAGCATCTTAACTTGGATTCCTAGCATGTTGCCTTGGGTTTCCTAGCACGTTGCCTTGGTCACTTGATCTACTATGCCTTGGTTGGTTTACACGCACGACGTTACCCGTTCCTAGCATCTTTGCATGGCTTCTAGCACGTTGGCTTGGTCACTTGACCTACTATGCCTTGATTAGTTTGCACGTACGACGTTGCTCGTTCCTAGCATCTTTGGCTTGGCTTCCTAGGACGTTTCCTTGGCTTCCTAGCACGTTACCTTGGCCTACTATGCCTTGGTTTGCTCCACACGACGTTGCCTGTTGGTAGCATATTGGCTTGGATTCCTAACACGTTGCCTTGGGTTTCCTAGCACGTTGCCTTAGTCACTTGGCCTACAACGCCTTGGTTGGTTTGTCCCGCACGACGTTTCCCGTTCCTAGCTTCTTAACTTGGCTTCCTAGCACGTTGCTTTGGGTTTCCTTGCACGTTGCCTTGGTCACTTGGTCTATTATGCCTTGGTTGGTTTACACGCCCGACGTTGCCCGTTCTTAGCATCTTAGCTTGGCTTCATAGCACATTGCTTGCTCACTTGACCTACTATGCCTTGGTTGATTTGCCCGCACGACATTGCCCGTTCCTAGCATCTTTTGCTTGGCTTCCTAGGACGTTGCCTTGGGTTTCCTAGCACGTTGCCTTTGTCACATGGCCTACTTTGCCTTGGTTAGTTTGCCCCGCAAGACGTTGCCCGTTCCTAGCACATTGCCTTGGCTTCCTAGCACGTTGCCTTGGTCCCTTGGCCAACTATGCCTTGGTTTGCCTCACACGACGTTGCCTGTTGCTAGCATATTGGGCTGGATTCCTAACACGTTGCCTTGGGTTTCCTAGCACGTTGCCTTGGTCACTTGGCCTACAACGCCTTGGTTTGTTTGTCCCGCAGGACGTTGCTCGTTCCTAGTATATTGGCTTGCCTTCCTAGCACGTTGCCTTTGCTTTCCTAGCACGTTGCCTTGGTCAGTTGGTCTACTATGCCTTGGTTGGTTTGCCCGCACGACGTTGCCCGTTCCTAGCATCTTAGCTTGGCTTCCTAGCACGTTGCCTTGGTTACTTGACCTACTATGCCTTGGTTGGTTTGCACGCATGAAGTTGCCCGTTCCTAGCATCTTTGGCTTGGCCTCCTAGCACGATGCCTTGGGTTTCGTAGCATTTTACCTTGGTCACATGGCCTACTATTGCTTGGCTAATTTGCCCGCACGACGTCTTCCGTTCCTGGCCTCTTGGTTTGGATTCCTAGCATGTTGCCTTGGGTTTCCTAGCACGTTGCCTTGGTCACTTGGTCTACTATGCCTTGGTTGGTTTACACGCACGACGTTACCCGTTCCTAGCATCTTTGCATGGCTTCTAGCACGTTGGCTTGGTCACTTGACCTACTATGCCTTGATTAGTTTGTCCGTACGACATTGCTCGTTCCTAGCATCTTTGGCTTGGCTTACTAGGACGTTTCCTTGGCTTCCTAGCACGTTACCTTGGCCTACTATGCCTTGGTTTGCTCCACACGACGTTGCCTGTTGGTAGCATATTGGCTTGGATTCCTAACACGTTGCCTTGGGTTTCCTAGCACGTTGCCTTAGTCACTTGGCCTACAACGCCTTGGTTGGTTTGTCCCGCACGACGTTACCCGTTCCTAGCATCTTAACTTGGCTTCCTAGCACGTTGCTTTGGGTTTCCTTGCACGTTGCCTTGGTCACTTGGTCTATTATGCCTTGGTTGGTTTACACGCCCGACGTTGCCCGTTCTTAGCATCTTAGCTTGGCTTCATAGCACGTTGGCTTGCTCACTTGACCTACTATGCCTTGGTTGATTTGCCCGCACGACATTGCCTGTTCCTAGCATCTTTCGCTTGGCTTCCTAGGACGTTGCCTTGGGTTTCCTAGCACGTTGCCTTGGTCACATGGCCTACTTTGCCTTGGTTAGTTTTCCCCGCACGATGTTGCCCGTTCCTAGCACATTGCCTTAGCTTCCTAGCACGTTGGCTTGGTCACTTGGCCAACTTTTCCTTGGTTTGCCTCACACGACGTTGCCTGTTGCTAGCATATTGGCTTGGATTCCTAACACGTTGCTTTGGGTTTCCTAGCACGTTGCCGTGATCACTTGGCCTACAACGCCTTGGTTTGTTTGTCCCGCATGACGTTGCCCTTTCCTACTATCTTGGCTTGCCTTCCTAGCACATTGCCTTTGCTTTCCTATCACGTTGCCTTGGTCACTTGGTCTACTATGCCTTGGTTGGTTTGCCGGTTCCCATTCCTAGCATCTTAACTTGGCCTCCTAGCACGTTGCATTGGGTTTCCTTGCACGTTGCCTTGGTCACTTGGTCTACTATGCCTTGATTGGTTTGCCCGCACGAAGTTGCTCGTTCCTAGCATCTTTGGTTTGGCTTCCTAGGACGTTTCCTTGTCTTCCTAGCACGTTACCTTGGCTTACTATGCCTTGGTTTGCCCCACACGACGTTGCCTGTTGCTAGCATATTGGCTTGGATTCCTAACACGTTGCCTTGGCTTTCCTAGCAAGTGGCCTTGGTCACTTGGCCTACAACGCCTTGGTTTGTTTGTCCCGCATGAAGTTGCCTGTTGCTAGCATATTGGCTTGGATTCCTAGCACGTTGCCTTTGTCACTTGGCCTACAACGCCTTGGTTTATTTGTCCCGCATGATGTTGCCCGTTCCTAGTATCTTGGCTTGGCTTCCTAGCACGTTGCCTTGGTCACTTGACCTACTATGCTTTGGTTGGTTTGCCCACACGAAGTTGCTTGTTCCTAGCATCTTTGGCTTGGATTCCTAGCACGTTGCCTTGGGTTTCCTAGCACGTTGCCTTGGTCACCTGGTCTACTATGCCTTGGTTGGTTTACACGCACGACGTTGCCTATTCCTAGCACATTGCCTTGGCTTCCTAGCACATTGCCTTGACTTCCTAGCACGTTGCCTTGGTCACTTGGCCTACTATACCTTGGTTTGTCACGCACGACGTTGCCTGTTGCTAGCATATTGGCTTGGATTCCTAGCACGTTGCCTTGGGTTTCCTAGCACGTTGCCTTGGTCACTTGGCCTACAACGCCTTGGTTGCTTTGTCTCGCACGACGTTGCCCGTTCCTAGCATCTTGACTTGGCTTCCTAACACGTTGCGTTGGGTTTCGTTGCACGTTGCCTTGGTCACTTTGTCTATTATGCCTTGGTTGGTTTACACGCCCAACGTTGCCCGTTCCTAGCATCTTAGCTTGGCTTCATAGCACGTTGGCTTGGTCACTTGACCTACTATGCCTTGGTTGATTTGCCCGCACGACGTTGCCCGTTCCTAGCATCTTTCGGTTGGCTTCCTAGGACGTTGCCTTGGGTTTCCTAGCACGTTGCCTTGGTCACATGGCCTACTTTGCCTTGGTTAGTTTGCCCGCACGACGTTGCCCGTTCCTAGCACATTGCCTTGGCTTCCTAGCACGTTGCCTTGGTCCCTTGGCCAACTATGCCTTGGTTTGCCTCACATGACGTTGCCTGTTGCTAGCATATTGGCTTGGATTCCTAACACGTTGCCTTGGGTTTCCTAGCACGTTGCCGTGGTCACTTGGCCTACAACGCCTTGGTTTGTTTGTCCCGCATGACGTTGCCCGTTCCTAGTATCTTGGCTTGCCTTCCTAGCACGTTGCCTTTGCTTTCCTAGTCGGTAGCCTTGGTCAATTGGTCTACTATGCCTTGGTTGGTTTTCCGTTTCCCGTTCCTAGCATCTTAACTTGGATTCCTAGCATGTTGCCTTGGGTTTCCTAGCACGTTGCCTTGGTCACTTGGTCTACTATGCCTTGGTTGGTTTACACGCACGACGTTACCCGTTCCAAGCATCTTTGCATGGCTTCTAGCACGTTGGCTTGGTCACTTGACCTACTATGCCTTGATTAGTTTGCCCGTACGACGTTGCTCGTTCCTAGCATCTTTGGCTTGGCTTCCTAGGACGTTTCCTTGGCTTCCTAGCACGTTACCTTGGCCTACTATGCCTTGGTTTGCTCCACACGACGTTGCCTGTTGGTAGCATATTGGCTTGGATTCCTAACACGTTGCCTTGGGTTTCCTAGCACGTTGCCTTAGTCACTTGGCCTACAACGCCTTGGTTGGTTTGTCCCGCACGACGTTTCCCGTTCCTAGCATCTTAACTTGGCTTCCTAGCACGTTGCTTTGGGTTTCCTTGCACGTTGCCTTGGTCACTTGGTCTATTATGCCTTGGTTGGTTTACACGCCCGACGTTGCCCGTTCTTAGCATCTTAGCTTGGCTTCATAGCACGTTGGCTTGCTCACTTGACCTACTATGCCTTGGTTGATTTGCCCGCACGACATTGCCCGTTCCTAGCATCTTTCGCTTGGCTTCCTAGGACGTTGCCTTGGGTTTCCTAGCACGTTGCCTTGGTCACATGGCCTACTTTGCCTTGGTTAGTTTTCCCCGCACGATGTTGCCCGTTCCTAGCACATTGCCTTAGCTTCCTAGCACGTTGCCTTGGTCACTTGGCCAACTTTTCCTTGGTTTGCCTCACACGATGTTGCCTGTTGCTAGCATATTGGCTTGGATTCCTAACACGTTGCTTTGGGTTTCCTAGCACGTTGCCGTGATCACTTGGCCTACAACGCCTTGGTTTGTTTGTCCCGCATGACGTTGCCCGTTCCTAGTATCTTGGCTTGCCTTCCTAGCACATTGCCTTTGCTTTCCTATCATGTTGCCTTGGTCACTTGGTCTACTATGCCTTGGTTGGTTTGCCGGTTCCCATTCCTAGCATCTTAACTTGGCTTCCTAGCACGTTGCGTTGGGTTTCCTTGCACGTTGCCTTGGTCACTTGGTCTACTATGCCTTGGTTGGTTTGCCCGCACAACGTTGCTCGTTCCTAGCATCTTTGGCTTGGCTTCCTAGGACGTTTCCTTGTCTTCCTAGCGCGTTACCTTGGCCTACTATGCCTTGGTTTGCCCCACACGACGTTTCCTGTTGCTAGCATATTGGCTTGGATTCCTAACACGTTGCCTTGGGTTTCCTAGCAAGTGGCCTTGGTCTTGGCCTACAACGCCTTGGTTTGTTTGTCCCGCATGACGTTGCCTGTTGCTAGCACATTGCTAGCATAAAGGCATACCTTTAATTCATGAACCTAGACATGCTTAATACCTTTATTCAAAAGACTTTTGGACATCTAAAGCCTAAGATAGCAAAAAAAAAACGAATTAGGCTTTATTTGAAAGTTTATGGGGCCTAAAAACTACTTAAGGCAAAGTGAAAGGTTCAATTTGGGCTCTAAAAGGAATGGTTGATGGATTTATTATTTGAAGTGGCCCAAATGATTCTTTTTATGGTCTTTTATTGATCCAAAGCTCCAATATGCATAATCCAATGTGTTACATGCAAATCTTCATCGGTCTTTACTTCATTTACTTGAACCGCCGCAACTAAGCACATCAATGCTTCCTTGATTTGTGTCGATCTTGATCTTGTAACAGGGCCATCTTGAATCTTCAATGGGTCTTTCAATGCGTGAGAAGTATGGTTGGATGGTTCTCCATCATTCTCTCCCCCTTGAAAAGGATTCGTCCACGAATCATCACCTACATCATAAGGAGAAAGATCAGCAACATTAAAAGTAGAGCTTACTTGATACTCACCAGGAAGATCAAGCTTATAAGCATTATCATTGATTCTTTGGATGACTTGAAATGGTCCATCTCCTCTAGGATGCAACTTTGATCTTCTTTTTGCGGGAAACCTTTCTTTCCTCAAGTGCAACCATACCCAATCACCGGGTTCAAACACAACTCTCTTTCTACCTTTGTTTGCTTGCTTCATGTATTGATCGGTTCTCTTCTCAATGTTTTGTCTTACCTTCTCATGCAATTTTCTCACTAGTTCATCCTTCCTTTTTCCATCTAGACTCGTACGCTCTTCAATGGGAATAGGAACAAGATCAAGGGGACTCAAAGGATTGAAACCATACACAATCTCAGAAGGAGAATAGGTAGTAGTAGAATGAACAGTTCGATTATAAGCAAACTCAACAAATGGCAAACAACTCTCCCAAATTTTCAAATTCTTTGAAATAACAGCTCTAAGTAATTGAGATAACGTTCTATTAACTACTTCAGTCTGTTCGTCAGTTTGGGGATGACTTGCAGTAGAGAATAAAAGTTTAGTACCAAGTTTACTCCAAAGCATACGCCAAAAGTGACTCAAAAATTTGACATCCCCTATCACTTACAATAGTACGTGGTACACCATGTAGACGCACTATCTCTTTAAAGAACAAGTCAGCAATGTGTGACGCATCATCGGTTTTATGACATGGAATAAAGTGTGCCATCTTGGAAAAACGATCAACGACGACAAAAATAGAATCTCGGCCATTCTTTGTCCTAGGCAATCCTAGCACAAAGTCCATGGATATATCTACCCATGGTTCACAAGGAATTGGTAGGGGGGTATACAATCCATGAGGCTTAGATTTTGATTTGGCTTGTTTACAAGTCACACATCTTTCACAAATTTTATTTACATCTTCACGCATTTTTGGCCAAAAGAAATGTTCTTTTAAAACTTCTAAAGTCTTTTGAACTCCAAAGTGACCCATTAGACCTCCCCCATGAGCCTCACGCACAAGTAATTCACGCAGAGAACACTTTGGAATGCACAACTTGTTTTCTTTGAAAAGGTATCCTTCGTGCTTATAAAATTTATCAAGTGATCCATGTTCACATGCAACATATAAAGAAGAAAAATCAGAGTCTTCCACATAAATTTCCTTAATTGATTCAAATCCAAGAAGTTTAGAACTCAAAGTGGTGATGAGACTATGACGTCTTGACAACGCATCAGCCACAATGTTTTCTTTTCCTTTTTTGTATTTAATCACGTAAGGAAATGACTCAAGAAACTCAACCCACTTGATATGCCTTCTACTTAGCTTACCTTGACTCTTGAGATACTTAAGAGATTCGTGATCCGTATGTATCACAAACTCTTTTGGTCTCAAATAATGCTGCCACGTTTGCAAAGACCTTACCAAAGCATAAAGTTCTTTGTCATATGTTGAATAATTCAATTGTGCCCCCTTAATTTTTTCACTAAAAGATGCAATTGGACGACTTTCTTGTATTAAAACAGCCCCAATACCCACCCCGGACGCATCACACTCAAGTTCAAACATCTTATCAAAATTTGGTAATGCAAGAATAGGAGAAGAGGTCAACCTTTCCTTTAATAAGTCAAAGGCATCTTGTTGCTTTTCTCCATATTGAAAACTTACCTCTTTCTTCACAAGTTCGTTGAGCGGAGCGGCTGTGCTAAAGTCACGAACAAACCTTCGGTAGAAGCTGGCAAGTCCGTGAAAACTTCTTACCTCCGAAACACTCGTTGGAGTAGGCCATTCTTGGATTGCCTTGACCTTCGCAATGTCCACTTCAATTCCCTGCTACTTACGACAAATCCTAGAAAAACAACTTTTTCCATACAAAATGTGCATTTTTTTTAAGTTAGCAAACAACGATTCTTTTCTCAAGGTGTCCAAAACAGCTCGTAAATGCATCATGTGATCTTCCATGTCCTTACTATAAATTAAGATGTCATCAAAGTAGACGACAACAAATTTACCAATAAATTCACGCAACACATGATTCATCAATCTCATGAATGTACTAGGTGCATTAGTTAACCCAAAAGGCATAACCAACCACTCGTACGAACCTGATTTTGTTTTAAAAGCGGTTTTCCACTCGTCACCTTCTCTTTTCCTAATCTGATGATACCCACTTTTAAGATCAATTTTTGTAAAAATGACAGCCCCATGCAACTCATCTAACATGTCATCTAACCTAGGAATAGGATAGCGATACTTTACCGTTATTTGGTTGATGGCTCGACAGTCAGTGCACATTCTCCATTCACCGGTCTTTTTAGGCACCACGATCACGGGATTTGCTCGATAAGCCGAACGATTTGGAAGAGTGGCCCCCGGAATGAAGTCAATTTGATGTTCTATTCCTCGTACAGGTGGTAGTCCACTTGGCTCCTCCTTCGGAAATATGTCATCGTATTCCTGTATGAGATTAACAACAAAACTCGGAAGATTTTGGGTTAGGTCAGTAGTACTCAAACAAGCCTCCTTAAAAACCAAAACCATCACCCTCTTGTTTTCAACTATCACCCTCTTGACCTCACTTGATTTTGCAAAAAAAACTCGGCTTAGTATTCTCTCTTTTCTTTTCTCCATTTTCACACTCTTTTGTTTATCATCACTCTTTTTTTTATCTTCGCTCCTTTTTGTATAATCACTCTTTTTTTTTATCGTCACTCTTTTTTTCTCTTGATTCACCACTCTCATTATTTTTCTTTTTAGCCTCTCTCTCTTGCCTTGCGGTGATCATTTTAATTTGGTCCTCGCGAACTTGTTGTGGAGATAATGATACAAGAAGAACTTTCTTGTCATGATGTTTGAAAGTATAATGATTATGAAAACCATCATAGATAACTCTTCGATCAAATTGCCACGGCCTCCACAAAAGTATATGACTAACATGCATTGGAACAACATCGCACATCACTTCATCTTTGTATTGACCAATGGAAAATGAGATCAATACTTGTTTGGTTACTTTCACTTCTCCACACTCATTTAACCATTGAACTTTATATGGTTGTGGATGCTTTAAAGTGTGCAAACTTAACTTCTCAACAACTTCAGTACTTACAACATTGGTACAACTCCCTCCATCAATTATTAAAGTACATACCTTGTCTTGAACCAAACATCGTGTATGAAAGATGTTTTCTCGGTGTTGTGTGTCGTCCACCTTCACTTGCAAGTTTAGAGCTTTTTTTACCACCAAAAGTTCACCATTTTCCGCCTCAGTTTTCTCCACGTCCTCTTCCTCATCCAAGGAATCATCTTTTTCACTTTCGGATTCCACTTCACCACTTTCATGAAGAATCATGACTCTTTTATTCGGGAATTGTGAAGCAATATGACCCAAACCTAGACAACGGAAACACTTAATTTCATGAGATTTAGTATGAGTAGAACCAATACCTTTACCCTTGTCCACTTTTCCGCCTTTGAGAGTTTCACTTTGAGCTTTTGAAGATGAAGAATTTGAAGCCTTGGTTGCCTCTCCTTTAAATTTATTGAAAGATTGGACATTAGATGCTTGCCCTCTTGAATACGTACTCCTCTTTTTTAGTTGTGTTTCAACTTTCATGGCCGTGTGCACCATGTCTTCAAGTTCCACACAATATTGTAGTTCCACCACATTTGCTATGTCACGATTTAGGCCACTCAAAAACCTTGCCATCGTTGCCTCCCTATCTTCTTCAACATTTGCTCGAATCATTGCAATCTCCATCTCTTTGTAATAGTCCTCCACAGATTTTGTTCCCTGATTTAAAGATTGTAATTTGCAATATAAATCTCTAAAATAATGAGAAGGAACAAACCTCTTGCGCATAACCGCTTTCATTTCACCCCAAGTAGAAATCGGTCTCTCACCATATCTCCTTCGATTTGTCACCAATTGATCCCACCATACTATTGCATATTCCGTGAATTCAATGGCCGCTAGTTTTACCTTTTTATCTTCAGAATAGTTGTTGCAATCAAATATGAGATCAACCTTTTTTTCCCATTCCAAATAAGCTTCCGGATCACTCTTACCTTGAAATTGTGGAATTTTCATTTTTATATTATTAAATCCCCCATCAACCCTTTGATTACGTCTTCTATTACCACGCCTTCTTCTATGATGTCGTGGTCCATCTTCATACTCTTCCTCCTCTTCATCCTCCTCTTCTCGATTAGATCTTGGCGTTCGTGGTTCTTCTTCCTCCTTTCTTTCGATTCTTTCCAATCTTTCCATCACACCTTCTAATACAACTCCGAGTCGTTGGAATTGTTGTTGCATGGCTTGCAATTGAAGGTTTGGAACGGGTTGTTCATCCCCCATGTTGAAATCTGCAAAATTTAAGGTTAATGCCTCACAACACTCCCTCACGTGTTTCTCTCAACTCTCGTGTTTCTTATAAATGGCTTTTACCTCCCCTTAATTGTTCTTACACGCTCAATGCCTTTTACCTCTCGATCTCTTGCAGAGCTCAATTCGTAAAAGAACAAACCAAATTAAAACACAAATCTCGGTGTTCAAGTATCTTTTTAGAACTTAATCAAACAAACGGATCTTGATTTTTGAAAATGAAGGTCTTCAAGATCCACAATAATATGAGATAGGAATCAACCAAGAACGCAACTTTTTTTTTTTTTTTTTGCGTGTGTTTGACACAATATTTTTTTTTTGTATGCCTTTTTTTTGGCACTTTTTTTTTTGAGATACAAGAAGAAGATGAAGTAGATATAAGAAGAGAAGTAGATGAAGGATAAAAGGAAAGAAGAAAAGGACAAGATATTAGAAGAAACCAAACCTTAGCTCTGATACCAAATGATATAAAAACGTCGACCCACAAGTTATACATAACTTGGAACCTTCGTATGAGATAGATTAGGAAGCGAATATCCCGGTATAGGAATCTTCAACTAAACCCAGAGCAATCCTTGACTCGTTAGTTAGTAAACTAAGAACCAAAGGAATCTTGAACGCCACAAGATCGTGCTCACAATCTTGATAAGTTCTTGAACTATGAATACTCTTACAAGAAATCAAAGCTCACAAATGATTTAAACTCAAAACAAGTGTTTATAAGATCAAGGGGACTCAAAGGATTGAAACCATACACAATCTCAAAAGGAGAATAGGTAGTAGCAGAATGAACAGTGCGATTATAAGCAAACTCAACAAATGGCAAACAACTCTCCCAACTTTTCAAATTCTTTGAAATAACAGCTCTAAGTAATTGAGATAAAGTTCTATTAACTACTTCAGTCTGTCCGTCAGTTTGGGGATGACTTGCAGTAGAGAATAAAAGTTTAGTACCAAGTTTACTCCAAAGCACACGCCAAAAGTGACTCAAAAATTTCACATCCCTATCACTTACAATAGTACGTGGTACACCATGTAGACGCACTATTTCTTTAAAGAACAAGTCAGCAATGTGTGACGCATCATCGGTTTTATGACATGGAATAAAGTGTGCCATCTTGGAAAAACGATCAACAACGACAAAATAGAATCTCGGCCATTCTTTGTCCTAGGCAATCCTAGCACAAAGTCCATGGATATGTCTACCCAAGGTTCACAAGGAATTGGTAGGGGGGTATACAATCCATGAGGCTTAGATTTTGATTTGGCTTGTTTACAAGTCACACATCTTTCACAAATTTTATTTACATCTTCACGCATTTTTGGCCAAAAGAAATGTTCTTTTAAAACTTCTAAAGTCTTTTGAACTCCAAAGTGACCCATTAGACCTCCCCCATGAGCCTCACACACAAGTAATTCACGCAGAGAACACTTTGGAATGCACAACTTGTTTTCTTTGAAAAGGTATCCTTCGTGCCTATAAAATTTATCAAGTGATCCATGTTCACATGCAACATATAAAGAAGAAAAATCAGAGTCTTCCACATACATTTCCTTAATTGATTCAAATCCAAGAAGTTTAGAACTCAAAGTGGTGATGAGACTATGACGTCTTGACAACGCATCGGCCACAATGTTTTCTTTTCCTTTTTTGTATTTAATCACGTAAGGAAATGACTCAAGAAACTCAACCCACTTGATATGCCTTCTACTTAGCTTACTTTGACCCTTGAGATACTTAAGAGATTCGTGATCCGTATGTATCACAAACTCTTTTGGTCTCAAATAATGCTGTCAGGTTTGCAAAGACCTTACCAAAGCATAAAGTTCTTTGTCATATGTTGAATAATTCAATTGTGCCCCCTTAAGTTTTTCACTAAAATATGCAATTGGACGACTTTCTTGTATTAAAACAGCCCCAATACCCACCCCGGACGCATCACACTCAAGTTCAAACATCTTATCAAAATTTGGTAATGCAAGAATAGGAGAAGAGGTCAACCTTTCCTTTAATAAGTCAAAGGCATCTTGTTGCTTTTCTCCACATTGAAAACTTACCTCTTTCTTCACAAGTTCGTTGAGCGGAGCGGCTATGGTGCTAAAGTCACGAACAAACCTTCGGTAGAAGCTGGCAAGTCCGTGAAAACTTCTTACCTCCGAAACACTCGTTGGAGTAGGCCATTCTTGGATTGCCTTGACCTTCGCAATGTCCACTTCAATTCCCTGCTACTTACGACAAATCCTAGAAAAACAACTTTTTCCATACAAAATGTGCATTTTTTTTAAGTTAGCAAACAACGATTCTTTTCTCAAGGTGTCCAAAACAGCTCGTAAATGCATCATGTGATCTTCCATGTCCTTACTATAAATTAAGATGTCATCAAAGTAGGCGACAACAAATTTACCAATAAATTCACGCAACACATGATTCATCAATCTCATGAATGTACTAGGTGCATTAATTAACCCAAAAGGCATAACCAACCACTCATACAAACCTGATTTTGTTTTAAAAGCGGTTTTTCACTCGTCACCTTCTCTTATCCTAATCGGATGATACCCACTTTTAAGATCAATTTTTGTAAAAATGACAGCGTCATGCAACTCATCTAACATGTCATCTAACCTAGGAATAGGATAGCGATACTTTACCGTTATTTTGTTGATGGCTCGACAGTCAGTGCACATTCTCCATTCACCGGTATTTTTAGGCACCACATTCACGGTAACAGCACAAGGACTCAAGGATTCTCGAATCCTTCCTCTTGACAATAAGTCCTCCACTTGTCTTTGTATCTCTTTTGTCTCCTCGGGATTTGCTCGATAAGCCGAACGATTTGGAAGAGTGGCCCCCGGAATGAAGTCAATTTGATGTTCTATTCCTCGTACAGGTGGTAGTCCACTTGGCTCCTCCTTCGGAAATATGTCATCATATTCCTGTATGAGATTAACAACAAAACTCGGAAGATTTTGGGTTAGGTCAGTAGTACTCAAACAAGCCTCCTTAAAAACCAAAACCATCACCCTCTTGTTTTCAACTATCACCCTCTTGACCTCACTTGATTTTGCAAAAAAAACTCGGCTTAGTATTCTCTCTTTTCTTTTCTCCATTTTCACCACTCTTTTGTTTATCATCACTCTTTTTTTTATCTTCGCTCCTTTTTGTATAATCACTCTTGGTTTCCTAGCACGATGTTGCTCGTGCCTAGCACATTGCCTTGGCTTCCTAGCACGTTGCCTTGGTCACTCGGCCAACTATTCCTTGGTTTGCCTCACACGACGTTGCCTGTTGCTAGCATATTGGCTTGGATTCCTAACACGTTGTCTTGGGTTTCCTAGCACGTTGTCGTGGTCACTTGGTCTACTATGCCTTGGTTGGTTTGCCCACACGACGTTGCTCGTTCCTAGCATCTTTGGCTTGGCTTCCTAGGACGTTTCCTTGGCTTCCTAGCGCGTTACCTTGCCTACTATGCCTTGGTTTGCCCCACACGACGTTGCCTGTTGCTAGCATATTGGCTTGGATTCCTAACACGCTGCCTTGGGTTTCCTAGCAAGTGGCCTTGGTCACTTGGCCTACAACGCCTTGGTTTGTTTGTCCCGCATGACGTTTCCTGTTGCTAGCATATTGGCTTGGATTCCTAGCACGTTGCCTTGGGTTTCCAAGCACGTTGCCTTGGTCACTTGGTCTAGAACGCCTTGGTTTGTTTGTCCCGCATGACGTTGCCAGTTCCTAGTATCTTGGCTTGCCTTCCTAGCACGTTGCCTTTACTTTGCTAGCACGTTGCCTTGGTCACTTGGTCTACTATGCCTTGGTTGGTTTGCTGTTTCCCGTTCCTAGCATCTTAACTTGGCTTCCTAGCACGTTGCGTTGGGTTTCCTTGCACGTTGCCTTGGTCACTTGGTCTACTATGCCTTGTTTGGTTTGCCCGCACGACGTTGCCCGTTCCTAGTATCTTAGCTTGGCTTCCTAGCACGTTGCCTTGGTCACTTGACCTACTATTCCTTGGTTGGTTTTCCCGCACGATGTTTCCCGTTCCTAGCTTCTTGGCTTAGCTTACTAGCACGTTGCTTTGGGTATCCTAGCACGTTGTCTTGGTCACATGGACTACTACGCCTTGGTTAGTTTTCCCCCGCCCGACGTTGCCCGTTCCTAGCACGTTGCCTTGGTTTCCTAACACGTTGCCTTGGTCACTTGGCCTACTATGCCATGGTTGGTTTGTCCCGCACGACGTTTCCTGTTCCTAGCATCTTGGCTTGGATTCCTGGCTCGTTGCCTTGGGTTTCCTTGCACGTTGCCTTGGTCACTTGGTTTACTATGCCTTGGTTCGTTTGCCCGCACAACGTTGCCCGTTCGTAGCATCTTAACTTGGCTTCCTAGCACGTTGCTTTGGGTTTCCTTGCACGTTACCTTGGTCACTTGGTCTACTATGCTTTGGTTGGTTTGCCCGGACGACGTTGCCCGTTTCTAGCATCTTTGCGTGGCTTCTAGCACGTTGACTTGGTCACTTGACCTACTATGCCTTGATTGGTTTACCCGCACGACGTTGCTCATTCCTAGCATATTTGGCTTGGCTTCCTAGGAGATTTCCTTGGCTTCCTAGCACGTTACCTTGGCCTGCTATGCCTTGGTTTGCCCCACACAACGTTGCCTGTTGCTAGCATATTGGCTTGGATTCCTAGCACGTTGCCTTGGGTTTCCTAGCACGTTGCCTTAGTCACTTGGCGTACAACGCCTTGGTTGGCCTGTCACGCACGACGTTTCCCGTTCCTAGCATCTTAACTTGGCTTCCTAGCACGTTACTTTGGGTTTCCTGGCACGTTGCCTTGGTCACTTTGTCTATTATGCCTTGGTTGGTTTACACGCCCGACGTTGCCCGTTTCTAGCATCTTTGCGTGGCTTCTAGCACGTTGACTTGGTCACTTGACCTAGTATGCGTTGATTGGTTTACCCGCACGACGTTGCTCATTCCTAGCATATTTGGCTTGGCTTCCTAGGACGTTTCCTTGACTTCCTAACACGTTACCTTGGCCTGCTATGCCTTGGTTTGCCCCACACGACGTTGCCTGTTGCTAGCATATTGGCTTGGATTCCTAACACGTTGCCTTGGGTTTCCTAGAACGTTGCCTTAGTCACTTGGCATACAACGCCTTGGTTGGTTTGTCACGCACGACGTTTCCCGTTCCTAGCATCTTAACTTGGCTTCCTAGCACGTTACTTTGGGTTTCCTAGCACGTTGCCTTGGTCACTTGGCCTACAACGCCTTGGTTGGTTGGTCCCGCACGACGTTGTTCGTTCCTAGCATCTTTGCTTGGCTTCCTAGCACGTTGCTTTGGCTTTCCTAGCACATTGCTTTGGTCACTTGGTCTACTATGCCTTGGTTGGTTTGCCCGCACGACGTTTCCCGTTCCTAGCATCTTAACTTGGCTTCCTAGCACGTTGCTTTGGGTTTCCTTGCACGGTGCCTTGGTCACTTGGTCTATTATGCCTTGGTTGGTTTACACGCCCAACGTTGCCCGTTCCTAGCATCTTAGCTTGGCTTCAAAGCACGTTGGCTTGGTCACTTGACCTACTATGCCTTGGTTGATTTGCCCGCACGACGTTGCCCGTTCCTAGATCTTTCGCTTGGCATCCTAGGACGTTGCCTTGGGTTTCCTAGCACGTTGCCTTGGTCACATGGCCTACTTTGCCTTGGTTAGTTTGCCCCACACGACGTTGTCCGTTCCTAGAACATTGCCTTGGCTTCCTAGCACGTTGCCTTGGTCCCTTGGCCAACTATGCCTTGGTTTGCCTCACATGACGTTGCCTGTTGCTAGCATATTGGCTTGGATTCCTGACACGTTGCCTTGGGTTTCCTAGCACGTTGCCATGGTCACTTCGCCTACAACGCCTTGGTTTGTTTGTCTCGCATGACGTTGCCCGTTCCTAGTATCTGGGCTTGCCTTCCTAGCACGCTGCCTTTGCTTTCCTAGTTGGTTGCCTTGGTCACTTGGTCTACTATGCCTTGGTTGGTTTGCCGTTTTCCGTTCCTAGCATCTTAACTTGGATTCCTAGCATGTTGCTTTGGGTTTCCTAGCACGTTGCCTTGGTCACTTGGTCTACTATGCCTTGGTTGGTTTACACGCACGACGTTACCCGTTCCTAGCATCTTTCTACCGCTTCTAGCACGTGGCTTGGTCACTGGACCTACTCTGCCTTGATTGGTTTGCCCGCACGACGTTGCTCATTCCTAGCATATTTGGCTTGGCTTTCTAGGGCGTTTCCTTGGCTTCCTAGCACGTTACCTTGGCGTACTATGCCTTGGTTTGCCCCAGACGATGTTGCATGTTGCTAGCATATTGGCTTGGATTCCTAACACGTTGCCTTGGGTTTCCTAGCACGTTGCCGTGGTCACTTGGTCTACTATGCCGTGGTTGGTTTGCCCGCACGACGTTGCTCGTTCCTAGCATCTTTGGCTTGGCTTCCTAGGACGTTTCCTTGGCTTCCTAGCACGTTACCTTGGCCTACTATGCCTTGGTGTGCCCCACACGACGTTGCCTGTTGCTAGCATATTGGCTTGGATTCCTAACACGTTGCCTTGGGTTTCCTAGCAAGTGGCCTTGGTCACTTGGCCTACAACGCCTTGGTTTGTTTGTCCCGCATGACGTTGCCTGTTGCTAGCATATTGGCTTGGATTCCTAGCGCGTTGCCTTGGTCACTTGGCCTACAACGCCTTGGTTTGTTTGTCCCGCATGACGTTGCCAGTTCCTAGTATCTTGGCTTGCCTTCCTAGCACGTTGTCTTTACTTTCCTAGCACGTTGCCTTGGTCACTTGATCTACTATGCCTTGGTTGGTTTGCTGTTTCCCGTTCCTAGCCTCTTAACTTGGCTTCCTAGCACGTTGCGTTGGGTTTCCTTGCACGTTGCCTAGGTCACTTGGTCTACTATGCCTTGGTTGGTTTGCCAGCACGACGTTGCCCGTTCCTAGCATCTTAGCTTGGCTTCCTAGCACGTTGCCTTGGTCACTTGACCTACTATTCCTTGGTTGGTTTTCCCGCACGATGTTTCCCGTTCCTAGCATCTTGGCTTGGCTTCCTAGCACGTTGCCTTGGGTATCCTAGCACGTTGTCTTGGTCACATGGACTACTACGCCTTGGTTAGTTTTCCCCGCCCGACGTTGCCCGTTCCTAGCACGTTGCCTTGGTTTCCTAACACGTTGCCTTGGTCACTTGGCCTACTATGCCATGGTTGGTTTGTCCCGCACGACGTTTCCTGTTCCTAGCATCTTGGCTTGGATTTCCTGGCACGTTGCATTGGGTTTCCTTGCACGTTGCCTTGGTCACTTGGTTTACTATGCCTTGGTTCGTTTGCCCGCACGACGTTGCCCGTTCCTAGCATCTTAACTTGGCTTCCTAGCACGTTGCTTTGGGTTTCCTTGCACGTTGCCTTGGTCACTTGGTCTATTATGCCTTGGTTGGTTTACACGCCCAACGTTGCCCGTTCCTAGCATCTTAGCTTGGCTTCATAGCACGTTGGCTTGGTCACTTGACCTACTATGCCTTGGTTGATTTGCCCGCACGAAGTTGCCCGTTCCTAGATCTTTCGCTTGGCATCCTAGGACGTTGCCTTGGGTTTCCTAGCACGTTGCATTAGTCACTTGGCCTACAACGCCTTGGTTGGTTTGTCCCGCACGACGTTTCCCGTTCCTAGCATCTTAACTTGGCTTCCTAGCACGTTACTTTGGGTTTCCTAGCACGTTGCCTTGGTCACATGGCCTACAACGCCTTGGTTGGTTTGTCCCGCACGAGGTTGCCCGTTCCTAGCATCTTGGCTTGGCTTCCTAGCACGTTGCTTTGGCTTTCCTAGCACATTGCTTTGGTCACTTGGTCTACTATGCCTTGGTTGGTTTGCCCGCACGACGTTTCCCGTTCCTAGCATTTTAACTTGGCTTCCTAGCACGTTGTGTTGGGTTTCCTTGAACGTTGCCTTGGCCACTTGTTCTGCTATGCGTTGGTTGGTTTGCCCGCACGACGTTGCTCGTTCCTAGCATCTTAGGTTGGCTTCCTAGCACGTTGCCTTGGTCACTTGACTTACTATGCGTTGGTTGGTTTGCATGCATCAAGTTGCGCGTTCCTAGCATCTTTGGCTTGGCTTCCTAGCACGTTTCCTTGGGTTTCCTAGCATTTTACCTTGGTCACATGGCCTACTATGGCTTGGCTAATTTTCTCGCACGACGTCTCCCATTCCTAGCCTCTTGGTTTGGATTCCTAGCATGTTGCCTTGGGTTTCCTAGCACGTTGCCTTGGTCACTAGGTCTACTATGCCTTGGTTGGTTTACACGCACGACGTTACCCTTTCCTAGCATCTTTGCTTGGCTTCCTAGCACGTTGGCTTGGTCACTTGACCTACTATGCCTTGATTGGTTTGCCCGCACGACGTTGCTCGTTCCTAGCATGTTTGGCTTGGCTTCCTAGGACGTTTTATTGGCTTCCTAGCACGTTACCTTGGCGTACTATGCCTTGGTTTGCTCCACACGACGTTGCTTGTTGGTAGCATATTGGCTTGGATTCCTAACACGTTGCCTTGGGTTTCCTAGCACGTTGCCTTAGTCACTTGGCCTACAACGCCTTGGTTGGTTTGTCCCGCACGACGTTTCCCATTCCTATCATCTTAACTTGGCTTCCTAGCACGTTGCTTTGGGTTTCCTTGCACGTTGCCTTGGTCACTTGGTCTACTATGCCTTGTTGGTTTGCCGTTTCCCGTTCCTAGCATCTTAACTTGGCTTCCTAGCACGTTGCGTTGGGTTTCCTTGCACGTTGCCTTGGTCACTTGGTCTAGTATGCCTTGGTTGGTTTACACGCACGATGTTACCCGTTCCTAGCATCCTAGCTTGGCTTCATACCACGTTGGCTTGGTCACTTGACCTACTATGCCTTGGTTGATTTTCCCGCACGACGTTGCCCGTTCCTAGCATCTTTCGCATGGCTTCCTAGGACGTTGCCTTGGGTTTCCTAGCACGTTGCCTTGGTCACATGGCCTACGTTGCCTTGGTTAGTTTGCCCCGCACGAGTTGCCCGTTCCTAGCACATTGCCTTGGCTTCCTAGCACGTTGCCTTGGTCACTTGGTCTACTATGCCTTGGTTGGTTTACACGCACGACGTTACCCGTTCTTAGCATCTTTGCTTGGCTTCGTAGCACGTTGGCTTGGTCACTTGACCTACTATGCCTTGATTGGTTTGCCCGCACGACGTTGCTCGTTCCTAGCATCTTTGGCTTGGCTTCCTAGGACGTTTTCTTGGCTTCCTAGCACGTTACCTTGGCCTACTATGCCTTGGTTTGCTCCACACGACGTAGCCTGTTGCTAGCATATTGGCTTGGATTCCTAGCACGTTGCCTTGGGTTTCCTAGCACGTTGCCTTGGTCACTTGGCCTACAACGCCTTGGTTTGTTTGTCCCGCATGACGTTGCCCGTTCATTGTATCTTGGCTTGCCTTCCTAGCACATTGCCTTTGCTTTCCTAGCACGTTCCCTTGGTCACTTGACCTACTATGCCTTGGTTGGTTTGCACGCATGAAGTTGCCCGTTCCTAGCATCTTTGGCTTGGCTTCCTAGCACGATGCCTTGGGTTTCCTAGCATTTTACCTTGGCCTACTATGGCTTGGCTAATTTGCCCGCACGACGTCTCCGGTTCCTAGCCTCTTGGCTTGGATTCCTTGCATGTTGCCTTGAGTTTCCTAGCATGTTGCCTTGGTCACTTGGTCTACTATGTCTTGGTTGGTTTACACGCACGACGTTACCCGTTCCTAGCATCTTTGCTTGGCTTCTTAGCACGTTGGCTTGGTCACTTGACCTACTATGCCTTGATTGGTTTGCCCGCACGACGTTGCTCGTTCCTAGCATCTTTGGCTTGGCTTCCTAGGACGTTTCCTTGGCTTCCTAGCACGTTACCTTGGCCTACTATGCCTTGATTTGCCCCACACGACGTTGCCTGTTGCTAGCATATTGGCTTGGATTCCTAACACGTTGCCTTGGGTTTCCTAGCAAGCTGCCTTGGTCACTTGGCCTACAACGCCTTGGTTTGTCTCGCACGACGTTGCCTGTTGCTAGCATATTGGCTTGGATTCCTAACACGTTGCCTTGGGTTTCCTAGCACGTTGCCTTGGTCACTTGGCCTACAACAACTTGGTTGGTTTGCACGCATGAAGTTGCCCGTTCCTAGCATCTTTGGCTTTGGCTTTCCTAGCAAGTTGCCTTGGTCTTCCTAGAACGTTGCCATGGTCACTTGGTCTACTATGCCTTGGTTGGTTTACGCGCCCGACGTTGCCCGTTCCTATCATCTTAGCTTGGCTTCATAGCACGTTGGCTTGGTCACTTGACCTACTATGCCTTGGTTGATTTACCTGCACGATGTTGCCCGTTCCTAGATCTTTTGCTTGGCATCCTAGGATGTTGCCTTGGGTTTCCTAGCACGTTGCCTTGGTCACATGGCCTACTTTCCCTTGGTTAGTTTGCCCCACACGACGTTGTCCGTTCCTAGAACATTGCCTTGGCTTCCTAGCACGTTGCCTTGGGTTTCCTAGCACGTTGCCTTGGTCACTAGGTCTACTATGCCTTGGTTGGTTTACACGCACGACGTTACCCTTTCCTAGCATCTTTGCTTGGCTTCCTAGCACGTTGGCTTGGTCACTTGACCTACTATGCCTTGATTGGTTTGCCCGCACGACGTTGCTCGTTCCTAGCATCTTTGGCTTGGCTTCCTAGGACGTTTTCTTGGCTTCCTAGCACGTTACCTTGGCGTACTATGCCTTGGTTTGCTCCACACGACGTTGCTTGTTGGTAGCATATTGGCTTGGATTCCTAACACGTTGCCTTGGGTTTCCTAACACGTTGCCTTAGTCACTTGGACTACAACGGCTTGGTTGGTTTGTCCCGCACGACGTTTCCGTTCCAATCATCTTAACTTGGCTTCCTAGCACGTTGCTTTGGGTTTCCTTGCACGTTGCCTTGGTCACTTGGTCTAGTATGCCTTGGTTGGTTTACACGCACGATGCTACCCATTCCTAGCATCCTAGCTTGGCTTCATACCACGTTGGCTTGGTCACTTGACCTACTATGCCTTGGTTGATTTGCCCGCACGACGTTGCCCGTTCCTAGCATCTTTCGCATGGCTTCCTAGGACGTTGCCTTGGGTTTCATAGCACGTTGCCTTGGTCACATGGCCTACGTTGCCTTGGTTAGTTTGCCCCGCACGACGTTGCCCGTTCCTAGCACATTGCCTTGGCTTCCTAGCACGTTGCCTTGGTCAGTTGGTCTACTATGCCTTGGTTGGTTTACACGCACGACGTTACCCGTTCTTAGCATCTTTGCTTGGCTTCCTAGCACGTTGGCTTGGTCACTTGACCTACTATGCCTTGATTGGTTTGCCCGCACGACGTTGCTCGTTCCTAGCATCTTTGGCTTGGCTTCCTAGGACGTTTTCTTGGCTTCCTAGCACGTTACCTTGGCCTACTATGCCTTGGTTTGCTCCACACGACGTAGCCTGTTGCTAGCATATTGGCTTGGATTCCTAGCACGTTGCCTTGGGTTTCCTAGCACGTTGCCTTGGTCACTTGGCCTACAACGCCTTGGTTTGTTTGTCCCGCATGACGTTGCCCGTTCATTGTATCTTGGCTTGCCTTCCTAGCACATTGCCTTTGCTTTCCTAGCACGTTCCCTTGGTCACTTGACCTACTATGCCTTGGTTGGTTTGCACGCATGAAGTTGCCCGTTCCTAGCATCTTTGGCTTGGCTTCCTAGCACGATGCCTTGGGTTTCCTAGCATTTTACCTTGGCCTACTATGGCTTGGCTAATTTGCCCGCACGACGTCTCCGGTTCCTAGCCTCTTGGCTTGGATTCCTTGCATGTTGCCTTGGGTTTCCTAGCATGTTGCCTTGGTCACTTGGTCTACTATGTCTTGGTTGGTTTACACGCACGACGTTACCCGTTCCTAGCATCTTTGCTTGGCTTCTTAGCACATTGGCTTGGTCACTTGACCTACTATGCCTTGATTGGTTTGCCCGCACGACGTTGCTCGTTCCTAGCATCTTTGGCTTGGCTTCCTAGGACGTTTCCTTGGCTTCCTAGCACGTTACCTTGGCCTACTATGCCTTGATTTGCCCCACACGACGTTGCCTGTTGCTAGCATATTGGCTTGGATTCCTAACACGTTGCCTTGGGTTTCCTAGCAAGCTGCCTTGGTCACTTGGCCTACAACGCCTTGGTTTGTCTCGCACGAAGTTGCCTGTTGCTAGCATATTGGCTTGGATTCCTAACACGTTGCCTTGGGTTTCCTAGCACGTTGCCTTGGTCACTTGGCCTACAACAACTTGGTTGGTTTGCACGCATGAAGTTGCCCGTTCCTAGCATCTTTGGCTTTGGCTTTCCTAGCAAGTTGCCTTGGTCTTCCTAGAACGTTGCCATGGTCACTTGGTCTACTATGCCCTGGTTGGTTTACGCGCCCGACGTTGCCCGTTCCTATCATCTTAGCTTGGCTTCATAGCACGTTGGCTTGGTCACTTGACCTACTATGCCTTGGTTGATTTACCTGCACGATGTTGCCCGTTCCTAGATCTTTTGCTTGGCATCCTAGGATGTTGCCTTGGGTTTCCTAGCACGTTGCCTTGGTCACATGGCCTACTTTCCCTTGGTTAGTTTGCCCCACACGACGTTGTCCGTTCCTAGAACATTGCCTTGGCTTCCTAGCACGTTGCCTTGGGTTTCCTAGCACGTTGCCTTGGTCACTAGGTCTACTATGCCTTGGTTGGTTTACACGCACGACGTTACCCTTTCCTAGCATCTTTGCTTGGCTTCCTAGCACGTTGGCTTGGTCACTTGACCTACTATGCCTTGATTGGTTTGCCCGCACGACGTTGCTCGTTCCTAGCATCTTTGGCTTGGCTTCCTAGGACGTTTTCTTGGCTTCCTAGCACGTTACCTTGGCGTACTATGCCTTGGTTTGCTCCACACGACGTTGCTTGTTGGTAGCATATTGGCTTGGATTCCTAACACGTTGCCTTGGGTTTCCTAACACGTTGCCTTAGTCACTTGGACTACAACGGCTTGGTTGGTTTGTCCCGCACGACGTTTCCCGTTCCAATCATCTTAACTTGGCTTCCTAGCACGTTGCTTTGGGTTTCCTTGCACGTTGCCTTGGTCACTTGGTCTAGTATGCCTTGGTTGGTTTACACGCACGATGCTACCCATTCCTAGCATCCTAGCTTGGCTTCATACCACGTTGGCTTGGTCACTTGACCTACTATGCCTTGGTTGATTTGCCCGCACGACGTTGCCCGTTCCTAGCATCTTTCGCATGGCTTCCTAGGACGTTGCCTTGGGTTTCATAGCACGTTGCCTTGGTCACATGGCCTACGTTGCCTTGGTTAGTTTGCCCCGCACGACGTTGCCCGTTCCTAGCACATTGCCTTGGCTTCCTAGCACGTTGCCTTGGTCAGTTGGTCTACTATGCCTTGGTTGGTTTACACGCACGACGTTACCCGTTCTTAGCATCTTTGCTTGGCTTCCTAGCACGTTGGCTTGGTCACTTGACCTATTATGCCTTGATTGGTTTGCCCGCACGACGTTGCTCGTTCCTAGCATCTTTGGCTTGGCTTCCTAGGACGTTTTCTTCGCTTCCTAGCACGTTACCTTGGCCTACTATGCCTTGGTTTGCTCCACACGATGTTGCCTGTTGCTAGCATATTGGCTTGGATTCCTAGCACGTTGCCTTGGGTTTCCTAGCACGTTGCCTTGGGTTTCCTAGCACGTTGCCTTGATCACGTGGCCTACAACGCCTTGGTTTGTTTGTCCCGCATGACGTTGCCCGTTCCTAGTATCTTGGCTTGCCTTCCTAGCACGTTGCCTTTGCTTTCCTAGCACGTTCCCTTGGTCACTTGACCTACTATGCCTTGGTTGGTTTGCACGCATGAAGTTGCCCGTTCCTAGCATCTTTGGCTTGGCTTCCTAGCACGATGCCTTGGGTTTCTTAGCATTTTACCTTGGTCACATGGCCTACTATCGCTTGGCTAATTTGCCCGCACGACGTCTCCCGTTCCTAGCCTCTTGGCTTGGATTCCTAGCTTGTTGCCTTGGGTTTCCTAGCATGTTGCCTTGGTCACTAGGTCTACTATGCCTTGGTTGGTTTACACGCACGACGTTACCTGTTCCTAGCATCTTTGCTTGGCTTCTTAGCACGTTGGCTTGGTCACTTGACCTACTATGCCTTGATTGGTTTGCCCGCACGACGTTGCTCGTTCCTAGCATCTTTGGCTTGGCTTCCTAGGACGTTTCCTTGGCTTCCTAGCACGTTACCTTGGCCTACTATGCCTTGATTTGCCCCACACGACGTTGCCTGTTGCTAGCATATTGGCTTGGATTTCTAACACGTTGCCTTGGGTTTCCTAGCAAGTTGCCTTGGTCACTTGGCCTACAACGCCTTGGTTTGTTTGTCCCGCATGACGTTGCCCGTTCCTAGTATCTTGGCTTGCCTTCCTAGCACGTTGTCTTTGCTTTCCTAGCACGTTCCCTTCGTCACTTGACCTACTATGCCTTGGTTGGTTTGCACGCATGAAGTTGCCCGTTCCTAGCATCTTTGGCTTGGCTTCCTAGCACGATGCCTTGGGTTTCCTAGCATTTTACCTTGGTCACATGGCCTACTATGGCTTGGCTAATTTGCCCGCACGACGTCTCCCGTTCCTAGCCTCTTGGTTTGGATCCCTAGCATGTTGCCTTGGGTTTCCTAGCACGTTGCCTTGGGTTTCCTAGCACGTTGCCCTGGTAACTTGAACTACTATGCCTTGGTTGGTTTGCATGCATGAAGTTGCCCGTTCCTAGCATCTTTGACTTGGCTTCCTAGCACGTTGCCTTGGGTTTCCTAGCATTTTACCTTGGTTACATGGCCTACTATGGCTTGGCTAATTTTCCCGCACGACGTCCCCCATTCCTAGCCTCTCTGTTTCGATTCCTAGCATGTTGCCTTGGGTTTCCTAGCACGTTTCCTTGGTCATTAGGTCTACTATGCCTTGGTTGGTTTACACGCACGACGATACCCGTTCCTAGCATCTTTGCTTGCCTTCCTAGCACGTTGGCTTGGTCACTTGACCTACTATGCCTTGATTGGTTTGCCCGCACGACGTTGCTCGTTCCTAGCATCTTTGGCTTGGCTTCCTAGGACGTTTTCTTGGCTTCCTAGAACGTTACCTTGGCCTACTATGCCTCGGCTTGCTCCACACGACGTAGCCTGTTGCTAGCATATTGGCTTGGATTCCTAGCACGTTGCCTTGGGTTTCCTAGCACGTTGCCTTGGTCACTTGGCCTACAACGCCTTGGTTTGTTTGTCCCGCATGACGTTGCCCGTTCCTTGTATCTTGGCTTGCCTTCCTAGCACATTGCCTTTGCTTTCCTAGCACGTTCCCTTGGTCACTTGACCTACTATGCCTTGGTTGGTTTGCACGCATGAAGTTGCCCGTTCCTAGCATCTTTGGCTTGGCTTCCTAGCACGATGCCTTGGGTTTCTTAGCATTTTACCTTGTTCACATGGCCTACTATCGCTTGGCTAATTTGCCCGCACGACGTCTCCCGTTCCTAGCCTCTTGGCTTGGATTCCTAGCATGTTGCCTTGGGTTTCCTAGCATGTTGCCTTGGTCACTAGGTCTACTATGCCTTGGTTGGTTTACACGCATGACGTTACCTGTTCCTAGCATCTTTGCTTGGCTTCTTAGCACGTTGGCTTGGTCACTTGACCTACTATGCCTTGATTGGTTTGCCCGCACGACGTTGCTCGTTCCTAGCATCTTTGGCTTGGCTTCCTAGGACGTTTCCTTGGCTTCCTAGCACGTTACCTTGGCCTACTATGCCTTGATTTGCCCCACACGACGTTGCCTGTTGCAAGCATATTGGCTTGGATTTCTAACACGTTGCCTTGGGTTTCCTAGCAAGTTGCCTTGGTCACTTGGCCTACAACGCCTTGGTTTGTTTGTCCCGCATGACGTTGCCCGTTCCTAGTATCTTGGCTTGCCTTCCTAGCACGTTGTCTTTGCTTTCCTAGCACGTTCCCTTCGTCACTTGACCTACTATGCCTTGGTTGGTTTGCACGCATGAAGTTGCCCGTTCCTAGCATCTTTGGCTTGGCTTCCTAGCACGATGCCTTGGGTTTCCTAGCATTTTACCTTGGTCACATGGCCTACTATGGCTTGGCTAATTTGCCCGCACGACGTCTCCCGTTCCTAGCCTCTTGGTTTGGATCCCTAGCATGTTGCCTTGGGTTTCCTAGCACGTTGCCTTGGGTTTCCTAGCACGTTGCCCTGGTCACTTGAACTACTATGCCTTGGTTGGTTTGCATGCATGAAGTTGCCCGTTCCTAGCATCTTTGACTTGGCTTCCTAGCACGTTGCCTTGGGTTTCCTAGCATTTTACCTTGGTTACATGGCCTAGTATGGCTTGGCTAATTTTCCCGCACGACGTCCCCCATTCCTAGCCTCTCTGTTTCGATTCCTAGCATGTTGCCTTGGGTTTCCTAGCACGTTTCCTTGGTCATTAGGTCTACTATGCCTTGGTTGGTTTACACGCACGACGATACCCGTTCCTAGCATCTTTGCTTGCCTTCCTAGCACGTTGGCTTGGTCACTTGACCTACTATGCCTTGATTGGTTTGCCCGCACGACGTTGCTCGTTCCTAGCATCTTTGGCTTGGCTTTCTAGGACGTTTTCTTGGCTTCCTAGAACGTTACCTTGGCCTACTATGCCTCGGCTTGCTCCACACGACGTAGCCTGTTGCTAGCATATTGGCTTGGATTCCTAGCACGTTGCCTTGGGTTTCCTAGCACGTTGCCTTGGTCACTTGGCCTACAACGCCTTGGTTTGTTTGTCCCGCATGACGTTGCCCGTTCCTTGTATCTTGGCTTGCCTTCCTAGCACGTTGCCTTTGCTTTCCTAGCACGTTGCCTTTGCTTTCCTAGCACGTTCCCTTGGTCACTTGACCTACTATGCCTTGGTTGGTTTGCACGCATGAAGTTGCCCGTTCCTAGCATCTTTGGCTTGGCTTCCTAGCACGATGCCTGGGGTTTCTTAGCATTTTACCTTGGTCACATGGCCTACTATCGCTTGGCTAATTTGCCCGCACGACGTCTCCTGTTCCTAGCCTCTTGGCTTGGATTCCTAGCATGTTGCCTTGGGTTTCCTAGCATGTTTCCTTGGTCACTAGGTCTACTATGCCTTGGTTGGTTTACACGCACGACGTTACCTGTTCCTAGCATCTTTGCTTGGCTTCTTAGCACGTTGGCTTGGTCACTTGACCTACTATGCCTTGATTGGTTTGCCCGCACGACGTTGCTCGTTCCTAGCATCTTTGGCTTGGCTTCCTAGCACGATGCCTTGGGTTTCTTAGCATTTTACCTTGGTCGCATGGCCTACTATCGCTTGGCTAATTTGCCCGCACGACGTCTCCCGTTCCTAGCCTCTTGGCTTGGATTTCTAGCATGTTGCCTTGGGTTTCCTAGCATGTTGCCTTGGTCACTAGGTCTACTATGCCTTGGTTGGTTTACACGCACGACGTTACCTGTTCCTAGCATCTTTGCTTGGCTTCTTAGCACGCTGGCTTGGTCACTTGACCTACTATGCCTTGATTTGCCCCACACGACGTTGCCTGTTGCTAGCATATTGGCTTGGATTTCTAACACGTTGCCTTGGGTTTCCTAGCAAGTTGCCTTTGTCACTTGGCCTACAACGCCTTGGTTTGTTTGTCCCGCATGACGTTGCCCGTCCCTAGTATCTTGGCATGCCTTCCTAGCACGTTGCCTTTGCTTTCCTAGCACGTTCCCTTCGTCACTTGACCTACTATGCCTTGGTTGGTTTGCACGCATGAAGTTGCCCGTTCCTAGCATCTTTGGCTTGGCTTCCTAGCACGATGCCTTGGGTTTCCTAGCATTTTACCTTGGTCACATGGCCTACTATGGCTTGGCTAGTTTGCCCGCACGACGTCTCCCGTTCCTAGCCTCTTGGTTTGGATCCCTAGCATGTTGCCTTGGGTTTCCTAAAAACGTTGCCTTGGGTTTCCTAGCATGTTGCCCTGGTCACCTGAACTACTATGCCTTGGTTGGTTTGCATGCATGAAGTTGCCCGTTCCTAGCATCCTTGACTTGGCTTCCTAGCACGTTGCCTTGGGTTTCCTAGCATTTTACCTTGGTTACATGGCCTAGTATGGCTTGGCTAATTTTCCCGCACGACGTCCCCCATTCCTAGCCTCTCTGTTTCGATTCCTAGCATGTTGCCTTGGGTTTCCTAGCACGTTTCCTTGGTCATTAGGTCTACTATGCCTTGGTTGGTTTGCACGCACGACGTTACCCGTTCCTAGCATCTTTGCTTGGCTTCCTAGCACGTTGGCTTGGTCACTTGACCTACTATGCCTTGATTGGTTTGCCCGCACGACGTTGCTCGTTCCTAGCATCTTTGGCTTGGCTTCCTAGGACGTTTTCTTGGCTTCCTAGCACGTTACCTTGGCCTACTATGCCTTGGTTTGCTCCACACGACGTAGCCTGTTGCTAGCATATTGGCTTGGATTCCTAGCACGTTGCCTTGGGTTTCCTAGCACGTTGCCTTGGTCACTTGGCCTACAACGCCTTGGTTTGTTTGTCCCGCATGACGTTGCCCGTTCCTTGTATCTTGGCTTGCCTTCCTAGCACGTTGCCTTTGCTTTCCTAGCACGTTCCCTTGGTCACTTGACCTACTATGCCTTGGTTGGTTTGCACGCATGAAGTTGCCCGTTCCTAGCATCTTTGGCTTGGCTTCCTAGCACGATGCCTTGGGTTTCCTAGCATTTTACCTTGGCCTACTATGGCTTGGCTAATTTGCCCGCACGACGTCTCCGGTTCCTAGCCTCTTGGCTTGGATTCCTTGCATGTTGCCTTGGGTTTCCTAGCATGTTGCCTTGGTCACTTGGTCTACTATGTCTTGGTTGGTTTACACGCACGACGTTACCCGTTCCTAGCATCTTTGCTTGGCTTCTTAGCACGTTGGCTTGGTCACTTGACCTACTATGCCTTGATTGGTTTGCCCGCACCATGTTGCTCGTTCCTAGCATCTTTGGCTTGGCTTCCTAGGACGTTTCCTTGGCTTCCTAGCACGTTACCTTGGCCTACTATGCCTTGATTTGCCCCACACGACGTTGCCTGTTGCTAGCATATTGGCTTGGATTCCTAACACGTTGCCTTGGGATTCCTAGCAAGCTGCCTTGGTCACTTGGCCTACAACGCCTTGGTTAGTCTCGCACGAGGTTGCCTGTTGCTAGCATATTGGCTTGGATTCCTAACACGTTGCCTTGGGTTTCCTAGCACGTTGCCTTGGTCACTTGGCCTACAACAACTTGGTTGGTTTGTCTCGCACGACGTTGCCTGTTGCTAGCATATTGGCTTGGCTTCCTAGTACGTTGCTTTGGCTTTCCTAGCACGTTGCTTTGGCTTTCCTAGCACGTTGCCTTGGTCTTCCTAGCACGTTGCCATGGTCAGTTGGTCTACTATGCCTTGGTTGGTTTTCCCGCACGACGTTTCCCGTTCCTAGCATCTTAACTTGGCTTCCTAGCACGTTGCCTTGAGTTTCCTTGCACGTTGCCTTGGTCACTTGGTCTATTATGCCTTGGTTGGTTTACACGCCCGACGTTGCCCGTTCCTATCATCTTAGCTTGGCTTCATAGCACGTTGGCTTGGTCACTTGACCTACTATGCCTTGGTTGATTTGCCCGCACGATGTTGCCCGTTCCTAGCATCTTTCGCATGGCTTCCTGGGACATTGCCTTGGGTTTCCTAGCACGTTGCCTTGGTCACATGGCCTACTTTGCCCTTGTTAGTTTGCCCCGCACGACGTTGCCCGTTCCTAGCACATTGCCTTGACTTATTAGCATGTTGCCTTGGTCCCTTGGCCAACTATGCCTTGGTTTTCCTCACACGACGTTGCCTGTTGCTAGCATATTGGCTTGGATTCCTAACACGTTGCCTTGGATTTCCTAGCACGTTGTCGTGGTCACTTGTCCTACAACGCCTTGGTTTATTTGTCCCGCATGACGTTGCCCGTTCCTAGTATCTTGGCTTGCCTTCCTAGCACGTTGCCTTTGCTTTCCTAGCACGTTGCCTTGGTCACTTGGTCTACTATACCTTGGTTGGTTTACCGTTTCCTCTTCCTAGCATCTTATCTTGGCTTCCTAGCACGTTGCGTTAGGTTTCCTTGAACGTTGCCTTGGTCACTTGGTCTGCTATGCCTTGGTTGGTTTGCCGGCACGACGTTGCCCGTTCCTAGCATCTTAGGTTGGCTTCCTAGCACGTTGCCTTGGTCACTTGACTTACTATGCCTTGGTTGGTTTGCATGCATGAAGTTTCCTGTTCCTAGCATCTTTGGCTTGGCCTCCTAGCACGTTGCCTTGGGTTTCCTAGCATTTTACCTTGGTCACATGGCCTACTATGGTTGGCTAATTTTCCCGCACGACGTCTCCCATTCCTAACCTCTTGGTTTGGATTCCTGGCATGTTGCCTTGGGTTTCCTAGCAAGTTGCCTTGGTCACTTGGTGTACTATGCCTTGGTTGGTTTACACGCACGACGTTACCCGTTCCTAGCATCTTTGCTTGGCTTCCTAGCACGTTTTCTTGGTCACTTGACCTACTACGCCTTGATTGGTTTGCCCGCACGACGTTGCTCGTTCCTAGCATCTTTGGCTTGGCTTCCTACGACGTTTGCTTGGCTTCCTAGCACGTTACCTTGGCCTACTATGCCTTGGTTTGCTCCACACGAGTTGCCTGTTGGTAGCATATTGGCTTGGATTCCTAACACGTTGCTATGGGTTTCCTAGCACGTTGCCTTAGTCACTTGGCCTACAACGCCTTGGTTGGTTTGTCCCGCACTACGTTTCCCATTCCTATCATCTTAACTTGGCTTCCTAGCACGTTGCTTTGGGTTTCCTTGCACGTTGCCTTGGTCACTTGGTCTACTATGCCTTGGTTGGTTTGCCGTTTCCCGTTCCTAGCATCTTAACTTGGCATCCTAGCACGTTGCGTTGGGTTTCCTTGCACGTTGCCTTGGTTGGTTTACACGCACGACGTTACCCGTTCCTATCATCCTAGCTTGGCTTCATAGCACGTTGGCTTGGTCACTTGACCTACTATGCCTTGGTTGATTTGCCCGCACGACGTTGCCCGTTCCTAGCATCTTTCGCTTGGCTTCCTAGGACGTTGCCTTAGGTTTCCTAGCACGTTGCCTTGGTCACTTGGCCTACAACACCTTGGTTGGTTTGTCTCGCACGACGTTTCCTGTTGCTAGCATATTGGCTTGGCTTCCTAGTACGTTGCTTTGGCTTTCCTAGCACGTTGCTTTGGCTTTCCTAGCACGTTGCCTTGGTCTTCCTAGCACGTTGCCTTGGTCACTTGGTCTACTATGCCTTGGTTGGTTTTCCCGCACGACGTTTCCCGTTCCTAGCATCTTAACTTGGTTTCCTAGCACGTTGCTTTGAGTTTCCTTGCACGTTGCCTTGGTCACTTGGTCTATTCTGCCTTGGTTGGTTTACACGCAGGACGTTGGCCGTTCCTATCATCTTAGCTTGGCTTCATAGCACGTTGGCTTGTTTGATTTGCCCGCACGACGTTGTTCGTTCCTAGCATCTTTCGCTTGGCTTCCTAGGACATTGCCTTGGGTTTCCTAGCACGTTGCCTTGGTCACATGGCCAACTATGCCTTGTTTTGCCTCACACGACGTTGCCTGTTGCTAGCATATTGGCTTGGATTCCTAACACATTGCCTTGGATTTCCTAGCACGTTGTCGTGGTCACTTGGCCTACAACGCCTTGGTTTGTTTGTCCCGCATGACGTTGCCCGTTCCTAGTATCTTAGCTTGCCTTCCTAGCACGTTGCCTTTGCTTTCCTAGCACGTTGCCTTGGTCACTTGGTCTACTACTCCTTGGTTGGTTTACCGTTTCCTGTTCCTAGCATCTTAACTTGGCTTCCTAGCACGTTGCCTTGGGTTTCCTTGAACGTTGCCTTGGTCACTTGGTCTGCTATGCCTTGGTTGGTTTGCCCGCACGACGTTGCCCGTTCCTAGCAACTTAGGTTGGCTTACTAGCACGTTGCCTTTGTCACTTGACTTACTAAGCCTTGGTTGGTTTGCATGCATGAAGTTGCCTGTTTTAGCATCTTTGGCTTGGCTTCCTAGCACGTTGCCTTGGGTTTCCTAGCATTTTACCTTGGTCACATGGCCTACTATGGCTTGGCTAATTTTCCCGCACGACGTCTCCCATTCCTAGCCTCTTGGTTTGGATTCCTGGCATGTTGCCTTGGGTTTCCTAGCACGTTGCCTTGGTCACTTGGTCTACTATGCCTTGGTTGGTTAACACGCACGACGTTATCCGTTCCTTGCATCTTTGCTTGGCTTCCTAGCACGTTTTCTTGGTCACTTGACCTACTATGCCTTGATTGGTTTGCCCGCACGACGTTGCTCGTTCCTAGCATCTTTGGCTTGGCTTCCTAAACGTTTTCTTGGCTTCCTAGCACGTTACCTTGGCCTACTATGCCTTGGTTTGCTCCACACGACGTTGTCTGTTGGTAGCATATTGGCTTGGATTCCTAACACGTTGCCTTGGGTTTCCTAGCACGTTGCCTTAGTCACTTGGCCTACAACGCCTTGGTTGGTTTGTCCCGCACGACGTTTCCCATTCCTAGCATCTTAACACGGCTTCCTAGCACGTTGCTTTGGGTTTCCTTGCACGTTGCCTTGGTCACTTGGTCTACTATGCCTTGGTTGGTTTGCCGTTTCCCGTTCCTAGCATCTTAACTTGGCTTCCTAGCACGTTGCGTTGGGTTTCCTTGCACGTTGCCTTGGTCACTTGGTCTACTATGCCTTGGTTGGTTTACACGCACGACGTTACCCGTTTCTATCATCCTAGCTTGGCTTCATAGCACGTTGGCTTGGTCACTTGACCTACTATGCCTCGGTTTATTTGCCCGCACGACGTTGCCCGTTCCTAGCATCTATCGCTTGGCTTCCTAGGACGTTGCCTTGGTCAGTTGGCCTACGATGCCTAGCACGTTGCCTTGGTCCTTAGGTTTCCTAGCACGTTGCCTTGGTTACTTGGTCTACAACACCTTGGTTGGTTTGTCTCGCACGACGTTGCCTGTTGCTAGCATATTGGCTTGGCTTCCTAGCACGTTGCTTTGGCTTTCCTAGCACGTTGCTTTGGCTTTCCTAGCACGTTGCCTTGGTCTTCCTAGCACGTTGCCTTGGTCACTTGGTCTACTATGCCTTGGTTGGTTGGCCCGCACGACGTTTCCCCGTTCCTAGCATCTTAATTTGGCTTCCTAGCACGTTGCTTTGAGTTTCCTTGCACGTTGCCTTGGTCACTTGGTCTATTATGCCTTGGTTGGTTTACACGCCCGACGTTGCCCGTTCCTATCATCTTAGCTTGGCTTCATAGCACGTTGGCTTGTTTGATTTGCCCGCACGACGTTGCCCGTTCCTAGCATCTTTCGCTTGGCTTCCTAGGACATTGCCTTGGGTTTCCTAGCGCGTTGCCTTGGTCACATGGCCAACTATGCCTTGTTTTGCCTCACACGACGTTGCCTGTTGCTAGCATATTGGTTTGGATTCCTAACACGTTGCCTTGGATTTCCTAGCACGTTGTCGTGGTCACTTGGCCTACAACGCCTTGGTTTGTTTGTCCCGCATGACGTTGCCCGTTCCTAGTATCTTGGCTTGCCTTCCTAGCACGTTGCCTTTGCTTTCCTAGCACGTTGCCTTGGTCACTTGGTGTACTATACCTTGGTTGGTTTACCGTTTCCTGTTCCTAGCATCTTAACTTGGCTTCCTAGCAAGTTGCGTTGGGTTTCCTTGAACGTTGCCTTGGTCACTTGGTCTGCTATGCCTTTGTTGGTTTGCCCGCACGACGTTGCCCGTTCCTAGCATCTTAGGTTGGCTTCCTAGCACGTTGCCTTGGTCACTTGACTTACTATGCCTTCGTTGGTTTGCATGCATGAAGTTGCGCGTTCCTAGCATCTTTGGCTTGGCTTCCTAGCACGTTGCCTTGGGTTTCCTAGCATTTTACCTTGGTCACATGGCCTACTATGGCTTGGCTAATTTTCCCGCACGACGTCTCCCATTCCTAGCCTCTTGGTTAGGATTCCTAGCATGTTGCCTTGGGTTTCCTAACACGTTGCCTTGGTCACTTGCTCTACTATGCCTTGGTTAGTTTACACGCATGACGTTACCCGTTCCTAGCATCTTTGCTTGGCTTCCTAGCACGTTAGCTTGGTCACTTGACCTACTATGCCTTGATTGGTTTGCCCGCGCGACGTTGCTCGTTCCTAGCATCTTTGGCTTGGCTTCCTAGGACGTTTTCTTGGCTTCCTAGCACGTTACCTTGGCCTACTATGCCTTGGTTTGCTCCACACGACGTTGCCTGTTGGTAGCATATTGGCTTGGTTTCCTAACACGTTGCCTTGGGTTTCCTAGCACGTTGCCTTAGTCACTTGGCCTATAACGCCTTGGTTGGTTTGTCCCGCACGACGTTTCCCGTTCCTATCATCTTAACTTGGCTTCCTAGCACGTTGCTTTGGGTTTCCTTGCACGTTGCCTTGGTCACTTGGTCTACTATGCCTTGGTTGGTTTGCCGTTTCCCGTTCCTAGCATCTTAACTTGGCTTCCTAGCACGTTGCTTTGGGTTTCCTTGCACGTTGCCTTGGTCACTTGGTCTACTATGCCTTGGTTGGTTTACACGCACGACGTTACCCGTTCCTAGCATCCTAGCATCTTTGGCTTGGCTTCCTAGGACAATTCTTTGGCTTCCTAGCACGTTACCTTGGCCGACTATGCCTTGGTTTGCCCCACACGACGTTGCCTGTTGCTAGCATATTGGCTTGGATTTCTAACACGTTGCCTTGGGTTTCCTAGCAAGTTGCCTTGGTCACTTGGCCTACAACGCCTTGGTTTGTTTGTCCCGCATGACATTGCCCGTTCCTAGTATCTTGGCTTGCCTCCCTAGCATGTTGCCTTTGCTTTCCTAGCACGTTCCCTTGGTCACTTGACCTACTATGCCTTGGTTGGTTTGCACACATGAAGTTGCCCGTTCCTATCATCTTTGGCTTGGCTTCCTAGCACGATGCCTTGGGTTTCCTAGCATTTTACCTTGGTCACATGGCCTACTATGGCTTGGCTAATTTTCCCGCACGACGTCTCCCATTCCTAGCCTCTTGGTTTGGATTCCTGGCATGTTGCCTTGGGTTTCCTAGCACGTTGCCTTGGTTACTTGGTCTACTATGCCTTGGTTGGTTAACACGCACGACGTTATCCGTTCCTTGCATCTTTGCTTGGCTTCCTAGCACGTTTTCTTGGTCATTTGACCTACTATGCCTTGATTGGTTTGCCCGCACGACGTTGCTCGTTCCTAGCATCTTTGGCTTGGCTTCCTAGGACGTTTTCTTGGCTTCCTAGCACGTTACCTTGGCCTACTATGCCTTGGTTTGCTCCACACGACGTTGTCTGTTGGTAGCATATTGGCTTGGATTCCTAACACGTTGCCTTGGGTTTCCTAGCACGTTGCCTTAGTCACTTGGCCTACAACGCCTTGGTTGGTTTGTCCCGCACGACGTTTCCCATTCCTATCATCTTAACTCGGCTTCCTAGCACGTTGCTTTGGCTTTCCTTGCACGTTGCCTTGGTCACTTGGTCTACTATGCCTTGGTTGGTTTGCCGTTTCCCGTTCCTAGCATCTTAACTTGGCTTCCTAGCACGTTGCGTTGGGTTTCCTTGCACGTTGCCTTGGTCACTTGGTCTACTATGCCTTGGTTGGTTTACACGCACGACGTTACCCGTTTCTATCATCCTAGCTTGGCTTCATAGCACGTTGGCTTGGTCACTTGACCTACTATGCCTCGGTTGATTTGCCCGCACGACGTTGCCCGTTCCTAGCATCTATCGCTTGGCTTCCTAGGACGTTGCCTTGGTCAGTTGGCCTACGATGCCTAGCACGTTGCCTTGGTCCTTAGGTTTCCTAGCACGTTGCCTTGGTTACTTGGTCTACAACACCTTGGTTGGTTTGTCTCGCACGACGTTGCCTGTTGCTAGCATATTGGCTTGGCTTCCTAGCACGTTGCTTTGGCTTTCCTAGCACGTTGCTTTGGCTTTCCTAGCACGTTGCCTTGGTCTTCCTAGCACGTTGCCTTGGTCACTTGGTCTACTATGCCTTGGTTGGTTTTCCCGCACGACGTTTCCCGTTCCTAGCATCTTAATTTGGCTTCCTAGCACGTTGCTTTGAGTTTCCTTGCACGTTGCCTTGGTCACTTGGTCTATTATGCCTTGGTTGGTTTACACGCCCGACGTTGCCCGTTCCTATCATCTTAACCTGGCTTCCTAGCACGTTGCTTTGGGTTTCCTTGCACGTTGCCTTGGTCACTTGGTCTACTATGCCTTGGTTGGTTTGCCGTTTCCCGTTCTTAGCATCTTAACTTGGCTTCCTAGCACGTTGCGTTGGGTTTCCTTGCTCGTTGCCTTGGTCACTTGGTCTACTATGCCTTGGTTGGTTTACACGCACGACGTTACCCGTTCCTAGCATCCTAGCATCTTTGGCTTGGCTTCCTAGGACGTTTCTTTGGCTTCCTAGCACGTTACCTTGGCCGACTATGCCTTGGTTTGCCCCACACGACGTTGCCTGTTGCTAGCATATTGGCTTGGATTTCTAACACGTTGCCTTGGGTTTCCTAGCAAGTTGCCTTGGTCACTTGGCCTACAACGCCTTGGTTTGTTTGTCCCGCATGACATTGCCCGTTCCTAGTATCTTGGCTTGCCTTCCTAGCATGTTGCCTTTGCTTTCCTAGCACGTTCCCTTGGTCACTTGACCTACTATGCCTTGGTTGGTTTGCACACATGAAGTTGCCCGTTCCTATCATCTTTGGCTTGGCTTCCTAGCACGATGCCTTGGGTTTCCTAGCATTTTACCTTGGTCACATGGCCTACTATGGCTTGGCTAATTTTCCCGCACGACGTCTCCCATTCCTAGCCTCTTGGTTTGGATTCCTGGCATGTTGCCTTGGGTTTCCTAGCACGTTGCCTTGGTCACTTGGTCTACTATGCCTTGGTTGGTTAACACGCACGACGTTATCCGTTCCTTGCATCTTTGCTTGGCTTCCTAGCACGTTTTCTTGGTCACTTGACCTACTATGCCTTGATTGGTTTGCCCGCACGACGTTGCTCGTTCCTAGCATCTTTGGCTTGGCTTCCTAAACGTTTTCTTGGCTTCCTAGCACGTTACCTTGGCCTACTATGCCTTGGTTTGCTCCACACGACGTTGTCTGTTGGTAGCATATTGGCTTGGATTCCTAACACGTTGCCTTGGGTTTCCTAGCACGTTGCCTTAGTCACTTGGCCTACAACGCCTTGGTTGGTTTGTCCCGCACGACGTTTCCCATTCCTATCATCTTAACCTGGCTTCCTAGCACGTTGCTTTGGGTTTCCTTGCACGTTGCCTTGGTCACTTGGTCTACTATGCCTTGGTTGGTTTGCCGTTTCCCGTTCCTAGCATCTTAACTTGGCTTCCTAGCACGTTGCGTTGGGTTTCCTTGCACGTTGCCTTGGTCACTTGGTCTACTATGCCTTGGTTGGTTTACACGCACGACGTTACCCGTTTCTATCATCCTAGCTTGGCTTCATAGCACGTTGGCTTGGTCACTTGACCTACTATGCCTCGGTTGATTTGCCCGCACGACGTTGCCCGTTCCTAGCATCTATCGCTTGGCTTCCTAGGACGTTGCCTTGGTCAGTTGGCCTACGATGCCTAGCACGTTGCCTTGGTCCTTAGGTTTCCTAGCACGTTGCCTTGGTTACTTGGTCTACAACACCTTGGTTGGTTTGTCTCGCACGACGTTGCCTGTTGCTAGCATATTGGCTTGGCTTCCTAGCACGTTGCTTTGGCTTTCCTAGCACGTTGCTTTGGCTTTCCTAGCACGTTGCCTTGGTCTTCCTAGCACGTTGCCTTGGTCACTTGGTCTACTATGCCTTGGTTGGTTTTCCCGCACGACGTTTCCCGTTCCTAGCATCTTAATTTGGCTTCCTAGCACGTTGCTTTGAGTTTCCTTGCACGTTGCCTTGGTCACTTGGTCTATTATGCCTTGGTTGGTTTACACGCCCGACGTTGCCCGTTCCTATCATCTTAGCTTGGCTTCATAGCACGTTGGCTTGTTTGATTTGCCCGCACGACGTTGCCCGTTCCTAGCATCTTTCGCTTGGCTTCCTAGGACATTGCCTTGGGTTTCCTAGCGCGTTGCCTTGGTCACATGGCCAACTATGCCTTGTTTTGCCTCACACGACGTTGCCTGTTGCTAGCATATTGGTTTGGATTCCTAACACGTTGCCTTGGATTTCCTAGCACGTTGTCATGGTCACTTGGCCTACAACGCCTTGGTTTGTTTGTCCCGCATGACGTTGCCCGTTCCTAGTATCTTGGCTTGCCTTCCTAGCACGTTGCCTTTGCTTTCCTAGCACGTTGCCTTGGTCACTTGGTGTACTATACCTTGGTTGGTTTACCGTTTCCTGTTCCTAGCATCTTAACTTGGCTTCCTAGCAAGTTGCGTTGGGTTTCCTTGAACGTTGCCTTGGTCACTTGGTCTGCTATGCCTTTGTTGGTTTGCCCGCACGACGTTGCCCGTTCCTAGCATCTTAGGTTGGCTTCCTAGCACGTTGCCTTGGTCACTTGACTTACTATGCCTTCGTTGGTTTGCATGCATGAAGTTGCGCGTTCCTAGCATCTTTGGCTTGGCTTCCTAGCACGTTGCCTTGGGTTTCCTAGCATTTTACCTTGGTCACATGGCCTACTATGGCTTGGCTAATTTTCCCGCACGACGTCTCCCATTCCTAGCCTCTTGGTTAGGATTCCTAGCATGTTGCCTTGGGTTTCCTAACACGTTGCCTTGGTCACTTGCTCTACTATGCCTTGGTTAGTTTACACGCATGACGTTACCCGTTCCTAGCATCTTTGCTTGGCTTCCTAGCACGTTAGCTTGGTCACTTGACCTACTATGCCTTGATTGGTTTGCCCGCGCGACGTTGCTCGTTCCTAGCATCTTTGGCTTGGCTTCCTAGGACGTTTTCTTGGCTTCCTAGCACGTTACCTTGGCCTACTATGCCTTGGTTTGCTCCACACGACGTTGCCTGTTGGTAGCATATTGGCTTGGTTTCCTAACACGTTGCCTTGGGTTTCCTAGCACGTTGCCTTAGTCACTTGGCCTATAACGCCTTGGTTGGTTTGTCCCGCACGACGTTTCCCGTTCCTATCATCTTAACTTGGCTTCCTAGCACGTTGCTTTGGGTTTCCTTGCACGTTGCCTTGGTCACTTGGTCTACTATGCCTTGGTTGGTTTGCCGTTTCCCGTTCCTAGCATCTTAACTTGGCTTCCTAGCACGTTGCTTTGGGTTTCCTTGCACGTTGCCTTGGTCACTTGGTCTACTATGCCTTGGTTGGTTTACACGCACGACGTTACCCGTTCCTAGCATCCTAGCATCTTTGGCTTGGCTTCCTAGGACGTTTCTTTGGCTTCCTAGCACGTTACCTTGGCCGACTATGCCTTGGTTTGCCCCACACGACGTTGCCTGTTGCTAGCATATTGGCTTGGATTTCTAACACGTTGCCTTGGGTTTCCTAGCAAGTTGCCTTGGTCACTTGGCCTACAACGCCTTGGTTTGTTTGTCCCGCATGACATTGCCCGTTCCTAGTATCTTGGCTTGCCTTCCTAGCATGTTGCCTTTGCTTTCCTAGCACGTTCCCTTGGTCACTTGACCTACTATGCCTTGGTTGGTTTGCACACATGAAGTTGCCCGTTCCTATCATCTTTGGCTTGGCTTCCTAGCACGATGCCTTGGGTTTCCTAGCATTTTACCTTGGTCACATGGCCTACTATGGCTTGGCTAATTTTCCCGCACGACGTCTCCCATTCCTAGCCTCTTGGTTTGGATTCCTGGCATGTTGCCTTGGGTTTCCTAGCACGTTGCCTTGGTTACTTGGTCTACTATGCCTTGGTTGGTTAACACGCACGACGTTATCCGTTCCTTGCATCTTTGCTTGGCTTCCTAGCACGTTTTCTTGGTCATTTGACCTACTATGCCTTGATTGGTTTGCCCGCACGACGTTGCTCGTTCCTAGCATCTTTGGCTTGGCTTCCTAGGACGTTTTCTTGGCTTCCTAGCACGTTACCTTGGCCTACTATGCCTTGGTTTGCTCCACACGACGTTGTCTGTTGGTAGCATATTGGCTTGGATTCCTAACACGTTGCCTTGGGTTTCCTAGCACGTTGCCTTAGTCACTTGGCCTACAACGCCTTGGTTGGTTTGTCCCGCACGACGTTTCCCATTCCTATCATCTTAACCTGGCTTCCTAGCACGTTGCTTTGGGTTTCCTTGCACGTTGCCTTGGTCACTTGGTCTACTATGCCTTGGTTGGTTTGCCGTTTCCCGTTCCTAGCATCTTAACTTGGCTTCCTAGCACGTTGCGTTGGGTTTCCTTGCACGTTGCCTTGGTCACTTGGTCTACTATGCCTTGGTTGGTTTACACGCACGACGTTACCCGTTTCTATCATCCTAGCTTGGCTTCATAGCACGTTGGCTTGGTCACTTGACCTACTATGCCTCGGTTGATTTGCCCGCACGACGTTGCCCGTTCCTAGCATCTATCGCTTGGCTTCCTAGGACGTTGCCTTGGTCAGTTGGCCTACGATGCCTAGCACGTTGCCTTGGTCCTTAGGTTTCCTAGCACGTTGCCTTGGTTACTTGGTCTACAACACCTTGGTTGGTTTGTCTCGCACGACGTTGCCTGTTGCTAGCATATTGGCTTGGCTTCCTAGCACGTTGCTTTGGCTTTCCTAGCACGTTGCTTTGGCTTTCCTAGCACGTTGCCTTGGTCTTCCTAGCACGTTGCCTTGGTCACTTGGTCTACTATGCCTTGGTTGGTTTTCCCGCACGACGTTTCCCGTTCCTAGCATCTTAATTTGGCTTCCTAGCACGTTGCTTTGAGTTTCCTTGCACGTTGCCTTGGTCACTTGGTCTATTATGCCTTGGTTGGTTTACACGCCCGACGTTGCCCGTTCCTATCATCTTAACCTGGCTTCCTAGCACGTTGCTTTGGGTTTCCTTGCACGTTGCCTTGGTCACTTGGTCTACTATGCCTTGGTTGGTTTGCCGTTTCCCGTTCTTAGCATCTTAACTTGGCTTCCTAGCACGTTGCGTTGGGTTTCCTTGCTCGTTGCCTTGGTCACTTGGTCTACTATGCCTTGGTTGGTTTACACGCACGACGTTACCCGTTCCTATCATCCTAGCTTGGCTTCATAGCACGTTGGCTTGGTCACTTGACCTACTATGCCTTGGTGGAGTTGCCGGACGACGTTGCCCGTTCCTAGCATCTATCGCTTGGCTTCCTAGGACGTTGCCTTAGGTTTCCTAGCACGTTGCCTTGGTCACTTGGCCTACAACACCTTGGTTGGTTTGTCTCGCACGACGTTGCCTGTTGCTAGCATATTGGCTTGGCTTCCTAGCACGTTGCTTTGGCTTTCCTAGCACGTTGCTTTGGCTTTCCTAGCACGTTGCCTTGGTCTTCCTAGCACGTTGCCTTGGTCACTTGGTCTACTATGCCTTGGTTGGTTTTCCCGCACGACGTTTCTCGTTCCTAGCATCTTAACTTGGCTTCCTAGCACGTTGCTTTGAGTTTCCTTGCACGTTGCCTTGGTCACTTGGTCTATTATGCCCTGGTTGGTTTACACGCCCGACGTTGCCCGTTCCTATCATCTTAGCTTGGCTTCATAGCACGTTGGCTTGTTTGATTTGCCCGCACGACGTTGCCCGTTCCTAGCATCTTTCGCTTGGCTTCCTAGGACATTGCCTTGGGTTTCCTAGCGCGTTGCCTTGGTCACATGGCCAACTATGCCTTGTTTTGCCTCACACGACGTTGCCTGTTGCTAGCATATTGGTTTGGATTCCTAACACGTTGCCTTGGATTTCCTAGCACGTTGTCATGGTCACTTGGCCTACAACGCCTTGGTTTGTTTGTCCCGCATGACCTTGCCCGTTCCTAGTATCTTGGCTTGCCTTCCTAGCACGTTGCCTTTGCTTTCCTAGCACGTTGCCTTGGTCACTTGGTGTACTATACCTTGGTTGGTTTACCGTTTCCTGTTCCTAGCATCTTAACTTGGCTTCCTAGCAAGTTGCGTTGGGTTTCCTTGAACGTTGCCTTGGTCACTTGGTCTGCTATGCCTTGGTTGGTTTGCCCGCACGACGTTGCCCGTTCCTAGCATCTTAGGTTGGCTTCCTAGCACGTTGCCTTGGTCACTTGACTTACTATGCCTTGGTTGGTTTGCATGCATGAAGTTGCGCGTTCCTAGCATCTTTGGCTTGGCTTCCTAGCACGTTGCCTTGGGTTTCCTAGCATTTTACCTTGGTCACATGGCCTACTATGGCTTGGCTAATTTTCCCGCACGACGTCTCCCATTCCTAGCCTCTTGGTTAGGATTCCTAGCATGTTGCCTTGGGTTTCCTAGCACGTTGCCTTGGTCACTTGCTCTACTATGCCTTGGTTGGTTTACTCGCACGACGTTACCCGTTCCTAGCATCTTTGCTTGGCTTCCTAGCACGTTTTCTTGGTCACTTGACCTACTACGCCTTGATTGGTTTGCCCGCATGACGTTGCTCGTTCCTAGCATCTTTGGCTTGGCTTCCTAGGACGTTTTCTTGGCTTCCTAGCACGTTACCTTGGCCTACTATGCCTTGGTTTGCTCCACACGATGTAGCCTGTTGCTAGCATATTGGCTTGGATTCCTAGCACGTTGCCTTGGGTTTCCTAGCACGTTGCCTTGGTCACTTGCCTACAACGCCTTGGTTTGTTTGTCCCGCATGACGTTGCCCGTTCCTTGTATCTTGGCTTGCCTTCCTAGCACGTTGCCTTTGCTTTCCTAGCACGTTCCCTTGGTCACTTGACCTACTATGCCTTGGTTGGTTTGCACGCATGCAGTTGCCCGTTCCTAGCATCTTTGGCTTGGCTTCCTAGCACGATGCCTTGGGTTTCCTAGCATTTTACCTTGGCCTACTATGGCTTGGCTAATTTGCCCGCACGACGTCTCCGGTTCCTAGCCTCTTGGCTTGGATTCCTTGCATGTTGCCTTGGGTTTCCTAGCATGTTGCCTTGGTCACTTGGTCTACTATGTCTTGGTTGGTTTACACGCACGACGTTACCCGTTCCTAGCATCTTTGCTTGGCTTCTTAGCACGTTGGCTTGGTCACTTGACCTACTATGCCTTGATTGGTTTGCCCGCACGACGTTGCTCGTTCCTAGCATCTTTGGCTTGGCTTCCTAGGACGTTTCCTTGGCTTCCTAGCACGTTACCTTGGCCTACTATGCCTTGATTTGCCCCACACAACGTTGCCTGTTGCTAGCATATTGGCTTGGATTCCTAACACGTTGCCTTGGGTTTCCTAGCAAGCTGCCTTGGTCACTTGGCCTACAACGCCTTGGTTTGTCTCGCACGACGTTGCCTGTTGCTAGCATATTGGCTTGGATTCCTAACACGTTGCCTTGGGTTTCCTTGCACGTTGCCTTGACTTTCCTAGCACGTTGCCTTGGTCACTTGGCCTACAACGCCTTGGTTTGTTTGTCCCGCATGACGTTGCCCGTTCCTTGTATCTTGGCTTGCCTTCATAGCACGTTGCCTTTGCTTTCCTAGCACGTTCCCTTGGTCACTTGACCTACTATGCCTTGGTTGGTTTGCACGCATGAAGTTGCCCGTTCCTAGCATCTTTGGCTTGGCTTCCTAGCACGATGCCTTGGGTTTCCTAGCATTTTACCTTGGCCTACTATGGCTTGGCTAATTTGCCCGCACGACGTCTCCGGTTCCTAGCTTCTTGGCTTGGATTCCTTGCATGTTGCCTTGGGTTTCCTAGCATGTTGCCTTGGTCACTTGGTCTACTATGTCTTGGTTGGTTTACACGCACGACGTTACCCGTTCCTAGCATCTTTGCTTGGCTTCTTAGCACGTTGGCTTGGTCACTTGACCTACTATGCCTTGATTGGTTTGCCCGCACGACGTTGCTCGTTCCTAGCATCTTTGGATTGGCTTCCTAGGACGTTTCCTTGGCTTCCTAGCACGTTACCTTGGCCTACTATGCCTTGATTTGCCCCACACAACGTTGCCTGTTGCTAGCATATTGGCTTGGATTCCTAACACGTTGCCTTGGGTTTCCTAGCAAGCTGCCTTGGTCACTTGGCCTACAACGCCTTGGTTTGTCTCGCACGACGTTGCCTGTTGCTAGCATATTGGCTTGGGTTCCTAACACGTTGCCTTGGGTTTCCTAGCACGTTGCCTTGGTCGCTTGGCCTACAACAACTTGGTTGGTTTGTCTGGCACGACGTTGCCTGTTGCTAGCATATTGGCTTGGATTCCTAGTAGGTTGCTTTGGCTTTCCTAGCACGTTGCTTTGGCTTTCCTAGCACGTTGCCTTGGTCTTCCTAGCACGTTGCCATGGTCACTTGGTCTACTATGCCTTGGTTGGTTTTCCCGCACGACGTTTCCCGTTCCTAGCATCTTAACTTGGCTTCCTAGCATGTTGCTTTGAGTTTCCTTGCACGTTGCCTTGGTCACTTGGTCTATTATGCCTTGGTTGGTTTACACGCCCGACGTTGCCCGTTCCTATCATCTTAGCTTGGCTTCATAGCACGTTGGCTTGGTCACTCGACCTACTATGCCTTGGTTGATTTGCCCGCACGATGTTGCCCGTTCCTAGCATCTTTCGCATGGCTTCCTAGGACATTGCCTTGGGTTTCCTAGCACGTTGCCTTGGTCACATGGCCTACTTTGCCTTGGTTAGTTTGCCACGCACGACGTTGCCCGTTCCTAGCACATTGCCTTGACTTATTAGCATGTTGCCTTGGTCCCTTGGCCAACTATGCCTTGGTTTGCCTCACACGACGTTGCCTGTTGCTAGTATATTGGCTTGGATTCCTAACACGTTGCCTTGGATTTCCTAGCACGTTGTCATGGTCACTTGTCCTACAACGCCTTGGTTTATTTGTCCCGCATGACGTTGCCCGTTCCTAGTATCTTGGCTTGCCTTCCTTGCACGTTGCCTTTGCTTTCCTAGCACGTTGCCTTGGTCACTTGGACTACTATACCTTGGTTGGTTTACCGTTTCCTGTTCCTAGCATCTTAACTTGGCTTCCTAGCACGTTGCGTTAGGTTTCCTTGAACGTTGCCCTGGTCACTTTGTCTGCTATGCCTTGGTTGGTTTGCCCGCACGACGTTGCCCGTTCCAAGCATCTTAGGTTGGCTTCCTAGCACGTTGCCTTGGTCACTTGACTTACTATGCCTTGGTTGGTTTGCATGCATGAAGTTTCCTGTTCCTAGCATCTTTGGCTTGGCTTCCTAGCACGTTGCCATAGGTTTCCTAGCATTTTACCTTGGTCACATGGCCTACTATGGCTTGGCTAATTTTCCCGCACGACGTCTCCCATTCCTAGCCTCTTGGTTTGGATTCCTGGCATGTTGCCTTGGGTTTCCTAGCAAGTTGCCTTGGTCACTTGGTGTACTATGCCTTGGTTGGTTTACACGCACGACGTTGCCTTGGGTTTCCTAGAACGTTTTCTTGGTCACTTGACCTACTACGCCTTGATTGGTTTGCCCGCACGATGTTGCTCGTTCCTAGCATCTTTGGCTTGGCTTCCTAGGACGTTTTCTTGGCTTCCTAGCACGTTACCTTGGCCTACTATTCCTTGGTTTGCTTCACACGAGTTGCCTGTTGGTAGCATATTGGCTTGGATTCCTAACACGTTGCTATGGGTTTCCTAGCACGTTGCCTTAGTCACTTGGCCTACAACGTTTTGGTTGGTTTGTCCCGCACGACGTTTCCCATTCCTATCATCTTAACTTGGCTTCCTAGCACGTTGCTTTGGGTTTCCTTGCACGTTGCCTTGGTCACTTGGTCTACTATGCCTTGGTTGGTTTGCCGTTTCCCGTTCCTAGCATCTTAACTTGGCATCCTAGCACGTTGCGTTGGGTTTCCTTGCACGTTGCCTTGGTTGGTTTACACGCACGACGTTACCCGTTCCTATCATCCTAGCTTGGCTTCATAGCACGTTGGCTTGGTCACTTGACCTACTACGCCTTGGTTGATTTGCCCGCACGACGTTGCCCGTTCCTAGCATCTTTCGCTTGGCTTCCTAGGACGTTGCCTTAGGTTTCCTAGCACCTTGCCTTGGTCACTTGGCCTACAACACCTTGGTTGGTTTGTCTTGCACGACGTTTCCTGTTGCTAGCATATTGGCTTGGCTTCCTAGTACGTTGCTTTGGCTTTCCTAGCACGTTGCTTTGGCTTTCCTAGCACGTTGCCTTGGTCTTCCTAGCACGTTGCCTTGGTCACTTGGTCTACTATGCCTTGGTTAGTTTTCCCGCACGACGTTTCCCGTTCCTAGCATCTTAACTTGGCTTCCTAGCACGTTGCTTTGAGTTTCCTTGCACGTTGCCTTGGTCACTTGGTCTATTATGCCTTGGTTGGTTTACACGCCCGACGTTGCCCGTTCCTATCATCTTAGTTTGGCTTCATAGCACGTTGGCTTGTTTGATTTGCCCGCACGACGTTGCCCGTTCCTAGCATATTTCGGTTGGCTTCCTAGGACATTGCCTTGGGTTTCCTAGCACATTGCCTTGGTCACATGGCCAACTATGCCTTGTTTTGCCTCACACGACGTTGCCTGTTGCTAGCATATTGGCTTGGATTCCTAACACGTTGCCTTGGATTTCCTAGCACGTTGTCGTGGTCACTTGTCCTACAACGCCTTGGTTTATTTGTCCCGCATGACGTTGCCCGTTCCTACTATCTTGGCTTGCCTTCCTTGCACGTTGCCTTTGCTTTCCTAGCACACGTTGCCTTGGTCACTTGGACTACTATACCCTGGTTGGTTTACCGTTTCCTGTTCCTAGCATCTTAACTTGGCTTCCTAGCACGTTGCGTTAGGTTTCCTTGAACGTTGCCTTGGTCACTTGGTCTGCTATGCCTTGGTTGGTTTGCCCGCACGACGTTGCCCGTTCCTAGCATCTTAGGTTGGCTTCCTAGCACGTTGCCTTGGTCACTTGACTTACTATGCCTTGGTTGGTTTGCATGCATGAAGTTTCCTGTTCCTAGCATCTTTGGCTTGGCTTCCTAGCACGTTGCCATGGGTTTCCTAGCATTTTACCTTGGTCACATGGCCTACTATGGCTTGGCCAATTTTCCCGCACGACGTCTCCCATTCCTAGCCTCTTGGTTTGGATTCCTGGCATGTTGCCTTGGGTTTCCTAGCACGTTGCCTTGGTCACTTGCTCTACTATGCCTTGGTTGGTTTACACGCACGACGTTACCCGTTCCTAGCATCTTTGCTTGGCTTCCTAGCACGTTTTCTTGGTCACTTGACCTACTATGCCTTGATTGGTTTGCCCGCACGACGTTGCTCGTTCCTAGCATCTTTGGCTTGGCTTCCTAGGACGTTTTCTTGGCTTCCTAGCACGTTACCTTGGCCTACTATGCCTTGGTTTGCTCCACACGACGTTGCCTGTTGGTAGCATATTGGCTTGGATTCCTAACACGTTGCCTTGGGTTTCCTAGCACGTTGCCTTAGTCACTTGGCCTATAACGCCTTGGTTGGTTTGTCCCGCACGACGTTTCCCGTTCCTATCATCTTAACTTGGCTTCCTAGCACGTTGCTTTGGGTTTCCTTGCACGTTGCCTTGGTCACTTGGTCTACTATGCCTTGGTGGGTTTGCCGTTTCCCGTTCCTATCATCTTAAATTGGCTTCCTAGCACGTTGCGTTGGGTTTCCTTGCACGTTGCCTTGGTCACTTGGTCTACTATGCCTTGGTTGGTTTACACGCACGACGTTACCCGTTCCTATCATCCTAGCTTGGCTTCATAGCACGTTGGCTTGGTCACTTGACCTACTATGCCTTGGTTGATTTGCCCGCACGACGTTGCCCGTTCCTAGCATCTATCGCTTGGCTTCCTAGGACGTTGCCTTAGGTTTCCTAGCACGTTGCCGTGGTCACTTGGCCTACAACACCTTGGTTGGTTTGTCTCACACGACGTTGCCTGTTGCTAGCATATTGGCTTGGCTTCCTAGTACGTTGCTTTGGCTTTCCTAGCACGTTGCTTTGGCTTTCCTAGCACGTTGCCTTGGTCTTCCTAGTACGTTGCCCTGGTCACTTGGTCTACTATGCCTTGGTTGGTTTTCCCGCACGACGTTTCCCGTTCCTAGCATCTTAACTTGGCTTCCTAGCACGTTGCTTTGAGTTTCCTTGCACGTTGCCTTGGTCACTTGGTCTATTATGCCTTGGTTGGTTTACACGCCCGACGTTGCCCGTTCCTATCATCTTAGCTTGGCTTCATAGCACATTGGCTTGTTTGATTTGCCCGCACGACGTTGCCCGTTCCTAGCATCTTTCGCTTGGCTTCTTAGGACATTGCCTTGGGTTTCCTAGCGCGTTGCCTTGGTCACATGGCCAACTATGCCTTGTTTTGCCTCACACGACGTTGCCTGTTGCTAGCATATTGGTTTGGATTCCTAACACGTTGCCTTGGATTTCCTAGCACGTTGTCGTGGTCACTTGGCCTACAACGCCTTGGTTTGTTTGTCCCGCATGACGTTGCCCGTTCCTAGTATCTTGGCTTGCCTTCCTAGCACGTTGCCTTTGCTTTCCTAGCACGTTGCCTTGGTCACTTGGTCTACTATGCCTTGGTTGGTTTGCCGTTTCCCGTTCCTAGCATCTTAACTTGGCTTCCTAGCACGTTGCTTTGGGTTTCCTTGCACGTTGCCTTGGTCACTTGGTCTACTATGCCTTGGTTGGTTTACACGCACGACGTTACCCGTTCCTAGCATCCTAGCATCTTTGGCTTGGCTTCCTAGGACGTTTCTTTGGCTTCCTAGCACGTTACCTTGGCCGACTATGCCTTGGTTTGCCCCACACGACGTTGCCTGTTGCTAGCATATTGGCTTGGATTTCTAACACGTTGCCTTGGGTTTCCTAGCAAGTTGCCTTGGTCACTTGGCCTACAACGCCTTGGTTTGTTTGTCCCGCATGACATTGCCCGTTCCTAGTATCTTGGCTTGCCTTCCTAGCATGTTGCCTTTGCTTTCCTAGCACGTTCCCTTGGTCACTTGACCTACTATGCCTTGGTTGGTTTGCACACATGAAGTTGCCCGTTCCTATCATCTTTGGCTTGGCTTCCTAGCACGATGCCTTGGGTTTCCTAGCATTTTACCTTGGTCACATGGCCTACTATGGCTTGGCTAATTTTCCCGCACGACGTCTCCCATTCCTAGCCTCTTGGTTTGCATTCCTGGCATGTTGCCTTGGGTTTCCTAGCACGTTGCCTTGGTTACTTGGTCTACTATGCCTTGGTTGGTTAACACGCACGACGTTATCCGTTCCTTGCATCTTTGCTTGGCTTCCTAGCACGTTTTCTTGGTCATTTGACCTACTATGCCTTGATTGGTTTGCCCGCACGACGTTGCTCGTTCCTAGCATCTTTGGCTTGGCTTCCTAGGACGTTTTCTTGGCTTCCTAGCACGTTACCTTGGCCTACTATGCCTTGGTTTGCTCCACACGACGTTGTCTGTTGGTAGCATATTGGCTTGGATTCCTAACACGTTGCCTTGGGTTTCCTAGCACGTTGCCTTAGTCACTTGGCCTACAACGCCTTGGTTGGTTTGTCCCGCACGACGTTTCCCATTCCTATCGTCTTAACCTCCGGCTTCCTAGCACGTTGCTTTGGGTTTCCTTGCACGTTGCCTTGGTCACTTGGTCTACTATGCCTTGGTTGGTTTGCCGTTTCCCGTTCCTAGCATCTTAACTTGGCTTCCTAGCACGTTGCGTTGGGTTTCCTTGCACGTTGCCTTGGTCACTTGGTCTACTATGCCTTGGTTGGTTTACACGCACGACGTTACCCGTTTCTATCATCCTAGCTTGGCTTCATAGCACGTTGGCTTGGTCACTTGACCTACTATGCCTCGGTTGATTTGCCCGCACGACGTTGCCCGTTCCTAGCATCTATCGCTTGGCTTCCTAGGACGTTGCCTTGGTCAGTTGGCCTACGATGCCTAGCACGTTGCCTTGGTCCTTAGGTTTCCTAGCACGTTGCCTTGGTTACTTGGTCTACAACACCTTGGTTGGTTTGTCTCGCACGACGTTGCCTGTTGCTAGCATATTGGCTTGGCTTCCTAGCACGTTGCTTTGGCTTTCCTAGCACGTTGCTTTGGCTTTCCTAGCACGTTGCCTTGGTCTTCCTAGCACGTTGCCTTGGTCACTTGGTCTACTATGCCTTGGTTGGTTTTCCCGCACGACGTTTCCCGTTCCTAGCATCTTAATTTGGCTTCCTAGCACGTTGCTTTGAGTTTCCTTGCACGTTGCCTTGGTCACTTGGTCTATTATGCCTTGGTTGGTTTACACGCCCGACGTTGCCCGTTCCTATCATCTTAACCTGGCTTCCTAGCACGTTGCTTTGGGTTTCCTTGCACGTTGCCTTGGTCACTTGGTCTACTATGCCTTGGTTGGTTTGCCGTTTCCCGTTCTTAGCATCTTAACTTGGCTTCCTAGCACGTTGCGTTGGGTTTCCTTGCTCGTTGCCTTGGTCACTTGGTCTACTATGCCTTGGTTGGTTTACACGCACGACGTTACCCGTTCCTATCATCCTAGCTTGGCTTCATAGCACGTTGGCTTGGTCACTTGACCTACTATGCCTTGGTGGAGTTGCCCGGACGACGTTGCCCGTTCCTAGCATCTATCGCTTGGCTTCCTAGGACGTTGCCTTAGGTTTCCTAGCACGTTGCCTTGGTCACTTGGCCTACAACACCTTGGTTGGTTTGTCTCGCACGACGTTGCCTGTTGCTAGCATATTGGCTTGGCTTCCTAGCACGTTGCTTTGGCTTTCCTAGCACGTTGCTTTGGCTTTCCTAGCACGTTGCCTTGGTCTTCCTAGCACGTTGCCTTGGTCACTTGGTCTACTATGCCTTGGTTGGTTTTCCCGCACGACGTTTCTCGTTCCTAGCATCTTAACTTGGCTTCCTAGCACGTTGCTTTGAGTTTCCTTGCACGTTGCCTTGGTCACTTGGTCTATTATGCCCTGGTTGGTTTACACGCCCGACGTTGCCCGTTCCTATCATCGTAGCTTGGCTTCATAGCACGTTGGCTTGTTTGATTTGCCCGCACGACGTTGCCCGTTCCTAGCATCTTTCGCTTGGCTTCCTAGGACATTGCCTTGGGTTTCCTAGCGCGTTGCCTTGGTCACATGGCCAACTATGCCTTGTTTTGCCTCACACGACGTTGCCTGTTGCTAGCATATTGGTTTGGATTCCTAACACGTTGCCTTGGATTTCCTAGCACGTTGTCATGGTCACTTGGCCTACAACGCCTTGGTTTGTTTGTCCCGCATGACCTTGCCCGTTCCTAGTATCTTGGCTTGCCTTCCTAGCACGTTGCCTTTGCTTTCCTAGCACGTTGCCTTGGTCACTTGGTGTACTATACCTTGGTTGGTTTACCGTTTCCTGTTCCTAGCATCTTAACTTGGCTTCCTAGCAAGTTGCGTTGGGTTTCCTTGAACGTTGCCTTGGTCACTTGGTCTGCTATGCCTTGGTTGGTTTGCCCGCACGACGTTGCCCGTTCCTAGCATCTTAGGTTGGCTTCCTAGCACGTTGCCTTGGTCACTTGACTTACTATGCCTTGGTTGGTTTGCATGCATGAAGTTGCGCGTTCCTAGCATCTTTGGCTTGGCTTCCTAGCACGTTGCCTTGGGTTTCCTAGCATTTTACCTTGGTCACATGGCCTACTATGGCTTGGCTAATTTTCCCGCACGACGTCTCCCATTCCTAGCCTCTTGGTTAGGATTCCTAGCATGTTGCCTTGGGTTTCCTAGCACGTTGCCTTGGTCACTTGCTCTACTATGCCTTGGTTGGTTTACTCGCACGACGTTACCCGTTCCTAGCATCTTTGCTTGGCTTCCTAGCACGTTTTCTTGGTCACTTGACCTACTACGCCTTGATTGGTTTGCCCGCATGACGTTGCTCGTTCCTAGCATCTTTGGCTTGGCTTCCTAGGACGTTTTCTTGGCTTCCTAGCACGTTACCTTGGCCTACTATGCCTTGGTTTGCTCCACACGATGTAGCCTGTTGCTAGCATATTGGCTTGGATTCCTAGCACGTTGCCTTGGGTTTCCTAGCACGTTGCCTTGGTCACTTGGCCTACAACGCCTTGGTTTGTTTGTCCCGCATGACGTTGCCCGTTCCTTGTATCTTGGCTTGCCTTCCTAGCACGTTGCCTTTGCTTTCCTAGCACGTTCCCTTCGTCACTTGACCTACTATGCCTTGGTTGGTTTGCACGCATGCAGTTGCCCGTTCCTAGCATCTTTGGCTTGGCTTCCTAGCACGATGCCTTGGGTTTCCTAGCATTTTACCTTGGCCTACTATGGCTTGGCTAATTTGCCCGCACGACGTCTCCGGTTCCTAGCCTCTTGGCTTGGATTCCTTGCATGTTGCCTTGGGTTTCCTAGCATGTTGCCTTGGTCACTTGGTCTACTATGTCTTGGTTGGTTTACACGCACGACGTTACCCGTTCCTAGCATCTTTGCTTGGCTTCTTAGCACGTTGGCTTGGTCACTTGACCTACTATGCCTTGATTGGTTTGCCCGCACGACGTTGCTCGTTCCTAGCATCTTTGGCTTGGCTTCCTAGGACGTTTCCTTGGCTTCCTAGCACGTTACCTTGGCCTACTATGCCTTGATTTGCCCCACACAACGTTGCCTGTTGCTAGCATATTGGCTTGGATTCCTAACACGTTGCCTTGGGTTTCCTAGCAAGCTGCCTTGGTCACTTGGCCTACAACGCCTTGGTTTGTCTCGCACGACGTTGCACATTGCTAGCATATTGGCTTGGATTCCTAACACGTTGCCTTGGGTTTCCTTGCACGTTGCCTTGACTTTCCTAGCACGTTGCCTTGGTCACTTGGCCTACAACGCCTTGGTTTGTTTGTCCCGCATGACGTTGCCCGTTCCTTGTATCTTGGCTTGCCTTCATAGCACGTTGCCTTTGCTTTCCTAGCACGTTCCCTTGGTCACTTGACCTACTATGCCTTGGTTGGTTTGCACGCATGAAGTTGCCCGTTCCTAGCATCTTTGGCTTGGCTTCCTAGCACGATGCCTTGGGTTTCCTAGCATTTTACCTTGGCCTACTATGGCTTGGCTAATTTGCCCGCACGACGTCTCCGGTTCCTAGCTTCTTGGCTTGGATTCCTTGCATGTTGCCTTGGGTTTCCTAGCATGTTGCCTTGGTCACTTGGTCTACTATGTCTTGGTTGGTTTACACGCACGACGTTACCCGTTCCTAGCATCTTTGCTTGGCTTCTTAGCACGTTGGCTTGGTCACTTGACCTACTATGCCTTGATTGGTTTGCCCGCACGACGTTGCTCGTTCCTAGCATCTTTGGATTGGCTTCCTAGGACGTTTCCTTGGCTTCCTAGCACGTTACCTTGGCCTACTATGCCTTGATTTGCCCCACACAACGTTGCCTCGTTGCTAGCATATTGGCTTGGATTCCTAACACGTTGCCTTGGGTTTCCTAGCAAGCTGCCTTGGTCACTTGGCCTACAACGCCTTGGTTTGTCTCGCACGACGTTGCCCTCGTTGCTAGCATATTGGCTTGGGTTCCTAACACGTTGCCTTGGGTTTCCTAGCACGTTGCCTTGGTCGCTTGGCCTACAACAACTTGGTTGGTTTGTCTGGCACGACGTTGCCTGTTGCTAGCATATTGGCTTGGATTCCTAGTAGGTTGCTTTGGCTTTCCTAGCACGTTGCTTTGGCTTTCCTAGCACGTTGCCTTGGTCTTCCTAGCACGTTGCCATGGTCACTTGGTCTACTATGCCTTGGTTGGTTTTCCCGCACGACGTTTCCCGTTCCTAGCATCTTAACTTGGCTTCCTAGCATGTTGCTTTGAGTTTCCTTGCACGTTGCCTTGGTCACTTGGTCTATTATGCCTTGGTTGGTTTACACGCCCGACGTTGCCCGTTCCTATCATCTTAGCTTGGCTTCATAGCACGTTGGCTTGGTCACTCGACCTACTATGCCTTGGTTGATTTGCCCGCACGATGTTGCCCGTTCCTAGCATCTTTCGCATGGCTTCCTAGGACATTGCCTTGGGTTTCCTAGCACGTTGCCTTGGTCACATGGCCTACTTTGCCTTGGTTAGTTTGCCACGCACGACGTTGCCCGTTCCTAGCACATTGCCTTGACTTATTAGCATGTTGCCTTGGTCCCTTGGCCAACTATGCCTTGGTTTGCCTCACACGACGTTGCCTGTTGCTAGTATATTGGCTTGGATTCCTAACACGTTGCCTTGGATTTCCTAGCACGTTGTCATGGTCACTTGTCCTACAACGCCTTGGTTTATTTGTCCCGCATGACGTTGCCCGTTCCTAGTATCTTGGCTTGCCTTCCTTGCACGTTGCCTTTGCTTTCCTAGCACGTTGCCTTGGTCACTTGGACTACTATACCTTGGTTGGTTTACCGTTTCCTGTTCCTAGCATCTTAACTTGGCTTCCTAGCACGTTGCGTTAGGTTTCCTTGAACGTTGCCCTGGTCACTTTGTCTGCTATGCCTTGGTTGGTTTGCCCGCACGACGTTGCCCGTTCCAAGCATCTTAGGTTGGCTTCCTAGCACGTTGCCTTGGTCACTTGACTTACTATGCCTTGGTTGGTTTGCATGCATGAAGTTTCCTGTTCCTAGCATCTTTGGCTTGGCTTCCTAGCACGTTGCCATGGGTTTCCTAGCATTTTACCTTGGTCACATGGCCTACTATGGCTTGGCTAATTTTCCCGCACGACGTCTCCCATTCCTAGCCTCTTGGTTTGGATTCCTGGCATGTTGCCTTGGGTTTCCTAGCAAGTTGCCTTGGTCACTTGGTGTACTATGCCTTGGTTGGTTTACACGCACGACGTTGCCTTGGGTTTCCTAGAACGTTTTCTTGGTCACTTGACCTACTACGCCTTGATTGGTTTGCCCGCACGACGTTGCTCGTTCCTAGCATCTTTGGCTTGGCTTCCTAGGACGTTTTCTTGGCTTCCTAGCACGTTACCTTGGCCTACTATTCCTTGGTTTGCTTCACACGAGTTGCCTGTTGGTAGCATATTGGCTTGGATTCCTAACACGTTGCTATGGGTTTCCTAGCACGTTGCCTTAGTCACTTGGCCTACAACGTTTTGGTTGGTTTGTCCCGCACGACGTTTCCCATTCCTATCATCTTAACTTGGCTTCCTAGCACGTTGCTTTGGGTTTCCTTGCACGTTGCCTTGGTCACTTGGTCTACTATGCCTTGGTTGGTTTGCCGTTTCCCGTTCCTAGCATCTTAACTTGGCATCCTAGCACGTTGCGTTGGGTTTCCTTGCACGTTGCCTTGGTTGGTTTACACGCACGACGTTACCCGTTCCTATCATCCTAGCTTGGCTTCATAGCACGTTGGCTTGGTCACTTGACCTACTACGCCTTGGTTGATTTGCCCGCACGACGTTGCCCGTTCCTAGCATCTTTCGCTTGGCTTCCTAGGACGTTGCCTTAGGTTTCCTAGCACGTTGCCTTGGTCACTTGGCCTACAACACCTTGGTTGGTTTGTCTTGCACGACGTTTCCTGTTGCTAGCATATTGGCTTGGCTTCCTAGTACGTTGCTTTGGCTTTCCTAGCACGTTGCTTTGGCTTTCCTAGCACGTTGCCTTGGTCTTCCTAGCACGTTGCCTTGGTCACTTGGTCTACTATGCCTTGGTTAGTTTTCCCGCACGACGTTCCCGTTCCTAGCATCTTAACTTGGCTTCCTAGCACGTTGCTTTGAGTTTCCTTGCACGTTGCCTTGGTCACTTGGTCTATTATGCCTTGGTTGGTTTACACGCCCGACGTTGCCCGTTCCTATCATCTTAGTTTGGCTTCATAGCACGTTGGCTTGTTTGATTTGCCCGCACGACGTTGCCCGTTCCTAGCATATTTCGGTTGGCTTCCTAGGACATTGCCTTGGGTTTCCTAGCACATTGCCTTGGTCACATGGCCAACTATGCCTTGTTTTGCCTCACACGACGTTGCCTGTTGCTAGCATATTGGCTTGGATTCCTAACACGTTGCCTTGGATTTCCTAGCACGTTGTCGTGGTCACTTGTCCTACAACGCCTTGGTTTATTTGTCCCGCATGACGTTGCCCGTTCCTACTATCTTGGCTTGCCTTCCTTGCACGTTGCCTTTGCTTTCCTAGCACACGTTGCCTTGGTCACTTGGACTACTATACCCTGGTTGGTTTACCGTTTCCTGTTCCTAGCATCTTAACTTGGCTTCCTAGCACGTTGCGTTAGGTTTCCTTGAACGTTGCCTTGGTCACTTGGTCTGCTATGCCTTGGTTGGTTTGCCCGCACGACGTTGCCCGTTCCTAGCATCTTAGGTTGGCTTCCTAGCACGTTGCCTTGGTCACTTGACTTACTATGCCTTGGTTGGTTTGCATGCATGAAGTTTCCTGTTCCTAGCATCTTTGGCTTGGCTTCCTAGCACGTTGCCATGGGTTTCCTAGCATTTTACCTTGGTCACATGGCCTACTATGGCTTGGCTAATTTTCCCGCACGACGTCTCCCATTCCTAGCCTCTTGGTTTGGATTCCTGGCATGTTGCCTTGGGTTTCCTAGCACGTTGCCTTGGTCACTTGCTCTACTATGCCTTGGTTGGTTTACACGCACGACGTTACCCGTTCCTAGCATCTTTGCTTGGCTTCCTAGCACGTTTTCTTGGTCACTTGACCTACTATGCCTTGATTGGTTTGCCCGCACGACGTTGCTCGTTCCTAGCATCTTTGGCTTGGCTTCCTAGGACGTTTTCTTGGCTTCCTAGCACGTTACCTTGGCCTACTATGCCTTGGTTTGCTCCACACGACGTTGCCTGTTGGTAGCATATTGGCTTGGATTCCTAACACGTTGCCTTGGGTTTCCTAGCACGTTGCCTTAGTCACTTGGCCTATAACGCCTTGGTTGGTTTGTCCCGCACGACGTTTCCCGTTCCTATCATCTTAACTTGGCTTCCTAGCACGTTGCTTTGGGTTTCCTTGCACGTTGCCTTGGTCACTTGGTCTACTATGCCTTGGTGGGTTTGCCGTTTCCCGTTCCTATCATCTTAAATTGGCTTCCTAGCACGTTGCGTTGGGTTTCCTTGCACGTTGCCTTGGTCACTTGGTCTACTATGCCTTGGTTGGTTTACACGCACGACGTTACCCGTTCCTATCATCCTAGCTTGGCTTCATAGCACGTTGGCTTGGTCACTTGACCTACTATGCCTTGGTTGATTTGCCCGCACGACGTTGCCCGTTCCTAGCATCTATCGCTTGGCTTCCTAGGACGTTGCCTTAGGTTTCCTAGCACGTTGCCGTGGTCACTTGGCCTACAACACCTTGGTTGGTTTGTCTCACACGACGTTGCCTGTTGCTAGCATATTGGCTTGGCTTCCTAGTACGTTGCTTTGGCTTTCCTAGCACGTTGCTTTGGCTTTCCTAGCACGTTGCCTTGGTCTTCCTAGTACGTTGCCCTGGTCACTTGGTCTACTATGCCTTGGTTGGTTTTCCCGCACGACGTTTCCCGTTCCTAGCATCTTAACTTGGCTTCCTAGCACGTTGCTTTGAGTTTCCTTGCACGTTGCCTTGGTCACTTGGTCTATTATGCCTTGGTTGGTTTACACGCCCGACGTTGCCCGTTCCTATCATCTTAGCTTGGCTTCATAGCACATTGGCTTGTTTGATTTGCCCGCACGACGTTGCCCGTTCCTAGCATCTTTCGCTTGGCTTCTTAGGACATTGCCTTGGGTTTCCTAGCGCGTTGCCTTGGTCACATGGCCAACTATGCCTTGTTTTGCCTCACACGACGTTGCCTGTTGCTAGCATATTGGTTTGGATTCCTAACACGTTGCCTTGGATTTCCTAGCACGTTGTCATGGTCACTTGGCCTACAACGCCTTGGTTTGTTTGTCCCGCATGACGTTGCCCGTTCCTAGTATCTTGGCTTGCCTTCCTAGCACGTTGCCTTTGCTTTCCTAGCACGTTGCCTTGGTCACTTGGTGTACGATACCTGGGTTGGTTTACTGTGTCCTGTTCCTAGCATCTTAACTTGGCTTCCTAGCAAGTTGCGTTGGGTTTCCTTGAACGTTGCCTTCGTCACTTGGTCTGCTATGCCTTTGTTGGTTTGCCCGCACGACGTTGCCCGTTCCTAGCATCTTAGGTTGGCTTCCCAGCACGTTGCCTTGGTCACTTGACTTACTATGCCTTGGTTGGTTTGCATGCATGAAGTTGCGCGTTCCTAGCATCTTTGGCTTGGCTTCCTAGCACGTTGCCTTGGGTTTCCTAGCATTTTACCTTTGTCACATGGCCTACTATGGTTGGCTAATTTTCCCGCACGACGTTTCCCATTCCTAGCCTCTTGGTTTGGATTCCTAGCATGTTGCCTTGGGTTTCCTAGCACGTTGCCTTGGTCACTTGCTCTACTATGCCTTGGTTGGTTTACACGCACGACGTTACCCGTTCCTAGCATCTTTGCTTGGCTTCCTAGCACGTTGGCTTGGTCACTTGACCTACTATGCCTTGATTGGTTTGCCCGCACGACGTTGCTCGTTCCTAGCATCTTTGGCTTGGCTTCCTAGGACGTTTTCTTGGCTTCCTAGCACGTTACCTTGGCCTACTATGCCTTGGTTTGCTCCACACGACGTTGCCTGTTGGTAGCATATTGGCTTGGATTCCTAACACGTTGCCTTGGGTTTCCTAGCACGTTGCCTTAGTCACTTGGCCTATAACGCCTTGGTTGGTTTGTCCCGCACGACGTTTCCCGTTCCTATCATCTTAACTTGGCTTCCTAGCACGTTGCTTTGGGTTTCCTTGCACGTTGCCTTGGTCACTTGGTCTACTATGCCTTGGTTGGTTTGCCGTTTCCCGTTCCTAGCATCTTAACTTGGCTTCCTAGCACGTTGCGTTGGGTTTCCTTGCATGTTGCCTTGGTCACTTGGTCTACTATGCCTTGGTTGGTTTACACGCACGACGTCACCCGTTCCTAGCATCCTAGCATCTTTGGCTTGGCTTCCTAGGACGTTTCCTTGGCTTCCTAGCACGTTACCTTGGCCGACTATGCCTTGGTTTGCCCCACACGACGTTGCCTGTTGCTAGCATATTGGCTTGGATTTCTAACACGTTGCCTTGGGTTTCCTAGCAAGTTGCCTTGGTCACTTGGCCTACAACGCCTTGGTTTGTTTGTCCCGCATGACGTTGCCCGTTCCTAGTATCTTGGCTTGCCTTCCTAGCACGTTGCCTTTGCTTTCCTAGCACGTTCCCTTGGTCACTTGACCTACTATGCCTTGGTTGGTTTGCACACATGAAGTTGCCCGTTCCTATCATCTTTGGCTTGGCTTATTAGCACGATGCCTTGGGTTTCCTAGCATTTTACCTTGGTCACATGGCCTACTATGGCTTGGCTAATTTGCCCGGACGACGTCTCCCGTTCCTAGCCTCTTGGTTTGGATTCCTAGCATGGTGCCTTGGGTTTCCTAGCACGTTGCCTTGGGTTTCCTAGCACGTTGCCTTGGTCACTTGGCCTACTATGCCTTGGTTGGTTTGTATGCATGAAGTTGCCCGTTCCTAGCATCTTTGGCTTGGCTTCCTAGCACGTTGCCTTGGGTTTCCTAGCATTTTACCTTGGTCACATGGCCTACTATGGCTTGGCTAATTTTCCGGCACGACGTCTCCCATTCCTAGCCTCTTGGTTTGGATTCCTGGCATGTTGCCTTGGGTTTCCTAGCACGTTGCCTTGGTCACTTGGTCTTCTATGCCTTGGTTGGTTAACACGCACGACGTTATCCGTTCCTTGCATCTTTGCTTGGCTTCTTAGCACGTTGACTTGGTCACTTGGTCTTCTATGCCTTGGTTGGTTTACACGCACGACATTACCCGTTCCTAGCATCTTAGTTTGGCTTCCTAGCACATTGGCTTGGTCACTTAACCTACTATGCCTTGATTGGTTTCCCCGCACGACGTTGCTCGTTCCTAGCATCTTTGGCTTGGCTTCCTAGGACGTTTTCTTGGCTTCCTAGCACGTTACCTTGGCCTACTATGCCTTGGTTTGCTCCACACGACGTTGCCTGTTGCTAGCATATTGGCTTGGATTCCTAGCACGTTGCCTTGGGTTTCCTAGCATTTTACCTTGGTCACAAGGCCTACTATGGCTTGGCTAATTTTCCCGCACGACGTCTCCCATTCCTAGCCTCTTGGTTTGGATTCCTGGCATGTTGCCTTGGGTTTCCTAGCAAGTTGCCTTGGTCACTTGGTGTACTATGCCTTGGTTGGTTTACACGCACGACGTTACCCATTCCTAGCATCTTTGCTTGGCTTCCTAGCACGTTTTCTTGGTCACTTGACCTACTACGCCTTGATTGGTTTGCCCGCACGACGTTGCTCGTTCCTAGCATCTTTGGCTTGGCTTCCTAGGACGTTTTCTTGGCTTCCTAGCACGTTACCTTGGCCTACTATGCCTTGGTTTGCTCCACACGACGTTGCCTGTTGCTAGCATATTGGCTTGGATTCCTAGCACGTTGCCTTGGGTTTCTTAGCATTTTACCTTGGTCACATGGCCTACGATGGCTTGGCTAATTTTCCCGCACGACGTCTCCCATTCCTAGCCTCTTGGTTTGGATTCCTGGCATGTTGCCTTGGGTTTCCTAGCAAGTTGCCTTGGTCACTTGGTGTACTATGCCTTGGTTGGTTTACACGCACGACGTTACCCGTTCCTAGCATCTTTGCTTGACTTCCTAGCACGTTTTCTTGGTCACTTGACCTACTACGCCTTGATTGGTTTGCCCGCACGACGTTGCTCGTTCCTAGCATCTTTGGCTTGGCTTCCTAGGACGTTTTCTTGGCTTCCTAGCACGTTATCTTGGCCTACTATGCCTTGGTTTGCTCCACACGAGTTGCCTGTTGGTAGCATATTGGCTTGGATTCCTAACACGTTGCTATGGGTTTCCTAGCACGTTGCCTTAGTCACTTGGCCTACAATGCCTTGGTTGGTTTGTCCCGCACGACGTTTCCCATTCCTATCATCTTAACTTGGCTTCCTAGCACGTTGCTTTGGGTTTCCTAGCACGTTGCCTTGGTCACTTGGTCTACTATGCCTTGGTTGGTTTGCCGTTTCCCGTTCCTAGCATCTTAACTTGGCATCCTAGCACGTTGCGTTGGGTTTCCTTGCACGTTGCCTTGGTTGGTTTACACGCACGATGTTACCCGTTCCTATCATCCTAGCTTGGCTTCACAGCACGTTGGCTTGGTCACTTGACGTACTATGCCTTGGTTGATTTGCCCGCACGACGTTGCCCGTTCCTAGCATCTTTCATTTGGCTTCCTAGGACGTTGCCTTAGGTTTCCTAGCACGTTGCCTTGGTCACTTGGCCTACAACACCTTGGTTGGTTTGTCTCGCACGACGTTTTCTGTTGCTAGCATATTGGCTTGGCTTCCTAGTACGTTGCTTTGGCTTTCCTAGCACGTTGCTTTGGCTTTCCTAGCACGTTGCCTTGGTCTTCCTAGCACGTTGCGTTGGTCACTTGGTCTACTATGCCTTGGTTGGTTTTCCTGCACGACGTTTCCCGTTCCTAGCATCTTAACTTGGCTTCCTAGCACGTTGCTTTGAGTTTCCTTGCACGTTGCCTTGGTCACTTGGTCTATTATGCCTTGGTTGGTTTACACGCCCGACGTTGCCTGTTCCTATCATCTTAGCTTGGCTTCATAGCACGTTGGCTTGTTTGATTTGACCGCACGACGTTGCCCGTTCCTAGCATCTTTCGCTTGGCTTCCTAGGATATTGCCTTGGGTTTCCTAGCACGTTGCCTTGGTCACATGGCCAACTATGCCTTGTTTTGCCACACACGACGTTGCCTGTTGCTAGCATATTGGTTTGGATTCCTAACACGTTGCCTTGGATTTCCTAGCACGTTGTCGTGGTCACTTGGCCTACAACGCCTTGGTTTGTTTGTCCCGCATGACGTTGCCCGTTCCTAGTATCTTGGCTTGCCTTCCTAGCACGTTGCCTTTGCTTTCCTAGCACGTTGCCTTGGTCACTTGGTCTACTACACCTTGGTTGGTTTACCGTTTCCCGCTTCCTAGCATCTTAACTTGGCTTCCTAGCACGTTGCCTTGGGTTTCCTTGAACGTTGCCTTGGTCACTTGGTCTGCACGACGTTGCCCGTTCCTAGCAACTTAGGTTGGCTTACTAGCACGTTGCCTTTGTCACTTGACTTACTATGCCTTGGTTGGTTTGCATGCATGAAGTTTCCTGTTCCTAGCATCTTTGACTTGGCTTCCTAGCACGTTGCCTTGGGTTTCCTAGCATTTTACCTTGGTCACATGGCCTACTATGGCTTGGCTAATTTTCCCGCACGACGTCTCCCATTCCTAGCCTCTTGGTTTGGATTCCTGGCATGTTGCCTTGGGTTTCCTAGCACGTTGCCTTGGTCACTTGGTCTACTATGCCTTGGTTGGTTTACAGGCACGACGTTATCCGTTCCTTGCATCTTTGCTTGGCTTCCTAGCACGTTTTCTTGGTCACTTGACCTACTATGCCTTGATTGGTTTGCCCGCACGACGTTGCTCGTTCCTAGCATCTTTGGCTTGGCTTCCTAGGACGTTTTCTTGGCTTCCTAGCACGTTACCTTGGCCAACTATGCCTTGGTTTGCTCTAGACGACGTTGTCTGTTGGTAGCATATTGGCTTGGATTCCTAACACGTTGCCTTGGCCTACAATGCCTTGGTTGGTTTGTCCCGCACGACGTTTCCCATTCCTATCATCTTAACCTGGCTTCCTAGCACGTTGCTTTGGGTTTCCTTGCACGTTGCCTTCGTCACTTGGTCTACTATGCCTTGGTTGGTTTGCCGTTTCCCGTTCCTAGCATCTTAACTTGGCTTCCTAGCACGTTGCGTTGGGTTTCCTTGCAAATTGCCTTGGTCACTTGGTCTACTATGCCTTGGTTGGTTTTCACGTACGACGTTACCCGTTCCTATCATCCTAGCTTGGCTTCATAGCACGTTGGCTTGGTCACTTGACCTACTATGCCTTGGTTGATTTGCCCGCACGACGTTGCCCGTTCCTAGCATCTATCGCTTGGCTTCCTAGGACGTTGCCTTAGGTTTCCTAGCACGTTGCCTTGGTCACTTGGCCTACAACACCTTGGTTGGTTTGTCTCGCACGACGTTCGTTGCTAGCATATTGCTTTGGCTTTCCTAGCACGTTGCCTTGGTCTTCCTAGCCCGTTGCGTTGGTCACTTGGTCTACTATGCCTTGGTTGGTTTTCCTGCACGACGTTTCCCGTTCCTAGCATCTTAACTTGGCTTCCTAGCACGTTGCTTTGAGTTTCCTTGCACGTTGCCTTGGTCACTTGGTCTATTATGCCTTGGTTGGTTTACACGCCCGACGTTGCCCGTTCCTATCATCTTAGCTTGGCTTCATAGCACGTTGGCTTGTTTGATTTGCCCGCACGACGTTGCCCGTTCCTAGCATCTTTCGTTTGGCTTCCTAGGACATTGCCTTGGGTTTCCTAGCGCGTTGCCTTGGTCACATGGCCAACTATGCCTTGTTTTGCCTCACACGACGTTGCCTGTTGCTAAAATATTGGTTTGGATTCCTAACACGTTGCCTTGGATTTCCTAGCACGTTGTCGCGGTCACTTGGCCTACAACGCCTTGGTTTGTTTGTCCCGCATGACGTTGCCCGTTCCTAGTATCTTGGCTTGCCTTCCTAGCACGTTGCCTTTGCTTTCCTAGCACGTTGCCTTGGTCACTTGGTGTACTATACCTTGGTTGGTTTACCGTTTCCTGTTCCTAGCATCTTAACTTGGCTTCCTAGCAAGTTGCGTTGGGTTTCCTTGAACGTTGCCTTGGTCACTTGGTCTGCTATGCCTTGGTTGGTTTGCCCGCACGACGTTGCCCGTTCCTAGCATCTTAGGTTGGCTTCCTAGCACGTTGCCTTGGTCACTTGACTTACTATGCCTTGGTTGGTTTGCATGCATGAAGTTGCGCGTTCCTAGCATCTTTGGCTTGGCTTCCTAGCACGTTGCCTTGGGTTTCCTAGCATTTTACCTTGGTCACATGGCCTACTATGGCTTGGCTAATTTTCCCGCACGACGTCTCCCATTCCTAGCCTCTTGGTTTGGATTCCTAGCATGTTGCCTTGGGTTTCCTAGCACGTTGCCTTGGTCACTTGCTCTACTATGCCTTGGTTAGTTTACACGCACGACGTTACCCGTTCCTAGCATCTTTGCTTGGCTTCCTAGCACGTTGGCTTGGTCACTTGACCTACTATGCCTTGATTGGTTTGCCCGCACGACGTTGCTCGTTCCTAGCATCTTTGGCTTGGCTTCCTAGGACGTTTTCTTGGCTTCCTAGCACGTTACCTTGGCCTACTATGCCTTGGTTTGCTCCACACGACGTTGCCTGTTGGTAGCATATTGGCTTGGATTCCTAACCCGTTGCCTTGGGTTTCCTAGCACGTTGCCTTAGTCACTTGGCCTATAACGCCTTGGTTGGTTTGTCCCGCACGACGTTTCCCGTTCCTATCATCTTAACTTGGCTTCCTAGCACGTTGCTTTGGGTTTCCTTGCACGTTGCCTTGGTCACTTGGTCTACTATGCCTTGGTTGGTTTGCCGTTTCCCGTTCCTAGCATCTTAACTTCGCTTCCTAGCACGTTGCGTTGGGTTTCCTTGCACGTTGCCTTGGTCTCTTGGTCTACTATGCCTTGGTTGGTTTACACGCACGACGTTACCCGTTCCTAGCATCCTAGCATCTTTTGCTTGGCTTCCTAGGACGTTTCCTTGGCTTCCTAGCACGTTACCTTGGCCGACTATGCCTTGGTTTGCCCCACACGACGTTGCCTGTTGCTAGCATATTGGCTTGGATTTCTAACACGTTGCCTTGGGTTTCGTAGCTAGTTGCCTTGGTCACTTGGCCTACAACGCCTTGGTTTGTTTGTCACGCATGACGTTGGCCGTTTCTAGTATCTTGGCTTGCCTTCCTAGCACGTTGCCTTTGCTTTCCTGAAGACGTTCCCTTGGTCACTTGACCTACTATGCCTTGGTTGGTTTGCACACATGAAGTTGCCCGTTCCTATCATCTTTGGCTTGGCTTCCTAGCACGATGCCTTGGGTTTCCTAGCATTTTACCTTGGTCACATGTCCTACTATGGCTTGGCTAATTTGCCCGGACGACGTCTCCCGTTCCTAGCCTCTTGGTTTGGATTCCTAGCATGTTGCCTTGGGTTTCCTAGCACGTTGCCTTGGGTTTCCTAGCACGTTGCCTTGGTCACTTGACCTACTATGCCTTGGTTGGTTTGCATGCATGAAGTTGCCGTTCCTAGCATCTTTGGCTTGGCTTCCTAGCACGTTGCCTTGGGTTTCCTAGCATTTTACCTTGGTCACATGGCCTACTATGGCTTGGCTAATTTTCCCGCACGACGTCTCCCATTCCTAGCCTCTTGGTTTCGATTCCTAGCATGTTGCCTTGGGTTTCCTAGCACGTTTCCTTGGTCACCTGGCCTACTATGCCTTGGTTGGTTTACACGCACGACGTTACCCATTCCTAGCATCTTTGCTTGGCTTCCTAGCACGTTGGCTTGGTCACTTGACCTACTATGCCTTGATTGGTTTGCCCGCACGACGTTGCTCGTTCCTAGCATCTTTGGCTTGGCTTCCTAGGACGTTTTCTTGGCTTCCTAGCACGTTACCTTGGCCTACTATGCCTTGCTTTGCTCCACACGACGTTGCTCGTTGCTAGCATATTGGCTTGGATTCCTAGCACGTTGCCTTGGTTTCCTAGCACGTTGCCTTGGTCACTTGGCCTACAACGCCTTGGTTTGTTTGTCCCGCATGACATTGCCCGTTCCTAGTATATTGGCTTGCCTTCCTAGCACGTTGCCTTTGGTTTACCGTTTCCGTTCCTAGCATCTTAACTTGGCTTCCTAGCGCGTTGAGTGGGGTTTCCTTGAACGTTTCCTTGGTCACTTGGTCTACTATGCCACGGTTGGTTTGCCCGCACGACGTTGCCCGTTCCTAGTATCTTAGCTTGCCTTCCTAGCACGTTGCCTTGGTCACTTGACCTACTATGCCTTGGTTGGTTTGCACGCATGAAGTTGCCCGTTCCTAGCATATTTGGCTTGGCTTCCTAGCACGATGCCTTGGGTTTCCTAGCATTTTACCTTGGTCACATGGCCTACTATGGCTTGGCTAATTTTCCCGCACGATGTCTCCCATTCCTAGCCTCTTGGTTTCGATTCCTAGCATGTTGCCTTGGGTTTCCTAGCACGTTTCCTTGGTCACTTGGACTACTATGCCTTGGTTGGTTTACACGCACGACGTTACCCATTCCTAGCATCTTTGCTTGGCTTCCTAGCACGTTGGCTTGGTCACTTGACCTACTATGCCTTGATTGGTTTGCCCGCACGACGTTGCTCGTTCCTAGCATCTTTGGCTTGGCTTCCTAGGACGTTTTCTTGGCTTCCTAGCACGTTACCTTGGCCTACTATGCATTGGTTTGCTCCACACGACGTTGCCTGTTGCTAACATATTGGCTTGGATTCCTAGCACGTTGCCTTGGGTTTCCTAGCACGTTGCCTTGGTCACTTGGCCTACAACGCTTTGGTTTGTTTGTCCCGCATGACGTTGCCCGTTCCTAGTATCTTGGCTTGCCTTCCTAGCACGTTGCCTTTGCTTTCCTAGCACGTTCCCTTGGTCACTTGACCTACTATGCCTTGGTTGGTTTGCACGCATGAAGTTGCCCGTTCCTAGCATATTTGGCTTGGCTTCCTAGGACGATGCCTTGTGTTTCCTAGCATTTTACCTTGGTGACATGGCCTACTATGGCTTGGCTAATTTGCCGGCACGACGTCTCCCGTTCCTAGCCTCTTGGCTTGGATTCCTAGCATGTTGCCTTGGGTTTCCTAGCATGTTGCCTGGGTCACTAGGTCTACTATGCCTTGGTTGGTTTACATGCACGACCTTACCCGTTCCTAGCATCTTTGCTTGGCTTCTTAGCACGTTGGCTTGGTCACTTGACCTACTATGCCTTGATTGGTTTGCCCGCACGACGTTGCTCGTTCCTAGCATCTTTGGCTTGGCTTCCTAGGACGTTTCCTTGGCTTCCTAGCACGTTACCTTGGCCTACTATGCATTGGTTTGTTCCACACGACGTTGCCTGTTGCTAGCATATTGGCTTGGATTCCTAGCACGTTGCCTTGGTCACTTGGCCTACAACGCCTTGGTTTATTTGTCCCGCATGACGTTGTCCGTTCCTTGTATCTTGGCTTGCCTTCCTAGCACGTTGCCTTTGCTTTCCTAGCACGTTCCCTTGGTCACTTGACCTACTATGCCTTGGTTGGTTTGCACACATGAAGTTGCCCGTTCCTATCATCTTTGGCTTGGCTTCCTAGCACGATGCCTTGGGTTTACTAGCATTTTACCTTGGTCACATGGCCTACTATGGCTTGGCTAATTTGCCCGCACGACGTCTCCCGTTCCTAGCCTCTTGGTTTGGATTCCTAGCACGTTGCCTTGGGTTTCCTAGCACGTTGCCTTGGTCACTCGACCTACTATGCCTTGGTTGGTTTGCATGGATGAAGTTGCCCGTTCCTAGAATCTTTGGCTTGGCTTCCTAGCACGTTGCCTTGGTCACTTGACCTACTATGCCTTGATTGGTTTGCCTGCACGACGTTGCTCGTTCCTAGCATCTTTGGCTTGGCTTCCTAGGACGTTTTCTTGGCTTCCTAGCACGTTACCTTGGCCTACTATGCATTGGTTTGCTCCACACGACGTTGCCTGTTGCTAGCATATTGGCTTGGATTCCTAGCACGTTGCCTTGGGTTTCCTAGCACGTTGCCTTGGTCACTTGGCCTACAACAACTTGGTTTGTTTGTCCCGCATGACGTTGTCCGTTCCTTGTATCTTGGCTTGCCTTCCTAGCACGTTGCCTTTGCTTTCCTAGCACGTTCCCTTGGTCACTTGACCTACTATGCCTTGGTTGATTTGCACGCATGAAGTTGCCCGTTCCTAGCATCTTTGGCTTGGCTTCCTAGCACGATGCCTTGGGTTTCCTAGCATTTGACCTTGGTCACATGGCCTACTATGGCTTGGCTAATTTGTCCGCACGACGTCTCACGTTCCTAGCCTCTTGGCTTGGATTCCTAGCATGTTGCCTTGGGTTTCCTAGCATGTTGCCTTGGTCACTTGGTCTACTATGCCTTGGTTGGTTTACACGCACGACGTTACCCGTTCCTAGCATCTTTGCTTGGCTTCTTAGCACGTTGGCTTGGTCACTTGACCTACTATGCCTTGATTGGTTTGCCCGCACGACGTTGCCTGTTGCTAGCATATTGGCGTGGCTTCCTAGGATGTTTCCTTGGCTTCCTAGCACGTTACCTTGGCCTACTTCCCCACACGACGTTGCCTGTTGCAAGCATATTGGCTTGGATTCCTAACACGTTGCCTTGGGTTTGCTAGCAAGTTGCGTTGGTCACTTGGCCTACAACGCCTTGGTTTGTCTCGCACGACGTTGCCTGTTGCTAGCATAGTGGCTTGGATTCCTAACACGTTGCCTTGGGTTTCCTAGCACGTTGCCTTGGTCACTTGGCCTACAACACCTTGGTTGGTTTGTCTCGCACGACGTTGCTGTTGCTAGCATATTGGCTTGGCTTCCTAGTACGTTGCTTTGGCTTTCCTAGCACGTTGCTTTGGCTTTCCTAGCACGTTGCCTTGGACTTCCTAGCACGTTGCCTTGGTCACTTGGTCTACTATGCCTTGGTTGGTTTTCCCGCACGACGTTTCCTGTTCCTAGCATCCTAACTTGGCTTCCTAGCACGATGCTTTGAGTTTCCTTGCACGTTGCCTTGGTCACTTGGTCTATTATGCCTTGGTTGGTTTACACGCCGACGTTGCCCGTTCCTATCATCTTAGCTTGACTTCATAGCACGTTGGCTTGGTCACTTGGTGTACTATGCCTTGGTTGGTTTACACGCACGACGTTACCCGTTCCTAGCATCTTTGCTTGGCTTCCTAGCACGTTTTCTTGGTCACTTGACCTACTACGCCTTGATTGGTTTGCCCGCACGACGTTGCTCGTTCCTAGCATCTTTGGCTTGGCTTCCTAGGACGTTTTCTTGGCTTCCTAGCACGTTACCTTGGCCTACTATGCCTTGGTTTGCTCCACACGACGTTGCCTGTTGCTAGCATATTGGCTTGGATTCCTAGCACGTTGCCTTGGGTTTCCTAGCATTTTACCTTGGTCACATGGCCTACTATGGCTTGGCTAATTTTCCCGCACGACGTCTCCCATTCCTAGCCTCTTGGTTTGGATTCCTGGCATGTTGCCTTGGGTTTCCTAGCAAGTTGCCTTGGTCACTTGGTGTACTATGCCTTGGTTGGTTTACACGCACGACGTTACCCGTTCCTAGCATCTTTGCTTGACTTCCTAGCACGTTTTCTTGGTCACTTGACCTACTACGCCTTGATTGGTTTGCCCGCACGACGTTGCTCGTTCCTAGCATCTTTGGCTTGGCTTCCTAGGACGTTTTCTTGGCTTCCTAGCACGTTATCTTGGCCTACTATGCCTTGGTTTGCTCCACACGAGTTGCCTGTTGGTAGCATATTGGCTTGGATTCCTAACACGTTGCTATGGGTTTCCTAGCACGTTGCCTTAGTCACTTGGCCTACAATGCCTTGGTTGGTTTGTCCCGCACGACGTTTCCCATTCCTATCATCTTAACTTGGCTTCCTAGCACGTTGCTTTGGGTTTCCTAGCACGTTGCCTTGGTCACTTGGTCTACTATGCCTTGGTTGGTTTGCCGTTTCCCGTTCCTAGCATCTTAACTTGGCATCCTAGCACGTTGCGTTGGGTTTCCTTGCACGTTGCCTTGGTTGGTTTACACGCACGATGTTACCCGTTCCTATCATCCTAGCTTGGCTTCACAGCACGTTGGCTTGGTCACTTGACGTACTATGCCTTGGTTGATTTGCCCGCACGACGTTGCCCGTTCCTAGCATCTTTCATTTGGCTTCCTAGGACGTTGCCTTAGGTTTCCTAGCACGTTGCCTTGGTCACTTGGCCTACAACACCTTGGTTGGTTTGTCTCGCACGACGTTTTCTGTTGCTAGCATATTGGCTTGGCTTCCTAGTACGTTGCTTTGGCTTTCCTAGCACGTTGCTTTGGCTTTCCTAGCACGTTGCCTTGGTCTTCCTAGCACGTTGCGTTGGTCACTTGGTCTACTATGCCTTGGTTGGTTTTCCTGCACGACGTTTCCCGTTCCTAGCATCTTAACTTGGCTTCCTAGCACGTTGCTTTGAGTTTCCTTGCACGTTGCCTTGGTCACTTGGTCTATTATGCCTTGGTTGGTTTACACGCCCGACGTTGCCTGTTCCTATCATCTTAGCTTGGCTTCATAGCACGTTGGCTTGTTTGATTTGACCGCACGACGTTGCCCGTTCCTAGCATCTTTCGCTTGGCTTCCTAGGACATTGCCTTGGGTTTCCTAGCACGTTGCCTTGGTCACATGGCCAACTATGCCTTGTTTTGCCACACACGACGTTGCCTGTTGCTAGCATATTGGTTTGGATTCCTAACACGTTGCCTTGGATTTCCTAGCACGTTGTCGTGGTCACTTGGCCTACAACGCCTTGGTTTGTTTGTCCCGCATGACGTTGCCCGTTCCTAGTATCTTGGCTTGCCTTCCTAGCACGTTGCCTTTGCTTTCCTAGCACGTTGCCTTGGTCACTTGGTCTACTACACCTTGGTTGGTTTACCGTTTCCAGTTCCTAGCATCTTAACTTGGCTTCCTAGCACGTTGCCTTGGGTTTCCTTGAACGTTGCCTTGGTCACTTGGTCTGCACGACGTTGCCCGTTCCTAGCAACTTAGGTTGGCTTACTAGCACGTTGCCTTTGTCACTTGACTTACTATGCCTTGGTTGGTTTGCATGCATGAAGTTTCCTGTTCCTAGCATCTTTGACTTGGCTTCCTAGCACGTTGCCTTGGGTTTCCTAGCATTTTACCTTGGTCACATGGCCTACTATGGCTTGGCTAATTTTCCCGCACGACGTCTCCCATTCCTAGCCTCTTGGTTTGGATTCCTGGCATGTTGCCTTGGGTTTCCTAGCACGTTGCCTTGGTCACTTGGTCTACTATGCCTTGGTTGGTTTACAGGCACGACGTTATCCGTTCCTTGCATCTTTGCTTGGCTTCCTAGCACGTTTTCTTGGTCACTTGACCTACTATGCCTTGATTGGTTTGCCCGCACGACGTTGCTCGTTCCTAGCATCTTTGGCTTGGCTTCCTAGGACGTTTTCTTGGCTTCCTAGCACGTTACCTTGGCCAACTATGCCTTGGTTTGCTCTAGACGACGTTGTCTGTTGGTAGCATATTGGCTTGGATTCCTAACACGTTGCCTTGGCCTACAATGCCTTGGTTGGTTTGTCCCGCACGACGTTTCCCATTCCTATCATCTTAACCTGGCTTCCTAGCACGTTGCTTTGGGTTTCCTTGCACGTTGCCTTCGTCACTTGGTCTACTATGCCTTGGTTGGTTTGCCGTTTCCCGTTCCTAGCATCTTAACTTGGCTTCCTAGCACGTTGCGTTGGGTTTCCTTGCAAATTGCCTTGGTCACTTGGTCTACTATGCCTTGGTTGGTTTTCACGTACGACGTTACCCGTTCCTATCATCCTAGCTTGGCTTCATAGCACGTTGGCTTGGTCACTTGACCTACTATGCCTTGGTTGATTTGCCCGCACGACGTTGCCCGTTCCTAGCATCTATCGCTTGGCTTCCTAGGACGTTGCCTTAGGTTTCCTAGCACGTTGCCTTGGTCACTTGGCCTACAACACCTTGGTTGGTTTGTCTCGCACGACGTTGCCTGTTGCTAGCATATTGCTTTGGCTTTCCTAGCACGTTGCCTTGGTCTTCCTAGCACGTTGCGTTGGTCACTTGGTCTACTATGCCTTGGTTGGTTTTCCTGCACGACGTTTCCCGTTCCTAGCATCTTAACTTGGCTTCCTAGCACGTTGCTTTGAGTTTCCTTGCACGTTGCCTTGGTCACTTGGTCTATTATGCCTTGGTTGGTTTACACGCCCGACGTTGCCCGTTCCTATCATCTTAGCTTGGCTTCATAGCACGTTGGCTTGTTTGATTTGCCCGCACGACGTTGCCCGTTCCTAGCATCTTTCGTTTGGCTTCCTAGGACATTGCCTTGGGTTTCCTAGCGCGTTGCCTTGGTCACATGGCCAACTATGCCTTGTTTTGCCTCACACGACGTTGCCTGTTGCTAAAATATTGGTTTGGATTCCTAACACGTTGCCTTGGATTTCCTAGCACGTTGTCGCGGTCACTTGGCTTACAACGCCTTGGTTTGTTTGTCCCGCATGACGTTGCCCGTTCCTAGTATCTTGGCTTGCCTTCCTAGCACGTTGCCTTTGCTTTCCTAGCACGTTGCCTTGGTCACTTGGTGTACTATACCTTGGTTGGTTTACCGTTTCCTGTTCCTAGCATCTTAACTTGGCTTCCTAGCAAGTTGCGTTGGGTTTCCTTGAACGTTGCCTTGGTCACTTGGTCTGCTATGCCTTGGTTGGTTTGCCCGCACGACGTTGCCCGTTCCTAGCATCTTAGGTTGGCTTCCTAGCACGTTGCCTTGGTCACTTGACTTACTATGCCTTGGTTGGTTTGCATGCATGAAGTTGCGCGTTCCTAGCATCTTTGGCTTGGCTTCCTAGCACGTTGCCTTGGGTTTCCTAGCATTTTACCTTGGTCACATGGCCTACTATGGCTTGGCTAATTTTCCCGCACGACGTCTCCCATTCCTAGCCTCTTGGTTTGGATTCCTAGCATGTTGCCTTGGGTTTCCTAGCACGTTGCCTTGGTCACTTGCTCTACTATGCCTTGGTTAGTTTACACGCACGACGTTACCCGTTCCTAGCATCTTTGCTTGGCTTCCTAGCACGTTGGCTTGGTCACTTGACCTACTATGCCTTGATTGGTTTGCCCGCACGACGTTGCTCGTTCCTAGCATCTTTGGCTTGCCTTCCTAGGACGTTTTCTTGGCTTCCTAGCACGTTACCTTGGCCTACTATGCCTTGGTTTGCTCCACACGACGTTGCCTGTTGGTAGCATATTGGCTTGGATTCCTAACCCGTTGCCTTGGGTTTCCTAGCACGTTGCCTTAGTCACTTGGCCTATAACGCCTTGGTTGGTTTGTCCCGCACGACGTTTCCCGTTCCTATCATCTTAACTTGGCTTCCTAGCACGTTGCTTTGGGTTTCCTTGCACGTTGCCTTGGTCACTTGGTCTACTATGCCTTGGTTGGTTTGCCGTTTCCCGTTCCTAGCATCTTAACTTCGCTTCCTAGCACGTTGCGTTGGGTTTCCTTGCACGTTGCCTTGGTCTCTTGGTCTACTATGCCTTGGTTGGTTTACACGCACGACGTTACCCGTTCCTAGCATCCTAGCATCTTTTGCTTGGCTTCCTAGGACGTTTCCTTGGCTTCCTAGCACGTTACCTTGGCCGACTATGCCTTGGTTTGCCCCACACGACGTTGCCTGTTGCTAGCATATTGGCTTGGATTTCTAACACGTTGCCTTGGGTTTCGTAGCAAGTTGCCTTGGTCACTTGGCCTACAACGCCTTGGTTTGTTTGTCACGCATGACGTTGGCCGTTTCTAGTATCTTGGCTTGCCTTCCTAGCACGTTGCCTTTGCTTTCCTAGCACGTTCCCTTGGTCACTTGACCTACTATGCCTTGGTTGGTTTGCACACATGAAGTTGCCCGTTCCTATCATCTTTGGCTTGGCTTCCTAGCACGATGCCTTGGGTTTCCTAGCATTTTACCTTGGTCACATGTCCTACTATGGCTTGGCTAATTTGCCCGGACGACGTCTCCCGTTCCTAGCCTCTTGGTTTGGATTCCTAGCATGTTGCCTTGGGTTTCCTAGCACGTTGCCTTGGGTTTCCTAGCACGTTGCCTTGGTCACTTGACCTACTATGCCTTGGTTGGTTTGCATGCATGAAGTTGCCGTTCCTAGCATCTTTGGCTTGGCTTCCTAGCACGTTGCCTTGGGTTTCCTAGCATTTTACCTTGGTCACATGGCCTACTATGGCTTGGATAATTTTCCCGCACGACGTCTCCCATTCCTAGCCTCTTGGTTTCGATTCCTAGCATGTTGCCTTGGGTTTCCTAGCACGTTTCCTTGGTCACCTGGCCTACTATGCCTTGGTTGGTTTACACGCACGACGTTACCCATTCCTAGCATCTTTGCTTGGCTTCCTAGCACGTTGGCTTGGTCACTTGACCTACTATGCCTTGATTGGTTTGCCCGCACGACGTTGCTCGTTCCTAGCATCTTTGGCTTGGCTTCCTAGGACGTTTTCTTGGCTTCCTAGCACGTTACCTTGGCCTACTATGCCTTGCTTTGCTCCACACGACGTTGCCTGTTGCTAGCATATTGGCTTGGATTCCTAGCACGTTGCCTTGGTTTCCTAGCACGTTGCCTTGGTCACTTGGCCTACAACGCCTTGGTTTGTTTGTCCCGCATGACATTGCCCGTTCCTAGTATATTGGCTTGCCTTCCTAGCACGTTGCCTTTGGTTTACCGTTTCCCGTTCCTAGCATCTTAACTTGGCTTCCTAGCGCGTTGAGTGGGGTTTCCTTGAACGTTTCCTTGGTCACTTGGTCTACTATGCCACGGTTGGTTTGCCCGCACGACGTTGCCCGTTCCTAGTATCTTAGCTTGCCTTCCTAGCACGTTGCCTTGGTCACTTGACCTACTATGCCTTGGTTGGTTTGCACGCATGAAGTTGCCCGTTCCTAGCATATTTGGCTTGGCTTCCTAGCACGATGCCTTGGGTTTCCTAGCATTTTACCTTGGTCACATGGCCTACTATGGCTTGGCTAATTTTCCTGCACGATGTCTCCCATTCCTAGCCTCTTGGTTTCGATTCCTAGCATGTTGCCTTGGGTTTCCTAGCACGTTTCCTTGGTCACTTGGACTACTATGCCTTGGTTGGTTTACACGCACGACGTTACCCATTCCTAGCATCTTTGCTTGGCTTCCTAGCACGTTGGCTTGGTCACTTGACCTACTATGCCTTGATTGGTTTGCCCGCACGACGTTGCTCGTTCCTAGCATCTTTGGCTTGGCTTCCTAGGACGTTTTCTTGGCTTCCTAGCACGTTACCTTGGCCTACTATGCATTGGTTTGCTCCACACGACGTTGCCTGTTGCTAACATATTGGCTTGGATTCCTAGCACGTTGCCTTGGGTTTCCTAGCACGTTGCCTTGGTCACTTGGCCTACAACGCCTTGGTTTGTTTGTCCCGCATGACGTTGCCCGTTCCTAGTATCTTGGCTTGCCTTCCTAGCACGTTGCCTTTGCTTTCCTAGCACGTTCCCTTGGTCACTTGACCTACTATGCCTTGGTTGGTTTGCACGCATGAAGTTGCCCGTTCCTAGCATATTTGGCTTGGCTTCCTAGGACGATGCCTTGTGTTTCCTAGCATTTTACCTTGGTGACATGGCCTACTATGGCTTGGCTAATTTGCCGGCACGACGTCTCCCGTTCCTAGCCTCTTGGCTTGGATTCCTAGCATGTTGCCTTGGGTTTCCTAGCATGTTGCCTGGGTCACTAGGTCTACTATGCCTTGGTTGGTTTACATGCACGACCTTACCCGTTCCTAGCATCTTTGCTTGGCTTCTTAGCACGTTGGCTTGGTCACTTGACCTACTATGCCTTGATTGGTTTGCCCGCACGACGTTGCTCGTTCCTAGCATCTTTGGCTTGGCTTCCTAGGACGTTTCCTTGGCTTCCTAGCACGTTACCTTGGCCTACTATGCATTGGTTTGTTCCACACGACGTTGCCTGTTGCTAGCATATTGGCTTGGATTCCTAGCACGTTGCCTTGGTCACTTGGCCTACAACGCCTTGGTTTATTTGTCCCGCATGACGTTGTCCGTTCCTTGTATCTTGGCTTGCCTTCCTAGCACGTTGCCTTTGCTTTCCTAGCACGTTCCCTTGGTCACTTGACCTACTATGCCTTGGTTGGTTTGCACACATGAAGTTGCCCGTTCCTATCATCTTTGGCTTGGCTTCCTAGCACGATGCCTTGGGTTTACTAGCATTTTACCTTGCTCACATGGCCTACTATGGCTTGGCTAATTTGCCCGCACGACGTCTCCCGTTCCTAGCCTCTTGGTTTGGATTCCTAGCACGTTGCCTTGGGTTTCCTAGCACGTTGCCTTGGTCACTCGACCTACTATGCCTTGGTTGGTTTGCATGGATGAAGTTGCCCGTTCCTAGAATCTTTGGCTTGGCTTCCTAGCACGTTGCCTTGGTCACTTGACCTACTATGCCTTGATTGGTTTGCCTGCACGACGTTGCTCGTTCCTAGCATCTTTGGCTTGGCTTCCTAGGACGTTTTCTTGGCTTCCTAGCACGTTACCTTGGCCTACTATGCATTGGTTTGCTCCACACGACGTTGCCTGTTGCTAGCATATTGGCTTGGATTCCTAGCACGTTGCCTTGGGTTTCCTAGCACGTTGCCTTGGTCACTTGGCCTACAACAACTTGGTTTGTTTGTCCCGCATGACGTTGTCCGTTCCTTGTATCTTGGCTTGCCTTCCTAGCACGTTGCCTTTGCTTTCCTAGCACGTTCCCTTGGTCACTTGACCTACTATGCCTTGGTTGATTTGCACGCATGAAGTTGCCCGTTCCTAGCATCTTTGGCTTGGCTTCCTAGCACGATGCCTTGGGTTTCCTAGCATTTGACCTTGGTCACATGGCCTACTATGGCTTGGCTAATTTGTCCGCACGACGTCTCACGTTCCTAGCCTCTTGGCTTGGATTCCTAGCATGTTGCCTTGGGTTTCCTAGCATGTTGCCTTGGTCACTTGGTCTACTATGCCTTGGTTGGTTTACACGCACGACGTTACCCGTTCCTAGCATCTTTGCTTGGCTTCTTAGCACGTTGGCTTGGTCACTTGACCTACTATGCCTTGATTGGTTTGCCCGCACGACGTTGCCTGTTGCTAGCATATTGGCGTGGCTTCCTAGGATGTTTCCTTGGCTTCCTAGCACGTTACCTTGGCCTACTTCCCCACACGACGTTGCCTGTTGCAAGCATATTGGCTTGGATTCCTAACACGTTGCCTTGGGTTTGCTAGCAAGTTGCGTTGGTCACTTGGCCTACAACGCCTTGGTTTGTCTCGCACGACGTTGCCTGTTGCTAGCATAGTGGCTTGGATTCCTAACACGTTGCCTTGGGTTTCCTAGCACGTTGCCTTGGTCACTTGGCCTACAACACCTTGGTTGGTTTGTCTCGCACGACGTTGCTGTTGCTAGCATATTGGCTTGGCTTCCTAGTACGTTGCTTTGGCTTTCCTAGCACGTTGCTTTGGCTTTCCTAGCACGTTGCCTTGGACTTCCTAGCACGTTGCCTTGGTCACTTGGTCTACTATGCCTTGGTTGGTTTTCCCGCACGACGTTTCCTGTTCCTAGCATCCTAACTTGGCTTCCTAGCACGATGCTTTGAGTTTCCTTGCACGTTGCCTTGGTCACTTGGTCTATTATGCCTTGGTTGGTTTACACGCCCGACGTTGCCCGTTCCTATCATCTTAGCTTGACTTCATAGCACGTTGGCTTGGTCACTTGGTCTACTATGCCTTGGTTGGTTTTCCCGCACAGTTTCCCGTTCCTAGCATCTTAACTTGGCTTCCTAGCACGTTGCTTTGAGTTTCCTAGCACGTTGCCTTGGTCACTTGGTCTATTATGCCTTGGTTGGTTTACACGCACGACGTTGCCCGTTCCTAGCATCTTAGCTTGGCTTCATAGCACGTTGGCTTGGTCACTTGACCTACTATGCCTTGGTTGATTTGCCCGCACGATGTTGCCCGTTCCTAGCATCTTTCGCTTGGCTTCCTAGGACGTTGCCTTGGGTTTCCTAGCACGTTGCCTTGCTCACATGACCTACTTTGCCTTGGTTAGTTTGCCCCGCACGACGTTGCCCATTCCTAGCACATTGCCTTGACTTACTAGCATGTTGCCTTGGTCCCTTGGCCAAGTAGGCCTTGGTTTGACTTACACGACGTTGCCTGTTGCTAGCATATAGGCTTGGATTCCTAACACGTTGCCTTGGGTTTCCTAGCACGTTGCCATGGTCACTTGGCCAACAACGCCTTGGTTTGTTTGTCCCGCATGACGTTGCCCGTTCCTAGTATCTTGGCTTGCCTTCCTAGCACGTTGCCTTTGCTTTCCTAGCACGTTGCCTTGGTCACTCGGTCTACTATACCTTGGTTGGTTTACCGTTTCCTGTTCCTAGCATCTTAACTTGGCTTGCTAGCGCGTTGCGTTGGGTTTCCTTGAACGTTGCCTTGGTCACTTGGTCTGCTATGCCTTGGTTGGTTTGCCCGCACGACGTTGCCCATTCCTAGCATCTTAGCTTGGCTTCCTAGCACGTTGCCTTGGTCACTTGACCTACTATGCCTTGGTTGGTTTGCACGCATGAAGTGGCCCGTTCCTAGCATCTTTGGCTTGGCTTCCTAGCACGTTGCCTTGGGTTTCCTAACATTTTACCTTGGCTAATTTGCCCGCACGACGTCTCTCGTTCCTAGCCTCTTGGTTTGGATTCCTATCATGTTGCCTTGGGTTTCCTAGCATGTTGCCTTGGTCACTTGGTCTACTATGCCTTGGTTGATTTACACGCACGACATTACCCGTTCCTAGCATCTTTACTCTGCTTCCTAGCACGTTGGCTTGGTCACTTGACCTACTATGCCTTGTTTGGTTTGCCCGCACGACGTTGCTCATTTCTAGCATCTTTGGCTTGGCTTCCTAGGACGTTTTCTTGGCTTCCTTGCACGTTACCTTGGCCTACTATGCCTTGGTTTGCTCCACACGACGTTGCCTGTTGGTAACATATTGGCTTGGATTCCTAACACGTTGCCTTGGGTTTCCTAGCACGCTGCCTTAATCACTTGACCTACAACGCCTTGGTTGGTTTGTCCCGCACGACGTTTCCCGTTCATAGCATCTTAACTTGGCTTCCTAGCACGTTGCTTTGGGTTTCCTTGCACGTTGCCTTGGTCACTTGGTCTATTATGCCTTGGTTGGTTTGCCGTTTCCCGTTCCTAGCATCTTAACCTGGATTCCTAGCACGTTGCTTTGGGTTTCCTTGCATGTTGCCTTGGTCACTTGGTCTACTATGCCTTGGTTGGTTTACCCGAACAATGTTTCTCGTTCTTAGTATCTTAACTTGCCTTCCTAGCACGTTGCGTTGGTCACTTGACCTACTACGCCTTGGTTGAATTGCACGCACGAAGATTCCCGTTCCTAGCATGTTTGGCTTGGCTTCCTAGCACGTTGCCTTGGGTTTCCTAGCATTTTACCTTGGTCACTTGGTCTACTATGCCTTGGTTGGTTTACACGCACGGCATTACCCGTTCCTAGCATCTTAGTTTGGCTTCCTAGCACATTGGCTTGGTCACTTGACCTACTATGCCTTGATTGGTTTGCCCGCACGACGTTGCTCATTCCAAGCATCTTTGGCTTGGCTTCCTAGGACGTTTCCTTGGCTTCCTAGCACGTTACCTTGGCCTACTCTGCCTTGGTTTGCCCCACATGACGTTGCCTGTTGCTAGCATATTGGCTTCGATTCCTAACACTTTGCCTCGGGTTTCCTAGCACGTTGCCTTGGTCACTTGGCCAACAACACCTTGGTTGGTTTCTCTCGCACGACGTTGCCTGTTGCTAGCATATTGGCTTGGCTTCCTAGCACGTTGCTTTGGCTTTCCTAGCACGTTGCTTTGGCTTCCTAGCATGTTGCCTTGGTCCCTTGGCCAAATATGCCTTGGTTTGCCTCACACGACGTTGCCCGTTCCTTGTATCTTGGCTTGCCTTCCTAGCACGTTGCCTTTGCTTTCCTAGCACGTTGCCTTGGTCACTTGGTCTACTATACCTTGGTTGGTTTACCGTTTCCCGTTCCTAGCATCTTAGCTTGGCTTCCTAGCGCGTTGCCTTGGTCACTTGACGTACTATGCCTTGGTTGGTTTGCACGCATGAAGTGGCCCGTTCCTAGCATATTTGGCTTGGCTTCCTAGCACGTTGCCTTGGGTTTCCTAACATATTACCTTGGTCACATGGCCTACTATGGCTTGGCTAATTTGCCCGCACAACGTCTCTCGTTCCTAGCCTCTTGGCTTGGATTCCTAGCATGTTGCCTTGGATTTCCTAGCACGTTGCCTTGGTCACATGGTCTACTATGCCTTGGTTGGTTTACACGCACCGTTACCCGTTCCTAGCATCTTTGCTTGGCTTCCTAGCACGTTGGCTTGGTCACTTGACCTACTATGCCTTGATTGGTTTGCCCGCACGACGTTGCCCGTTCCTAGATTCTTTGGCTTGGCTTCCTCGGACGTTTCCTTGGCTTCCTAGCACGTTACCTTGGCCTACTATGCCTTGGTTTGCCCCACATGACGTTGCCTGTTGGTAGCATATTGGCTTGGATTCCTAACACGTTGCCTTGGGTTTCCTAGCACGCTGCCTTAATCACTTGGCCTACAACGGCTTGGTTGGTTTGTCCCGCACGACGTTTCCGGTTCATAGCATCTTAACTTGGCTTCCTAGCACGTTGCTTTGGGTTTCCTTGCACGTTGCCTTGGCTTTCCTAGCACGTTGCCTTGGTCACTTGGTCTACTATGCCTTGGTTGGTTTGCCGTTTCCCGTTCCTAGCATCTTAACCTGGATTCCTAGCACGTTGCTTTGGGTTTCCTTGCACGTTGTCTTGGTCACTTGGACTACTATGCATTGGTTGGTTTACCCGAACAATGTTTCTCGTTCCTAGTATCTTAGCTTGGCTTCCTAGCACTTTGCCTTGGTCACTTGACCTACTACGCCTTGGTTGGATTGCACGCACGAAGATTCCCGTTCCTAGCATGTTTGGCTTGGCTTCCTAACACGTTGCCTTAGGTTTCCTAGCATTTTACCTTGGTCACTTGGTCTACTATGCATTGGTTGGTTTACACGCACGACATTACCCGTTCCTAGCATCTTAGTTTGGCTTCCTAGCACATTGGCTTGGTCACTTAACCTACTATGCCTTGATTGGTTTGCCCGCACGACGTTGCTCATTCCAAGCATCTTTGGCTTGGCTTCCTAGGACGTTTCCTTGGCTTCCTAGCACGTTACCTTGGTCTACTCTGCCTTGGTTTGCCCCACATGACGTTGCCTGTTGCTAGCATATTGGCTTGGATTCCTAACACGTTGCCTTGGGTTTCCTAGCAAGTTGCCTTGGTCACTTGGCCTACAACGCCTTGGTTTGTCTCGCATGACGTTGCCTGTTGCTAGCATATTGGCTTGGATTCCTAACACGTTGCCTTCGGTTTCCTAGCACGTTGCCTTGGTCACTTGGCCTACAACACCTTGGTTAATTTCTCTCGCACGACGTTGCCTGTTGCTAGCATATGGCTTGGCTTCCTAGCACGTTGCTTTGGCTTTCCTAGCACGTTGCTTTGGCTTCCTAGCATGTTGCCTTGGTCCCTTGGCCAACTATGCCTTGGTTTGCCTCACACGACGTTGCCTGTTGCTAGCATATTGGCTTGGATTCCTAACACGTTGCCTTGGGTTTCCTAGCACGTTGCCGTGGTCACTTGGCTTGCAACGCCTTGGTTTGTTTGTCCCGCATGACGTTGCCCGTTCCTTGTATCTTGGCTTGCCTTCCTAGCACGTTGCCTTTGCTTTCCTAGCACGTTGCCTTGGTCACTTGGTCTACTATACCTTGGTTGGTTTACCGTTTCCCGTTCCTAGCATCTTAACTTGGCTTCCTAGCGCGTTGCGTTGGGTTTCCTTGAAGGTTTCCTTGGTCACTTGGTCTACTATGCCTTGGTTGGTTTGCCCGCACGACGTTGCCCGTTCCTAGCATCTTAGCTTGGCTTCCTAGCACGTTGCCTTGGTCACTTGACCTACTATGCCTTGGTTGGTTTGCACGCATGAAGTTGCCCGTTCCTAGCATCTTTGGCTTGGCTTCCTAGCACGTTGCCTTGGGTTTCCTAACATTTTACCTTGGTCACATGGCCTACTATGGCTTGGCTTCCTAGCACGTTGCCTTGGGTTTCCTAACATATTACCTTGGTCACATGGCCTACTATGGCTTGGCTAATTTGCCCGCACGACGTCTCCCGTTCCTAGCCTCTTGGCTTGGATTCCTAGCATGTTGCCTTGGATTTCCTAGCACGTTGCCTTGGTCACATGGTCTACTATGCCTTGGTTGGTTTACACGCACGACGTTACCCGTTCCTAGCATCTTTGCTTGGCTTCCTAGCACGTTGGCTTGGTCACTTGACCTACTATGCCTTGATTGGTTTGCCCGCACGACGTTGCTCGTTCCTAGCATCTTTGGCTTGGCTTCCTAGGACGTTTTCTTGGCTTCCTAGCACGTTACCTTGGCCTACTATGCCTTGGTTTGCTCCACACGACGTTGCCTGTTGGTAGCATATTGGCTTGGATTCCTAACCCGTTGCCTTGGGTTTCCTAGCACGTTGCCTTAGTCACTTGGCCTATAACGCCTTGGTTGGTTTGTCCCGCACGACGTTTCCCGTTCCTATCATCTTAACTTGGCTTCCTAGCACGTTGCTTTGGGTTTCCTTGCACGTTGCCTTGGTCACTTGACCTACTACGCCTTGGTTGGATTGCACGCACGAAGATTCCCGTTCCTAGCATGTTTGGCTTGGCTTCCTAGCACGTTGCCTTAGGTTTCCTATCATTTTACCTTTGTCACTTGGTCTACTATGCCTTGGTTGGGTTTACACGCACGGCAATACCCGTTCCTAGCATCTTAGTTTGGCTTCCTAGCACATTGGCTCGGTCACTTGACCTACTATGCCTTGATTGGTTTGCCCGCACGACGTTGCTCATTCCAAGCATCTTTGGCTTGGCTTCCTAGGACGTTTCCTTGGCTTCGTAGCACGTTACCTTGGCCTACTCTGCCTTGGTTTGCCCCACATGACGTTGCCTATTGCTAGCATATTGGCTTGGATTCCTAACACGTTCCTTGGGTTTCCTAGCAAGTTGCCTTGGTCACTTGGCCCACAACGCCTTGGTTTGTCCCGCATGACGTTGCCTGTTGCTAGCATATTGGCTTGGATTCCTAACACGTTGCCTTCGGTTTCCTAGGACGTTGTCTTGGTCACTTGGCCAACAACACTTTGGTTGGTTTCTCTCGCACGATGTTACCTGTTGCTAGCATATTGGCTTGGCTTCCTAGCACGTTGCTTTGGCTTTCCTAGCACGTTGCTTTGGGTTCCTAGCATGTTGCCTTGGTCCCTTGGCCAACTATGCCTTGGTTTGCCTCACACGACGTTGCCTGTTGCTAGCATATTGGCTTGGACTCCTAACACGTTGCCTTGGGTTTCCTAGCACGTTGCCGTGGTCACTTGGCCTGCAACGCCTTGGTTTGTTTGTCCCGCATGACGTTGCCCGATCTTTGTATCTTGGCTTGCCTTTCTAGCACGTTGCCTTTGCTTTCCTAGCACGTTGCCTTGGTCACTTGGTCTACTATACCTTGGTTGGTTTACCGTTTCCCGTTCCTAGCATCTTAACTTGGCTTCCTAGCGCGTTGCGTTGGGTTTCCTTGAACGTTTCCTTGGTCACTTGGTCTACTATGCCTTGGTTGGTTTGCCCGCACGACGTTGCCCGTTCCTAGCATCTTAGCTTGGCTTCCTAGCACGTTGCCTTGGTCACTTGACCTACTATGCCTTGGTTGGTTTGCACGCATGAAGTTGCCCGTTCCTAGCATCTTTGGCTTGGCTTCCTAGCACGTTGCCTTGGGTTTCCTAACATTTTACCTTGGTCACATGGCCTACTATGGCTTGGCTTCCTAGCACGTTGCCTTGGGTTTCCTAACATATTACCTTGGTCACATGGCCTACTATGGCTTGGCTAATTTGCCCGCACGACGTCTCCCGTTCCTAGCCTCTTGGCTTGGATTCCTAGCATGTTGCCTTGGATTTCCTAGCACGTTGCCTTGGTCACATGGTCTACTATGCCTTGGTTGGTTTACACGCACGACGTTACCCGTTCCTAGCATCTTTGCTTGGCTTCCTAGCACGTTGGCTTGGTCACTTGACCTACTATGCCTTGATTGGTTTGCCCGCACGACGTTGCTCGTTCCTAGTATCTTTGGCTTGGCTTCCTCGGACGTTTCCTTGGCTTCCTTGCACGTTACCTTGGCCTAGTATGCCTTGGTTTGCCCCACATGACGTTGCCTGTTGGTAGCATATTGGCTTGGATTCCTAACACGTTGCCTTGGGTTTCCTAGCACGCTGCCTTAATCACTTGGCCTACAACACCTTGGTTGGTTTGTCCCGCACGACATTTCCCGTTCATAGCATCTTAACTTGGCTTCCTAGCACGTTGCTTTGGGTTTCCTTGCACGTTGCCTTGGCTTTCCTAGCACGTTGCCTTGGTACTTGGTCTACTATGCCTTGGTTGGTTTGCCGTTTCCCGTTCCTAGCATCTTAACCTGCATTCCTAGCACGTTGCTTTGGGTTTCCTGGCACGTTGCCTTGGTCACTTGGTCTACTATGCCTTGGTTGGTTTACCCGAACAATGTTTCTCGTTCCTAGTATCTTAGCTTGGCTTCCTAGCACGTTGCCTTGGTCACTTGACCTACTACGCCTTGGTTGGATTGCACGCACGAAGATTCCCGTTCCTAGCATGTTTGGCTTGGCTTCCTAGCACGTTGCCTTGGGTTTCCTATCATTTTACCTTTGTCACTTGGTCTACTATGCCTTGGTTGGGTTTACACGCACGGCAATACCCGTTCCTAGCATCTTAGTTTGGCTTCCTAGCACATTGGCTTGGTCACTTGACCTACTATGCCTTGATTAGTTTGCCCGCACGACGTTGCTCATTCCAAGCATCTTTGGCTTGGCTTCCTAGGACGTTTCCTTGGCTTCCTAGCACGTTACCTTGGCCTACTCTGCCTTGGTTTGGCCCACATGACGTTGCCTATTGCTAGCATATTGGCTTGGATTCCTAACACGTTCCTTGGGTTTCCTAGCAAGTTGCCTTGGTCACTTGGCCCACAACGCCTTGGTTTGTCTCGCATGACGTTGCCTGTTGCTAGCATATTGGCTTGGATTCCTAACACGTTGCCTTCGGTTTCCTAGCACGTTGCCTTGGTCACTTGGCCAACAACACTTTGGTTGGTTTCTCTCGCACGATGTTACCTGTTGCTAGCATATTGGCTTGGCTTCCTAGCACGTTGCTTTGGCTTTCCTAGCACGTTGCTTTGGGTTCCTAGCATGTTGCCTTGGTCCCTTGGCCAACTATGCCTTGGTTTGCCTCACACGACGTTGCCTGTTGCTAGCATATTGGCTTGGATTCCTAACACGTTGCCTTGGGTTTCCTAGCACGTTGCCGTGGTCACTTGGCCTACAATGCCTTGGTTTGTTTGTCCCGCATGACGTTGCCCGTTCCTTGTATCTTGGCTTGCCTTCCTAGCACGTTGCCTTTGCTTTCCTAGCACGTTGCCTTGGTCACTTGGTCTACTATACCTTGGTTGGTTTACCGTTTCCCGTTCCTAGCATCTTAACTTGGCTTCCTAGCGCGTTGCGTGGGGTTTCCTTGAACGTTTCCTTGGTCACTTGGTCTACTATGCCATGGTTGGTTTGCCCGCACGACGTTGCCCGTTCCTAGTATCTTAGCTTGGCTTCCTAGCACGTTGCCTTGGTCACTTGACCTACTATGCCTTGGTTGGTTTGCACGCATGAAGGTGCCCGTTCCTAGCATCTTTGGCTTGGCTTCCTAGCACGTTGCCTTGGGTTTCCTAACATTTTACCTTGGTCACATGGCCTACTATGGCTTGGCTTCCTAGCACGTTGCCTTGGGTTTCCTAACATATTACCTTGGTCACATGGCCTACTATGGCTTGGCTAATTTGCCCGCACGACATCTCCCGTTCCTAGCCTCTTGGCTTGGATTCCAAGCATGTTGCGTTCCTAGCACGTTGCCTTGGTCACATGGTCTACTATGCCTTGGTTGGTTTACACGCACGACGTTACCCGTTCCTAGCATCTTTGCTTGGCTTCCTAGCACGTTGGCTTGGTCACTTGTCCTACTATGCCTTGATTGGTTTGCCCGCACGAAGTTGCTCGTTCCTAGCATCTTTGGCTTGGCTTCCTCGGACGTTTCCTTGGCTTCCTAGCACGTTACCTTGGCCTACTATGCCTTGGTTGGTTTACCGTTTCCCGTTCCTAGCATCTTAACTTGGCTTCCTAGCGCGTTGCGTGGGGTTTCCTTGAACGTTTCCTTGGTCACTTGGTCTACTATGCCATGGTTGGTTTGCCCGCACGACGTTGCCCGTTCCTAGTATCTTAGCTTGGCTTCCTAGCACGTTGCCTTGGTCACTTGACCTACTATGCCTTGGTTGGTTTGCACGCATGAAGTTGCCCGTTCCTAGCATCTTTGGCTTGGCTTCCTAGCACGTTGCCTTGGGTTTCCTAACATTTTACCTTGGTCACATGGCCTACTATGGCTTGGCTTCCTAGCACGTTGCCTTGGGTTTCCTAACATATTACCTTGGTCACATGGCCTACTATGGCTTGGCTAATTTGCCCGCACGACATCTCCCGTTCCTAGCCTCTTGGCTTGGATTCCTAGAATGTTGCGTTCCTAGCACGTTGCCTTGGTCACATGGTCTACTATGCCTTGGTTGGTTTACACGCACGACGTTACCCGTTCCTAGCATCTTTGCTTGGCTTCCTAGCACGTTGTCTTGGTCACTTGACCTACTATGCCTTGATTGGTTTGCCCGCACGAAGTTGCTCGTTCCTAGCATCTTTGGCTTGGCTTCCTCGGACGTTTCCTTGGCTTCCTAGCACGTTACCTTGGCCTACTATGCCTTGGTTTGCTCCACACGATGTTGCCTGTTGGTAGCATATTGGCTTGGCTTCCTAACACGTTGCCTTGGGTTTCCTAGCACTTTGCCTTAATCACTTGGCCTACAACGCCTAGGTTGGTTTGTCCCGCACGACGTTTCCCGTTCCTAGCATCTTAACTTGGCTTCCTAGCACGTTGCTTTCGGTTCCCTTGCACGTTGCCTTGGTCACTTGGTCTATTATGCGTTGGTTGGTTTACACGCCCAGCATCCTAGCTTGGCTTCATAGCACGTTGGCTTGGTCACTTTACCTACTATGCCTTGGTTGATTTGCCCGCACGACCTTGCCCGTTCCAAGTATCTTTCGCTTGGCTTCCTAGGACGTTGCCTTGGGTTTCCTAGCACGTTGCCTTGGTCACATGGCCTACGTTGCCTTGGTTAGTTTGCCCCACACGACGTTGCCCGTTCCTAGCACATTGCCTTGGCTTGCTAGCACATTGCCTTGGTCACTTGGCCAACTATGCCTTGGTTTGCCTCACTTGACGTTGCCTGTTGCTACCATATTGGCTTGGATTCCTAATACGTTGCCTTGGGTTTCCTAGCATGTTGCCGTGGTCACTTGGCCTATAACGCCTTGGTTGCATGACGTTGCCCGTTCCTAGTATCTTGGCTTGCCTTCCTCGCACGTTGCCTTTGGTTTCCTAGCACGTTGCCTTGGCTTTCCTAGCACGTTCCCTTGGCTTTCCAAGCACGTTGCCATGGCTTTCCTAGCACGTTGCCTTGGTCACTTGGTCCACTATGCCTTGGTTGGTTTACACGCAGGACGTTACCCGTTCCTAGCATCTTTGCTTGGCTTCCTAGCACATTGGCTTGGTCACTTGACCTACTATGCCTTGATTGGTTTGCCCGCACAAGTTGCTCGTTCCTAGCATCTTTGGCTTGGCTTCCTCGGACGTTTCCTTGGCTTTCTAGCACGTTACCTTGGGCTACTATGCCTTGGTTTGCTCCACACGACGTTGCCTGTTGGTAGCATATTGGCTTGGATTCCTAACACGTTGCCTTGGGTTTCCTAGCACGTTGCCTTAGTCACTTGGCCTATAACGCCTTGGTTGGTTCGTCCCGCACGACGTTTCCCGTTCCTAGCATCTTAACTTGGCTTCCTAGCACGTTGCATTGGGTTTCCTTGCACGTTTCCTTGGTCACTTGGTCTACTATGCCTTGGTTGGTTTACCCGAACAATGTTTCTCGTTCCTAGTATCTTAGCTTGGCATCCTAGCACGTTGCCTTGGTCACTTGACCTACTATGCCTTGGTTGGATTGCACGCATGAAGTTGCCCGTTCCTAGCATTTTACCTTGGTCACATGGCCTACTATGGCTTGGCTAATTTGCCCGCACGACGTCGCCCGTTCCTAGCATCTTGGCTTAGATTCGTAGCATGAATCCTTGGGTTTCCTAGCACGTTGCCTTGGTCACTTGGTCTACTATGCCTTGGTTGGTTTACACGCACGACATTACCCGTTCCTAGCATCTTAGTTTGGCTTCCTAGCACATTGGCTTGGTTACTTGACCTACTATGCCTTGATTGGTTTGCCCGCACGACGTTGCTCGTTCCAAGCATCTTTGGCTTGGCTTCCTAGGACGTTTCCTTGGCTTCCTAGCACGTTACCTTGGCCTACTCTGCCTTGGTTTGCCCCACATGACGTTGCCTGTTGCTAGCATATTGGCTTGGATTCCTAACACGTTGCCTTGGGTTTCCTAGCAAGTTGCCTTGGTCACTTGGCCTACAACGCCTTGGTTTGTCTCGCACGACGTTGCCTGTTGCTAGCATATTGGCTTGGATTCCTAACACGTTGGCTTCGGTTTCCTAGCACGTTGCCTTGGTCACTTGGCCAACAACACCTTGGTTAATTTCTCTCGCACGACGTTGCCTGTTGCTAGCATATTGGCTTGGCTTCCTAGCACGTTGCTTTGGCTTTCCTAGCACGTTGCTTTGGCTTCCTAGCATGTTGCCTTGGTCCCTTGGCCAACTATGCCTTGTATTGCCTCACACGACGTTGCCTGTTGCTAGCATATTGGCTTGGATTCCTAACACGTTGCCTTGGGTTTCCTACTTGGCCTACAACGCCTTGGTTTGTTTGTCCCGCATGACATTGCCCGTTCCTTGTATCTTGGCTTGCCTTCCTAGCACGTTGCCTTTGCTTTCCTAGCACGTTGCCTTGGTCACTTGGTCTACTATACCTTGGTTGGTTTACCGTTTCCCGTTCCAAGCATCTTAACTTGGCTTCCTAGCGCGTTGCGATGGGTTTCCTAGAACGTTTCCTTGGTCACTTGGTCTACTATGCCATGGTTGGTTTGCCCGCACGACATTGCCCGTTCCTAGCATCTTAGCTTGGCTTCCTAGCACGTTGCGTTGGTCACTTGACTTACTATGCCTTGGTTGGTTTGCACGCATGAAGTTGCCCGTTCCTAGCATCTTTGGCTTGGCTTCCTAGCACGTAGCCTTGGGTTTCCTAAAATTTTACCTTGGTCACATGGCCTACTATGGCTTGGCTTCCTAGCACGTTGCCTTGGGTTTCCTAACATTTTACCTTCGTCACATGGCCTACTATGGCTTGGCTAATTTGCCCGCACGACGTCTCCCGTTCCTAGCCTCTTGGCTTGGATTCCTAGCATGTTGCCTTGGATTTCCTAGCACGTTGCCTTGGTCACATGGTGTACTATGCCTTGGTTGGTTTACACGTACGACGTTGCCCGTTCCTAGCATCTTTGCTTGGCTTCCTAGCACGTTGGCTTGGTCACTTGACCTACTATGCCTTGATTGGTTTGCCCACACGACGTTGCTCGTTCCTAGCATTTTTGGCTTGGCTTCCGAGGACGTTTCCTTGGCTTCCTAGCACGTTACCTTGGCCTACTATGCCTTGGTTTGCCCCACACGACGTTGCCTGTTGCTAGCATATTGACTTGGATTCCTAACACGTTGCCTTGGATTTCCTAGCACGTTGCCTTGGTCACTTGGCCTACAACGCCTTGGTTGGTTTGTCCCACAGGACGGTGCCCGTTCCTAGCAACTTGGCTTGCCTTCCTAGCACTTTGCCTTGGCTTTCCTAGCACGTTGCCTTGGTCACTTGGCCAACAACACCTTGGTTAATTTCTCTCGCACGACGTTGCCTGTTGCTAGCATATTGTCTTGGCTTCCTAGGACGTTGCTTTGGCTTTCCTAGCACGTTGCTTTGGCTTCCTAGCATGTTGCCTTGGTCCCTTGGCCAACTATGCCTTGTATTGCCTCACACGACGTTGCCTGTTGCTAGCATATTGGCTTGGATTCCTAACACGTTGCCTTGGGTTTCCTAGCACGTTGCCGTGGTCACTTGGCCTACAACGCCTTGGTTTGTTTGTCCCGCATGACATTGCCCGTTCCTTGTATCTTGGCTTGCCTTCCTAGCACGCTGCCTTTGCTTTCCTAGCACGTTGCCTTGGTCACTTGGTCTACTATACCTTGGTTGGTTTACCGTTTCCCGTTCCTAGCATCTTAACTTGGCTTCCTAGCGCGTTGCGATGGGTTTCCTAGAACGTTTCCTTGGTCACTTGGTCTACTATGCCATGGTTGGTTTGCCGGCACGACATTGCCCGTTCCTAGCATCTTAGCTTGGCTTCCTAGCACGTTGCCTTGGTCACTTGACCTACTATGCCTTGGTTGGTTTGCACGCATGAAGTTGCCCGTTCCTAGCATCTTTGGCTTGGCTTCCTAGCACGTTGCCTTGGGTTTCCTAACATTTTACCTTGGTCACATAGCCTACTATGGCTTGGCTTCCTAGCACGTTGCCTTGGGTTTCCTAACATTTTACCTTGGTCACATGGCCTACTATGGCTTGGCTAATTTGCCCGCACGACGTCTCCCGTTCCAAGCCTCTTGGCTTGGATTCCTAGCATGTTGCCTTGGATTTCCTAGCACGTTGCCTTGGTCACATGGTGTACTATGCCTTGGTTGGTTTACACGTACGACGTTGCCCGTTCCTAGCATCTTCGCTTGGCTTCCTAGCACGTTGGCTTGGTCACTTGACCTACTATGCCTTGATTGGTTTGCCCGCACGACGTTGCTCGTTCCTAGCATCTTTGGCTTGGCTTCCTCGGACGTTTCCTTGGCTTCCTAGCACGTTACCTTGGCCTACTATGCCTTGGTTTGCTCCACACGACGTTGCCGGTTGGTAGCATATTGGCTTGGATTCCTAACACGTTGCCTTGGGTTTCCTAGCACGTTGCCTTAATCACTTGGCCTACAACGCCTTGGTTGGTTTGTCACGCACGACGTTTCCCGTTCCTAGCATCTTAACTTGGCTTCCTAGCACGTTGCTTTGGGTTTCCTTGCACGTTGCCTTGGTCACTTGGACTATTATGCCTTGGTTGGTTTACACGCCCGACGTTGCTCGTTCCTAGCATCCTAGCTTGTCTTCATAGCACGTTGGCTTGGTCACTTGACCTACTATGCCTTGGTTGATTTGCCCGCACGACGTTGCCCGTTCCTAGCATCTTTCGCTTGGCTTCCCAGGACGTTGCCTTGGGTTTCCTAACACGTTGCCTTGGGTTTCCTAGCACGTTGCCTTAATCACTTGGCCTACAACGCCTTGGTTGGTTTGTCACGCACGACGTTTCCCGTTCCTAGCATCTTAACTTGGCTTCCTAGCACGTTGCTTTGGGTTTCCTTGCACGTTGCCTTGGTCACTTGGTCTATTATGCCTTGGTTGGTTTACACGCCCGACGTTGCCCGTTCCTAGCATCCTAGCTTGTCTTCATAGCACGTTGGCTTGGTCACTTGACCTACTATGCCTTGGTTGATTTGCCCGCACGACGTTGCCCGTTCCTAGCATCTTTCGCTTGGCTTCCTAGGACGTTGCCTTGGGTTTCCTAGCACGTTGCCTTGGTCACATGGCCTACGTTGCCTTGGTTAGTTTGCCCCGCACGACGTTGCCCGTTCCTAGCCCATTGCCTTCGCTTCCTAGCACATTGCCATGGTCACTTGGCCAACTATGCCTTGGTTTGCCTAAGGCAACGTGCATATTGGCTTGGATTCCTAATTCGTTGCCTTGGGTTTCCTAGCACGTTGCCGTGGTCACTTGGCCTACAACGCCTTGGTTTGTTTGTCCCGCATGACGTTGCCCGTTCCTTGTATCTTGGCTTGCCTTCCTAGCACGTTGCCTTTGCTTTCCTAGCACGTTGCCTTGTTCACTTGGTCTACTATGCCTTGGTTGGTTTACCGTTTCCCGTTCCTAGCATCCTAACTTGGCTTCCTAGCACGTTTCCTTGGTCACTTGGTCTACTATACCTTGAACGTTTCCTTGTTCACTCGGTCTACTATGCCTTGGTTGGTTTGCCCGCACGACGTTGCCCGTTCCTAGCATCTTAGCATGGCTTCCCAGCACGTTGTCTTGGTCACTTGACCTACTATGCCTTGGTTGGTTTGCACGCACGCAGTTGCCCGTTCCTAGCATCTTTGGCTTGGCTTCCTAGCACGTTGCCTTGAGTTTCCTAACATTTTCCCTTGGTCACATGGCCTACTATGGCTTGGCTAATTTGCCCGCACGACGTCGGCCGTTCCTAGCCTCTTGGCTTAGATTCCTAGCATGTTGCCTTGGGTTTCCTAGCACGTTGCCTTGGTCACTTGGTCTACTATGCCTTGGTTGGTTTACTCGCACGACGTTACCCGTTCCTAGCATCTTTGCTTGGCCTCCTAGCACGTTGGCTTGGTCACTTGACCTACTATGCCTTGATTGGTTTGCCCGAACGACCTTGCTCGTTCCTAGCATCTTTGGCTTGGCTTCCTAGGACATTTCCTTGGCTTCCTAGCACGTTACCTTGGCTTCCTAGGACATTTCCTTGCCCCACACGACGTTGCCTGTTGCTAGCATATTGGCTTGGGTTCCTAACACGTTGCCTTGAGTTTCCTAGTACGTTGCCTTGGCCACTTGGCCTACAACGCCTTGGTTGGTTTGTCCCACAGGACGTTGCCCGTTCCTAGAAACTTGGCTTGCCTTCCTAGCACGTTGCCTTGGCTTTCCTAGCACGTTGCCTTGGCTTTCCGAGCACGTTGCCTTGGTCACTTGGTCTACTATGTCTTGGTTGGTTTGCTGTTTCCCGTTCCTAGCATCTTAACCTGGCTTCCTAGCACGTTGCTTTGGGTTTCCTTGCACGTTGCCTTGGTCACTTGGTCTACCATGCCTTGGTTGGTTTTCCCGCATGACGTTGCCCGTTCCTAGCATCTTAGCTTGGCTTCCTAGCACGTTGCCTTGGTCACTTGACCTACTATGCCTTGGGTGGTTCGCACGCACGAACTTTCCCGTTCCTAGCATCTTTGGATTGGCTTCCTAGCACGTTGCCTTGGGTTTCCTAGCATTTTACCTTGGTCACATGGCCTACTATGGCTTGGCTAATTTGCCCGCACGACGTTGGCCGTTCCTAGCCTCTTGGATTGGATTCCTAGCATGTTGCCTTGGGTTTCCTAGCACGTTGCCTTGGTCACTTGGTCTACTATGCTTGGGTTGGTTTACATGCACGACATTACCCGTTCCTAGCATCTTAGCTTGGCTTCCTAGCATGTAGGCTAGGTCACTTGACCTACTATACCTTGTCTTGGCTTCCTAGGACGTTGCCTTGGCTTCCTAGCACGTTACCTTGGTCTATTATGCCTTGGTTTGCCCCACGCGACGTTGCCTGTTTCTAGCATATTGGCTTGGATTCCTAACACGTAGCCTTGGGTTTCCTAGCACGTTGCCTTGGTCACTTGACCTACTTTGCCTTGGTTGGTTTGCACGTATGAAGTTGCCCGTTCCTACCATATTTGGCTTGGCTTCCTAGCACATTGCCTTGGTTGGTTTGTCCCACACGACGTTGCCCGTTCCTAGCAACTTGGCTTGGCTTCCTAGCACGTTGCCTTGGCTTTCCTAGCACGTTGCCTTGGTCACTTGGTCTACTATGCCTTGGTTGGTTTGCCGTTTCCCGTTCCTAGCATCTTAACCTGGCTTCCTAGCACGTTGCTTTGGGTTTTCCCGCACGATGTTTCCCGTTCCTAGCATCTTAGCTTGGCTTCCTAGCACGTTGCCTTGGTCACTTGACCTACTGTGCCTTGGTTGGTTTGCACGCACGAAGTTTTCCGTTCCTAGCATCTTTGGCTTGGCTTGGTAGCACGTTGCCTTGGGTTTCCTAGCATTTTACCTTGGTCACATGGCCTACTATGGCTTGGCTAATTTGCCCGCACGACGTCGCCCGTTCCTAGCCACTTGTCTTGGATTCCTAGCATGTTGCCTTGGGTTTCCTAGCACGTTGCCTTGGTCACTTGGTCTACTATACTTTGGTTGGTTTACACGCACGACATTAGCCGTTCCTAGCATCTTAGCTTGGCTTCCTAGCATGTAGGCTTGGTCACTTGACCTACTATGCCTTGATTGGTTTGCCCGCACGACGTTGCTCGTTCCTAGCATCTTTCTCTTGGCTTCCTAGGACGTTTCCTTGGCCTACTATGCCTTGGTTTGCCCCACACGACATTGCCTGTTTCTAGCATATTGGCTTGGATTCCAAACACGTTGCCTTGGGTTTCCTAGCACGTTGCCTTGGTCACTTGACCTACTATGCCTTGGTTGGTTTGCACGCATGAAGTTGCCCGTTCCTAGCATATTTGGCTTGGCTTCCTAGCACGTTGCCTTGGGTTTCCTAACATTTTACCTTGGTCACATGGCCTACTATGGCTTGGCTAATTTGCCCGCACGACGTAGGCCGTTCCTAGCCTCTTGGCTTGGATTCTTAGCATGTTGCCTTGGGTTTCCTAGAACGTTGCCTTGGTCACTTGGTCTACTATGCTTGGGTTGGTTTACATGCACGACATTACCCGTTCCTAGCATCTTAGCTTGGCTTCCTAGCATGTAGGCTTGGTCACTTGACCTACTATACCTTGTCTTGGCTTCCTAGGACGTTGCCTTGGCTTCCTAGCACGTTACCTTGGCCTACTATGCCTTGGTTTTCCCCACGCGATGTTGCCTGTTTCTAGCATATTGGCTTGGATTCCTAACACGTAGCCTTGGGTTTCCTAGCACGTTGCCTTGGTCACTTGACCTACTTTGCCTTGGTTGGTTTGCACGTATGAAGTTTCCCGTTCCTACCATATTTGGCTTGGCTTCCTAGCACGTTGCCTTGGGTTTCCTAGCATTTTACCTTGGTCACATGGCCTACTATGGCTTGGCTAATTTGCCCGCACGACGTCGCACGTTCCTAGCCTCTTGGCTTGGATTCCTAGCATGTTGCCTTGGGTTTCCTAGCACGTTGCCTTGGTCACTTGGTCTACTATGCCTTGGATGGTTTACTCGCACGACGTTACCTGTTCCTAGCATCTTTGCTTGGCCTCCTAGCACGTTGGCTTGGTCACTTGACCTACTATGCCTTGATTGGTTTGCCCGCACGATGTTGCTCGTTCCTAATATCTTTGGCTTGGCTTCCTAAGACGTTTCCTTGGCTTCCTAGCACGTTACCTTGGCCTACTATGCCTTGGTTGGCCCCACACGACGTTGCCTGTTGCTAGCATACTGGCTAGGATTCCTAACACGTTGCCTTGGGTTTCCTAGCACGCTGCCTTGGCCACTTGGCCTACAACGCCTTGGTTGGTTTGTCCAACACGACGTTGCCCGTTCCTAGCAACTTGGCTTGGCTTCCTAGCACGTTGCCTTGGCTTTCCTAGCACGTTGCCTTGGTCACTTGGTCTACTATGCCTTGGTTGGTTTGCCGTTTCCCGTTCCTAGCATCTTAACCTGGCTTCCTAGCACGTTGCTTTGGGTTTTCTTGCACGTTGCCTTGGTCACTTGGTCTACTATGCCTTGGTTGGTTTTCCCGCACGATGTTTCCCGTTCCTAGCATCTTAGCTTGGCTTCCTAGCACGTTGCCTTGGTCACTTGACCTACTGTGCCTTGGTTGGTTTGCACGCACGAAGTTTTCCGTTCCTAGCATCTTTGGCTTGGCTTGGTAGCACTTTGCCTTGGGTTTCCTAGCATTTTACCTTGGTCACATGGCCTACTATGGCTTGGCTAATTTGCCCGCACGACGTCGCCCGTTCCTAGCCTCTTGGCTTGGATTCCTAACATGTTGCCTTGGGATTCCTAGCACGTTGCCTTGGTCACTTGGTCTACTATGCTTTGGTTGGTTTACACGCACGACATTACCCGTTCCTAGCATCTTAGCTTGGCTTCCTAGCATGTAGGCTTGGTCACTTGACCTACTATGCCTTGATTGGTTTGCCCGCACGACGTTGCTCGTTCCTAGCATCTTTCTCTTGGCTTCCTAGGACGTTGCCTTGGCCTACTATGCCTTGGTTTGCCCCACACGACATTGCCTGTTTCTAGCATATTGGCTTGGATTCCAAACACGTTGCCTTGGGTTTACTAGCACGTTGCCTTGGTCACTTGACCTACTATGCCTTGGTTGGTTTACACGCATGAAGTTGCCCGTTCCTAGCATATTTGGCTTGGCTTCTTAGCACGTTGCCTTGGGTTTCCTAGTATTTTACCTTGGTCACATGGCCTACTATGGCTTGGCTAATTTGCCCGCACGACGTCGCCCGATCCAAGCCTCTTGGCTTGGATTCCTAGCATGTTGCCTTGGGTTTCCTAGCCCGTTGCTTTGGTCACTTGGTCTACTATGCCTTGATTGGTTTTCTCGCACGACGTTACCCGTTCCTAGCATCTTTGCATGGCCTCCTAGCACGTTGGCTTGGTCACTTGACCAACTATGCCTTGATTGGTTTGCCCGCACGACGTTTCTCGTTCCTAGCATATTTGGCTTGGCTTCTTAGGACGTTTCCTTAGCTTCCTAGCACGTTACCTTGGCCTACTATGCCTTGGTTTGCCCCACACGACGTTGCCTGTTGCTAGCATGTTGGCTTGGATTCCTAACACGTTGCCTTGGGTTTCCTAGCACGTTGCCTTGGTCACTTGACCTACTACGCCGTGTTTGGTTTGTCCCACACGACGTTGCCCGTTCCTAGCAACTTGGCTTGCCTTCCTAGCATGTTGGCTTGCCTTTCCTAGCACGTTGCCTTGGTTGGTTTGCCGTTTGCCGTTCCTAGCATCTTAACCTGGCTTCCTAGCACGTTGCTTTGGGTTTCCTTGCACGTTGACTTGGTCACTTGGTCTACTATGCCTTTGTTGGTTTTCCCGGACGATGTTGTCCGTTCCTAGCATCTTAGCTTGGCTTCCTAGCACGTTGCCTTGGTCACTTGACCTACATACCTGGGTTGGTTTGCACGCACGAAGTTTCACGTTCCTAGCATCTTTGGCTTGGCTTCCTAGCACGTTGCCTTGGGTTTCCTAGCATTTTACCTTGGTCACATGGCCTACTATGGCTTGGCTAATTTGCCCGCACGACGTCGCCCGTTCCTAGCATCATTGGCTTGGATTCCTAGCATGTCGCCTTGGGTTTCCTAGCACGTTGCCTTGGTCACTTGGTCTACTATGATTTGGTTGGTTTACACGCACGACAATACCCGTTCCTAGCATCTTAGCTTGGCTTCCTAGCACGTTGCCTTGGTCACTTGGCCTACTACGACTTGGTTTGCCTCACACGACGTTGCCTGTTGCCTTGGGTTTCCTAGCACGTTGCCTTCGGTTTCCTAGCACGTTGCCTTGGTCACTTGGCATACAATGCCTTGGTTGGTTTGTCCCGCACGACGTTGCTCGTTCCTAGCATTTTGGCTTGGCTTCCTAGCATGTTGCCTTGGTCACATGGCCTACTGTCCCTTTGTTAACTTGCCCGCACGACGTTTCCTGTTCCTAGCATCTTGGCTTGGATTCCTAGAACGTTGCCTTGGGTTTCCTAGCATGTTGTCGTGGTCACTTGGTGTACTATGCCCTGGTTGGTTAACCCGCACGACATTGCCCATTCCTAGCATCTTATCATGGCTTCCTAGCACGTTGGCTTGGTCACTTGGCCTACTATTCCTTGGTTGTTTTTCCCGCAAGATGTTACTAGTTCCTAGCATCCTGGCTTGGTTTCCTTGCACGTTGCCTTGGGTATCCTAGCACGTTGTCTTGATCACATGCACTACTACGCCTTACTTAGTTTGCCCCGCACGACGTTGCCCGTTCCTAGCACGTTGCCTTGGGTTCGTAGCACGTTGCCTGGTCACTTGGCCTACTATGCCTTGGTTGGTTTTCCCGCGCGACGTTGCCCGTTCCTAGCATCTTGCCTTGGCTATCTAGCACGTAGCCTTGGGTTTCCTAGCACGTTGCCTTGGTCACTTGGTCTACTATGCCTTGCTTGGTTTACGCGCACGACGTTGCCCGTTCCTAGCATCTTAGGCTTGGCTTCCTAGCACGTTGCCTTGGGTTTCCTAGCATTTTACCTTGGTCACATGGCCTACTATGGCTTGGCTAATTTGCCTGCACGACGTCGCCCGTTCCTAGCATCTTTGGCTTGGATTCCTAGCATGTCGCCTTGGGTTTCCTAGCACGTTGCCTTGGTCACTTGGTCTACTATGATTTGGTTGGTTTACACGCACGACAATACCCGTTCCTAGCATCTTAGCTTGGCTTCCTAGCACGTTGCCTTGGTCACTTGGCCTACTACGACTTGGTTTGCCTCACACGACGTTGCCTGTTGCCTTGGGTTTCCTAGCACGTTGCCTTGGGTTTCCTAGCACGTTGCCTTGGTCACTTGGCATACAATGCCTTGGTTGGTTTGTCCCGCACGACGTTGCTCGTTCCTAGCATTTTGGCTTGGCTTCCTAGCATGTTGCCTTGGTCACATGGCCTACTGTCCCTTTGTTAACTTGCCCGCACGACGTTTCCTGTTCCTAGCATCTTGGCTTGGATTCCTAGAACGTTGCCTTGGGTTTCCTAGCATGTTGCCGTGGTCACTTGGTGTACTATGCCCTGGTTGGTTAACCCGCACGACGTTGCCCATTCCTAGCATCTTATCATGGCTTCCTAGCACGTTGGCTTGGTCACTTGGCCTACTATTCCTTGGTTGTTTTTCCCGCAAGATGTTACTAGTTCCTAGCATCCTGGCTTGGTTTCCTTGCACGTTGCCTTGGGTATCCTAGCACGTTGTCTTGATCACATGCACTACTACGCCTTACTTAGTTTGCCCCGCACGACGTTGCCCGTTCCTAGCACGTTGCCTTGGGTTCGTAGCACGTTGCCTTGGTCACTTGGCCTACTATGCCTTGGTTGGTTTTCCCGCGCGACGTTGCCCGTTCCTAGCATCTTGCCTTGGCTATCTAGCACGTAGCCTTGGGTTTCCTAGCACGTTGCCTTGGTCACTTGGTCTACTATGCCTTGCTTGGTTTACGCGCACGACGTTGCCCGTTCCTAGCATCTTAGCTTGGCTTCCTAGCACGTTGGCTTGGTCACTTGCCCGCACGACGTTGCCCGTTGCCTTGGGTTTCCTAGCACGTTGCCTTGGTCACTTGGTCTACTATGCTTTTGTTGGTTTACACGCACGACATTACCCGTTCCTAGCACCTTAGCTTGGCTTCCTAGCATGTAGGCTTGGTCACTTGACCTACTATGCCTTGATTGGTTTGCTCGCACGACGTTGCTCGTTCCTAGCATCTTTCTCTTGGCTTCCTAGGACGTTTCTTTGGCTTCCTAGCATGTTACCTTGGCCTACTATCCCTTGGTTTGCCCCATACAACGTTACCTGTTGCTAGCATATTGGCTTGTATTCCTAGCACGTTGCCTTGGGTTTCCTAGCACGTTGCCTTGATCACTTGGCCTACTATGCCTTTGTTGGTTTGCCCGCACGACGTTGCCCGTTCCTAGCATCTTCGTTGGCTTCCTAGCATGTTGCCTTGGGTTTCCTAGCACGTTGCCTTGGTCACATGGCCTACTATGCCTTGGTTAACTTGCCCGCACGACGTTTCCTGTTCCTAGCATCTTGCCTTTGGTCACTTGGTCTACTATGCCTTCGTTGGTTTACCCGCACGACTTTGCCCATTCCTAGCATCTTATCTTGGCTTCCTAGCACGTTGGCTTGGTCACTTGGCCTACTATTCCTTGGTTGGTTTTCCCGAAGATGTTTCCCATTCCTAGTATCCTGGCTTGGCTTCCTAGCACGTTGCATTGGGTATCCTAGCACGTTGTTGTGGTCACTTGGCCTACTATGCCTTGGTTGGTTTACCCAAATGACGTTGCCCATTCATTGCATCTTATCTTGGCTTCCTAGCACGATGGCTTGGTCACCTGGCCTACTATTCCTTGGTTGGTTTTCCCGCAAGATGTTGCCTGTTCCTAGCATCCTGGCTTGGCTTCCTAGCACGTTTCCTTGGGTATCCTAGCACGTTGTCTTGATCACATGGACTACTACGCCTTGGTTAGTTTTCCCCGCACGACGTTGCCCGTTCCTAGCACGTTGCCTTGGCTTCCTAGCACGTTGCCTTGGCCTACTATGCATTGGTTGGTTTGCCCGCACGACGTTGCCCGTTCTAGCATCTTTCACTTGGCTTCCTAGATCGTAGCCTTGAGTATCCTAGCACGTTGCCTTGGTCACATGGCCTACTATGCGTTGGTTAGTTTTCCCCGCACGACGTTGCCCGTTCCTAGCACGTTGCCTTGGCTTCCTAGCACGTTGCCTTGGCCTACTATGCCTTAGGTTGGCCCACACGACGTAGCCTGTTGCTAGCATATTGGCTTGGATTCCTAACACGTTGCCTTGGGTTTACTAGCACGTTGCCTTGGTCACTGGGCCTACAATTCCTTGGTTGGTTTGTCCTGCACGACGTTGCCCGTTCCTAGGATCTTGGCTTGGCTTCCTAGCACGTTGCCTTGGCTTTCCTAGCACGTTGCCCGGGTCACATAGCCTACTATGCCTTGGTTAACTTGCCCACACGACGTTTCCCATTCCTAGCATCTTGGCTTGGATTCCTAGTACGTTGCCTTGGGTTTGCTAGCACGTTGGCTTTGTCACTTGGTCTACTACGCCTTGGTTGGTTTACCCGCACGACGTTGCCCGTTCCAAGCATCTTAGTTTGGCTTCCTAGCAAGTTGGCTTGGTCATTTGGTCTAGTATTCCTTGGTTGGTTTTCCCGCACTATGTTGGTCGTTCCTAGCAAATTCGCTTGGCTTCCTAGCACGTTGCCTTAGGTATCCTACCACGTTGTCTTGGTCACATCGACTACTACGCCTTGGTTAGTTTGCCCCGCACGACGTTGGCCCTACCTAGCACGTTGCCTTGGCTTCCTAGCACGATGCCTTGGTCACTTGGCCTACTATACCTTGGTTTGCCCCACACGAGGTTTCCTAATGCTAGCATATTGGCTTGGATTCCTAACACGTTTCCTTGGGTTTCCTTGCACGTTGCCTTGGTCACCTGGCCTACAATGCCTTGGTTGGTTTGTCCCGCACGACGCCCGTTCCTAGCATCTTGGCTTGGCTTCCTAGCACGTTGCCTTGGGTTTCCTAGCACGTTGCCTTGGTCACATGGCTTACTATGCCTTGGTTAAGTTGCCCGCACGAAGTTTCCTGTTCCTAGCATCTTGGCTTGGAATCCAACATCGTTGCCTTGGGTTTCCTAGTACGTTGCCGTGATCACTTGGCCTACTATTCCTTGGTTGGTTTACCCGCACGACGTTACCCATTCCTAGCATCTTATCTTGGCTTCCTAGCACGTTGGCTTGGTCACTTGGCCTACAATTCCTTGGTTGGTTTTCCCACAAGATGTTGCCCGTTCCTAGTATCCTGGCTTGGTTTCCTAGCACAATGCCTTGGGTATCCTAGCACATTGTCTTGATCACATGGACTACTTCTCCTTGGTTAGTTTTCCCTGCACGACGTTGCCCGTTCCTAGCACGTTGCCTTGGTGTCCTAGCACGTTGCCTTGGCCACTTGGCCTACTATGCCTTGGTTGGTTTTCCCGCGCGACGTTGTCCGTTCCTAGCATCTTGGCTTGGATTCCTAGCACGTAGCCTTGGGTTTACTAGCACGTTGCCTTGGTCACTTGGTCTACTATGCTTTGGTTTACACGCACGGCGTTGCCCGTTCCTAGCATCTTAGCTTGGCTTCCTAGCACGTTCGCTTGGTCACTTGACCTACTATGCTTTGGTTGGTTTGCCCGGGCGACGTTGCCCGTTCCTAGCATCTTTGGCTTGGCTTCCTAGCACCTTCCTTGGGTTTCCTAGCACGTTGCCTAGGTCACCTGGCCTACAATGCCTTGGTTTGCCGTGCACGACGTTGCCCGTTCCTAGCACGTTGCCTTGGCTTCCTAGCACGTTGCCTTGGCCTACTATGCCTTGGTTTGCCCCACACGACGTTGCCTGTTGCTAGCATATTGGCTTGGATTCCTAACCCGTTGCCTTGGGTTTTCTAGCACGTTGCCTTGGTCACTTGGCCTACAATTCCTTGGTTGTTTTGTCCCGCACGACGTGGCCCGTTCCTAGCATCTTGGCTTGGCTTCCTAGCACGTTGCTTTGGCTTTCCTAGCACGTTGCCCTGGTCACATAGCCTACTATGCCTTGGTTAACTTGCCCGTACGACGTTGCCAGTTCCTAGCATCTTCGGTTGGATTCCTAGCACGTTGCCTTGGGTTTCCTAACATGTTGCCTTGGTCACTTGGTCTACTATGCCTTCGTTGGTTTACCCGCACGACGTTGCCCATTCCATGCATCTTATCTTGGCTTCCTAGCACGTTGGCTTGGTCACGTGGCCTACTATTCCTTGGTTGGGTTTCCCGCAAGATGTTGCCCATTCCTAGCATCCTGGCTTGGCTTCCTAGCACATTGCCTTGGGTATCCTAGCACATTGTCTTGATCACATGGACTACTACGCCTTGGTTAGTTTGTCCCGCACGTTGTTGTGGTCACTTGGCCTACTATGCCTTGGTTGGTTTACCCGCACGACGTTACCCGTTCGTAGCATTTTATCTTGGCTTCCTAGCATGATGGCTTGGTCACTTGGCCTACTATTCCTTGGTTGGTTTTCACGCAAGATGTTGCCCGTTCCTAGCATCCTCGCTTGGCTTCCTAGCACGTTATCTTGATCACATGGACTACTACGCCTTGGTTAGTTTTCCCCGCACGACGTTGCCCGTTCCTAGCACGTTGCCTTGGCTTTCTAGCACGTTGCCTTGGTCACTTGGCCTACTATGCGTTGGTTGGTTTGCCCGCACGACTTTGCCCGTTCCTAGCATCTTTCGCTTGGCTTCCTAGGACGTTGCCTTGGGTATCCTAGCACGTTGCCTTGTTCACATGGCCTACATTGCCTTGGTTAGTTTGCCCCGCACGACGTTGCCCGTTCCTAGCACGTTGCCTTGGCCTACTATGCCTTGGTATGCCCTACACGACGTAGCCTGTTGTTAGCATATTGGCTTGGATTCCTAACACGTTGCCTTGGGTTTTCTAGCACGTTGCCTTGGTCACTTGGCGTACAATTCCTTGGTTGGTTTGTCCCGCACGACGTTGCCCGTTCCTAGCATCTTGGCTTGGCTTCCTAGCACGTTTCTTTGGTTTTCCTAGCACGTATCCCTGGTCACATAGCCTACTATGCCTTGGTTAACTTGCCCGTACGACGTTGCCCGTTCCTAGCATCTTGGCTTGGATTCCTAGCACGTTGCCTTGGGTTTCCTAACACGTTGCCTTGGTCACTTGGTCTACTATGCCTTCGTTGGTTTATCCGCACGACGTTGGCCATTCCATGCATCTTAGCTTGGCTTCCTAGCACGTTGGCTTGGTCACGTGGCCTACAATTCCTTGGTTGGTTTTCCCGCAAGATGTTGCCCATTCCTAGCATCCTAGCTTGGCTTCCTAGCACGTTGCCTTGGGTATCCTAGCACATTGTCTTGATCACATGGACTACTACGCCTTGATTAGTTTGCCCCGCACGACGTTGCCCGAAGTTGCCCGTTCCTAGCACGTTGCCTTGGCTTCCTAGCACGTTGCCTTGGTCACTTGGCTTACTATGCCTTGGTTGATTTTCCCGCGCGACGTTGCTCATTCCTAGCATCTTGGCTTAGATTCCTAGTATGTAGCCTTGGGTTTCCTAGCACGTTGCCTTGGTCACTTGGTCTACTATGCCTTGGTTTACACGCACGACGTTGCCCGTTCCTAGTATCTTAGCTTGGTTTCCGAGCACGTTCGCTTGGTCACTTAACCTACTATGCCTTGGTTGGTTTGCCCGCACGACGTTGCCTGTTCCTAGCATCTTTGGCTTGTCTTCCTAGCACCTTGCCTTGGGTTTCCTAGCACGTTGCCTTGGTCACATGGCCTACTATGGCTTGGTTAGTTTACCCCGCACGATGTTGCTCGTTCCTAGCATATTGCCTATGCCTTTGTTTGCCCCACACGACGTTGCCTGTTGCTAGCATATTGGCTTGGATTCCTAACACGTTGTCTTGGGTATCCTAGCACGTTCTGTTGGTCACATGGACTACTACGCCTTGGTTAGTTTTTCCCCGCACGACGTTGGCGCTTCCAAGCACGGTGCCTTGGCTTCCTAGGACGTTGCCTTGTTCACTTGGCCTACTATGCCTTGGTTTCCCCAAACAACGTTACCTGTTGCTAGCATATTGGCTTGTATTCCTAGAACGTTGCCTTGGGTTTCCAAGCACGTTGCCTTGATCACTTGGCCTACTATGCCTTTGTTGGTTTGCCCGCACGACGTTGACCGTTCCTAGCATCTTTGCTTGGCTTCCTAGCACGTTGCCTTGGGTTTCCTAGCACGTTGCCTTGGTCACATGGCCTACTATGCCTTGGTTAACTTACCCGCACGACTTTGCCCATTCCTAGCATCTTATCTTGGCTTCCTAGCACGTTGGCTTGGTCACATGGCCTACTATTCCTTGGTTGGTTTTCCCGCATGATGTTGCCCATTCCTAGCATCCTAGCTTGGCTTCCTAGCACGTTGCCTTGGGTATCCTATCACGTTGTTGTGGTCACTTGGCTTACTATGCCTTGGTTGGTTTACCCGCACGACGTTGCCCGTTCCTAGCATCTTATCTTGGCTTCCTAGCACGATGGCTTGGTCACTTGGCCTACTATTCCTTGGTTGGTTTTCCTGCAAGATGTTGCCCGTTCCTAGCATCCTGGCTTGGCTTCCTAGCACGTTGCCTTGGCTATCCTAGCACGTTGTCTTGATCACATGGACTACTACGCCTTGGTTAGTTTTCCCCGCACAATGTTGCCCGTTCCTAGCATGTTGCCTTGGCTTCCTAGCACGTTGCCTTGGTCACTTGGCCTAATATGCGTTGTTGGTTTGCCCGCACGACTTTGACCGTTCCTAGCATCTTTCGCTTGGCTTCCTAGGACGTTGCCTTGGGTATCCTAGAACGTTGCCTTGGTCACATGGCCTACTATGCCTTGGTTACTTTGCCCCGCACGACGTGGCCCGTTCCTAGCACGTTGCCTTGGCCGACTATGCCTTGGTTTGCCCCACACGACGTTGTCTGTTGCTAGCATATTGGCTTGGATTCCTAACACGTTGCCTTGGGTTTCCTAACACGTTGCCTTGGTCACTTGGCCTACAATTCCTTGGTTGGTTTGTCCCGCACGACGTTGCCGGTTCCTAGTATCTTGGCTTGGCTTCCTAGCACGTTGCCTTGGCTTTCCTAGCACGTTGCCCTGGTCACATAGCCTACTATGCCTTGGTTAACTTGCCCGTACGACGTTGCCCATTCCTAGCATCTTGGCCTGGATTCCTAGCACGTTCCCTTGGGTTTCCTAACACGTTCCCTTGTTCACTTGGTCTACTATGCCTTCGTTGGTTTACCCCGACGACGTTACCCATTCCATGCATCTTAGCTTGGCTTCCTAGCACGTTGGCTTGGTCACTTGGCCTACTATTCCTTGGTTCGTTTTCCTGCAAGATGTTGCCCATTCCTAGCATCTTGGCTTGGCTTCCTAGCACGTTGCCTTGGGTATCCTAGCACATTGTCTTGATCACATGGACTACTACGCCTTGGTTAGTTTGCCCCGCACGACGTTGCCCGTTCCTAGAACGTTGCCTTGGCTTCCTAGCACGTTGGCTTGGTCACTTGGCCTACTATGCCTTGGTTGATTTTCCCGCGCGACGTTGCCCGTTCCTAGCATCTTGGCTTAGATTCCTAGCATGTAGCCTTGGGTTTCCGAGCACGTTGCCTTGGTCACTTGGTCTACTATGCCTTGGTTTACACGCACGACATTGCCCGTTCCTAGTATCTTAGCTTGGCTTCCGAGCACGTTCGCTTGGTCACTTAACCTACTATGCCTTGGTTGGATTGCCCGCACGACGTTGCACGTTCCTAGCATCTTTGGCTTGGCTTGCTAGCACCTTGCCTTGGGTTTCGTAGCACGTTGCCTTGGTCACATGGCCTACTATGGCTTGGTGAGTTTACCCCGCACGACGTTGCTCGTTCCTAGCACGTTGCCTTGGCTTCCTAGCACGTAGCCTGAGCCTACTATGCCTTTGTTTGCCCCACACGACGTTGCCTGTTGCTAGCATATTGGCTTGGCTTCCTAACACGTTGCCTTGGGTATCCTAGCACGTTGTGTTGGTCACATGGACTACTACGCCTTGGTTAGTTTTGCCCCGCACGACGTTGGCCCTTCTAAGCACGTTGCCTTGGCTTCCTAGCACGTTGTCTTGGTCACGTGGCCTACTATACCTTGGTTTGCCCCACATGACGTTACCTGTTGCTAGCATATTGGCTTGTATTCCTAGCACATTGCCTTAGGTTTCCTAGCACGTTGCCTTGGTCACATGGCCTACTATTCCTTGGTTGGTTTGTCCCGCACGACGTTGCCCGTTCCTAGCATCTTGGCTTGGTTTCGTAGCACGTTGCCTTGGCTTTCCTAGCACGTTGCCCTGGTCACATAGCCTACTATGCCTTGGTTAACTTGCCCTGTACGACGTTGCCCGTTCCTAGCATCTTGGCTTGGATTCCTAGCACGTTGCCTTGGGTTTCCTAACACGTTGCCTTGGTCACTTGGTCTACTATGCCTTCGTTGGTTTACCCGCACGACGTTGCCCAGTCCATGCATCTTAGCTTGGCTTCCTAGCACGTTGGCTTGGTCACGTGGCCTACTCTTCCTTGGTTGGTTTTCCCGCAAGATGTTGCCCATTCCTAGCATCCTGGCTTGGCTTCCTAGCACGTTGCCTTGGGTATCCTAGCACATTGTCTTGATCACATGGACTACTACGCCTTGGTTAGTTTGCCCCGCACGACGTTGCCCGTTCCTAGGACGTTGCCTTGGCTTCCTAGCACGTTGCCTTGGTCACTTGGCCTACAATTCCTTGGTTGGTTTTTCCCGCACGACGTTGCCCGTTCCTAGCATCTTGGCTTGGTTTCGTAGCACGTTGCCTTGGCTTTCCTAGCACGTTGCCCTGGTCACATAGCCTACTATGCCTTGGTTTCGTAGCACGTTGCCTTGGATTCCTAGCACGTTGCCTTGGGTTTCCTAACACGTTGCCTTGGTCACTTGGTCTACTATGCCTTCGTTGGTTTATCCGCACGACGTTGCCCATTCCATGCATCTTAGCTTGGCTTCCTAGCACGTTGGCTTGGTCACGTGGCCTACAATTCCTTGGTTGGTTTTCCCGCAAGATGTTGCCCATTCTTAGCATCCTAGCTTGGCTTCCTAGCACGTTGCCTTGGGTATCCTAGCATATTGTCTTCATCACATGGACTATTACGCCTTGATTAGTTTGCCCCGCACGACGTTGCCCGTTCCTAGCACGTTGCCTTGGCTTCCTAGCACGTTGCCTTGGCTTCCTAGCACGTTGCCCTGGCATACTATGCCTTGGTTTGCCTCACACGACGTTGCCTGTTGCTAGCATATTGGCTTGGTTTGCCTCACTTGGCTTACTATGCCTTGGTTGATTTTCCCGCGCGACGTTGTTCATTCCTAGCATCTTGGCTTAGATTCCTAGCATGTAGCCTTGGGTTTCCTAGCACGTTGCTTTAGTCACTTGGTCTACTATGCCTTGGTTTACACGCACGACGTTGCCCGTTCCTAGCATCTTAGCTTGGTTTCCGAGCACGTTGCCTTGGCTTCCTAGGACGTTGCCTTGTTCACTTGGCCTACTATGCCTTGGTTTCCCCAAACAACGTTACCTGTTGCTAGCATATTGGCTTGTATTCCTAGCACGTTGCCTTGGGTTTCCAAGCACGTTGCCTTGATCACTTGGCCTACTATGCCTTTGTTGGTTTGCCCACACGACGTTGCCCGTTCCTAGCATCTTGGCTTGGCTTCCTAGCACGTTGCCTTGGGTTTCCTAGCACGTTGCCGTGGTCACATGGCCTACTATGCCTTGGTTAACTTACCCGCACGACTTTGCCCATTCCTAGCATCTTATCTTGGCTTCCTAGCACGTTGGCTTGGTCACATGGCCTACTATTCCTTGGTTGGTTTTCCCGCAAGATGTTGCCCATTCCTAGCATCCTAGCTTGGCTTCCTAGCACGTTGCCTTGGGTATCCTAGCACGTTGTTGTGGTCACTTGGCTTACTATGCCTTGGTTGGTTTACCCGCACGACATTGCCCGTTCCTAGCATCTTATCTTGGCTTCCTAGCACGATGGCTTGGTCACTTGGCCTACTATTCCTTAGTTGGTTTTCCTGCAAGATGTTGCCCGTTCCTAGCATCCTGGCTTGGCCTCCTAGCACGTTGCCTTGATCACATGGACTACTACACCTTGGTTAGTTTTCCCCGCACAATGTTGCCCGTTCCTAGCATGTTGCCTTGGCTTCCTAGCACGTTGCCTTGGTCACTTGGCCTAATATGCGTTGGTTGGTTTGCCCGCACGACTTGGCCGTTCCTAGCATCTTTCGCTTGGCTTCTTAGGACGTTGTCTTGGGTATCCTAGAACGTTTCCTTGGTCACATGGCCTACTATGCCTTGGTTACTTTGCCCTGCACGACGTTGCCCGTTCCTAGCACGTTGCCTTGGCTTCCTAGCACGTTGCCTTGGCCTACTATGCCTTGGTTTGCCCCACACGACGTTGCCTGTTGCTAGCATATTGGCTTGGATTCCTAACATGTTGCCTTGGGTTTCCTAACACGTTGCCTTGGTCACTTGGCCTACAATTCCTTGGTTGGTTTGTCCCGCACGACGTTGCCCGTTCCTAGTATCTTGGCTTGGCTTCCTAGCACGTTGCCTTGGCTTTCCTAGCACGTTGTCTTGGTCACATGGCCTACTATGCCTTGGTTAACTTGCCCGTACGACGTTGCCCATTCCTAGCATCTTCGCCTGGATTCCTAGCACGTTCCCTTGGGTTTCCTAACACGTTCCCTTGTTCACTTGGTCTACTATGCCTTCGTTGGTTTACCCCGACGACGTTACCCATTCCATGCATCTTAGCTTGGCTTCCTAGCACGTTGGCTTGGTCACTTGGCCTACTATTCCTTGGTTCGTTTTCCTGCAAGATGTTGCCCATTCCTAGCATCTTGGCTTGGCTTCCTAGCACGTTGCCTTGGGTATCCTAGCACATTGTCTTGATCACATGGACTACTACGCCTTGGTTAGTTTGCCCCGCACGACGTTGCCCGTTCCTAGAACGTTGCCTTGGCTTCCTAGCACGTTGGCTTGGTCACTTGGCCTACTATGCCTTGGTTGATTTTCCCGCGCGACGTTGCCCGTTCCTAGCATCTTGGCTTAGATTCCTAGCATGTAGCCTTGGGTTTCATAGCACGTTGCCTTGGTCACTTGGTCTACTATGCCTTGGTTTACACGCAGGACGTTGCCCGTTCCTAGTATCTTAGCTTGGCTTCCGAGCACGTTCGCTTGGTCACTTAACCTACTATGCCTTGGTTGGTTTGCCCGCACGACGTTGCACGTTCCTAGCATCTTTGGCTTGGCTTGCTAGCACCTTGCCTTTGGTTTCGTAGCACGTTGCCTTGGTCACATGGCCTACTATGGCTTGGTGAGTTTACCCCGCACGACGTTGCTCGTTCCTAGCACGTTGCCTTGGCTTCCTAGCACGTAGCCTGAGCCTACTATGCCTTTGTTTGCCGCACACGACGTTGCCTGTTGCTAGCATATTGGCTTGGCTTCCTAACACGTTGCCTTGGGTATCCTAGCACGTTGTGTTGGTCACATGGACTACTACGCCTTGGTTAGTTTTGCCCCGCACGACGTTGGCCCTTCCAAGCACGTTGCCTTGGCTTCCTAGCACGTTGTCTTGGTCACGTGGCCTACTATACCTTGGTTTGCTCCCACACGACGTTACCTGTTGCTAGCATATTGGCATGTATTCCTAGCACATTGCCTTGGGTTTCCTAGCACGTTGCCTTGGTCACATGGCCTACTATTCCTTGGTTGGTTTGTCCCGCACGACGTTGCCCGTTCCTAGCATCTTGGCTTGGTTTCGTAGCACGTTGCCTTGGCTTTCCTAGCACGTTGCCCTGGTCACATAGCCTACCATGCCTTGGTTAACTTTCCCTGTACGACGTTGCCCGTTCCTAGCATCTTGGCTTGGATTCCTAGCACGTTGCCTTGGGTTTCCTAACACGTTGCCTTGGTCACTTGGTCTACTATGCCTTTGTTGGTTTACCCGCACGACGTTGCCCAGTCCATGCATCTTAGCTTGGCTTCCTAGCACGTTGGCTTGGTCACGTGGCCTACTCTTCCTTGGTTGGTTTTCCCGCAAGATGTTGCCCATTCCTAGCATCCTGGCTTGGCTTCCTAGCACGTTGCCTTGGGTATCCTAGCACATTGTCTTGATAACATGGACTACTACACCTTGGTTAGTTTGCCCCGCACGACGTTGCCCGTTCCTAGGACGTTGCCTTGGCTTCCTAGCACGTTGCCTTGGCTTCCTAGCACGTTGCCCTGGCATACTATGCCTTGGTTTGCCTCACACGACGTTGCCTGTTGCTAGCATATTGGCTTGGATTCCTAACACGTTGACTTGGGTTTTCTAGCACGTTGCCTTGGTCACTTGGCCTACAATTCCTTGGTTGGTTTTTCCCGCACGACGTTGCCCGTTCCTAGCATCTTGGCTTGGTTTCGTAGCACGTTGCCTTGGCTTTCCTAGCACGTTGCCCTGGTCACATAGCCTACTATGCCTTGGTTAACTTGCCCGTACGACGTTGCCCGTTCCTAGCATCTTGGCTTGGATTCCTAGCACGTTGCCTTGGGTTTCCTAACACGTTGCCTTGGTCACTTGGTCTACTATGCCTTCGTTGGTTTATCCGCACGACGTTGCCCATTCCATGCATCTTAGCTTGGCTTCCTAGCACGTTGGCTTGGTCACGTGGCCTACAGTTCCTTAGTTGGTTTTCCCGCAAGATGTTGCCCATTCTTAGCATCCTAGCTTGGCTTCCTAGCACGTTGCCTTGGGTATCCTATCATATTGTCTTGATCACATGGACTACTACGCCTTGATTGGTTTGCCCCGCACGACGTTGCCCGTTCCTAGCACGTTGCCTTGGCTTCCTAGCACGTTGCCTTGGTCACTTGGCTTACTATGCCTTGGTTGATTTTCCCGCGCGACGTTGTTCATTCCTAGCATCTTGGCTTAGATTCCTAGCATGTAGCCTTGGGTTTCCTAGCACGTTGCCTTAGTCACTTGGTCTACTATGCCTTGGTTTACACGCACGACGTTGCCCGTTCCTAGCATCTTAGCTTGGTTTCCGAGCACGTTGCCTTGGCTTCCTAGGACGTTGCCTTGTTCACTTGGCCTACTATGCCTTGGTTTCCCCAAACAACGTTACCTATTGCTAGCATATTGGCTTGTATTCCTAGCACGTTGCCTTGGGTTTCCAAGCACGTTGCCTTGATCACTTGGCCTACTATGCCTTTGTTGGTTTGCCCACACGACGTTGCCCGTTCCTAGCATCTTCGCTTGGCTTCCTAGCACGTTGCCTTGGGTTTCCTAGCACGTTGCCTTGGTCACATGGCCTACTATGCCTTGGTTAACTTACCCGCACGACTTTGCCCATTCCTAGCATCTTATCTTGGCTTCCTAGCACGTTGGCTTGGTCACATGGCCTACTATTCCTTGGTTGGTTTTCCCGCAAGATGTTGCCCATTCCTAGCATCCTAGCTTGGCTTCCTAGCACGTTGCCTTGGGTATCCTAGCACGTTGTTGTGGTCACTTGGCTTACTATGCCTTGGTTGGTTTACCCGCACGACATTGCCCGTTCCTAGCATCTTATCTTGGCTTCCTAGCACGATGGCTTGCTCACTTGGCCTACTATTCCTTAGTTGGTTTTCCTGCAAGATGTTGCCCGTTCCTAGCATCCTGGCTTGGCTTCCTAGCACGTTGCCTTGGGTATCCTAGCACGTTGTCTTGATCATATGGACTACTACGCCTTGGTTAGTTTTCCCCGCACAATGTTGCCCGTTCCTAGCATGTTGCCTTGGCTTCCTAGCACGTTGCCTTGGTCACTTGGCCTAATATGCGTTGGTTGGTTTGCCCGCACGACTTTGACCGTTCCTAGCATCTTTCGCTTGGCTTCTTAGGACGTTGCCTTGGGTATCCTAGAACGTTGCCTTGGTCACATGGCCTACTATGCCTTTGTTACTTTGCCCCGCACGACGTTGCCCGTTCCTAGCACGTTGCCTTGGCTTCCTAGCACGTTGCCTTGGCCTACTATGCCTTGGTTTGCCCCACACGACGTTGCCTGTTGCTAGCATATTGGCTTGGATTCCTAACACGTTGCCTTGGGTTTCCTAGCACGTTGCCTTGGTCACTTGGCCTACAATTCCTTGGTTGGTTTGTCCCGCACGACGTTGCCGGTTCCTAGCATGTTGGCTTGGCTTCCTAGCACGTTGCCTTGGCTTTCCTGGCACGTTGCCCTGGTCACATAGCCTACTATGCCTTGGTTAACTTGCCCGTACGACGTTGCTCATTCCTAGCATCTTGGCTTGGATTCCTAGCACGTTCCCTTGGGTTTCCTAACACGTTCCCTTGTTCACTTGGTCTACTATGCCTTCGTTGGTTTACCCCGACGACGTTACCCATTCCATGCATCTTAGCTTGGCTTCCTAACACGTTGGCTTGGTCACTTCGCCTACTATTCCTTGGTTGGTTTTCCTGCAAGATGTTGCCCATTCCTAGCATCTTGGCTTGGCTTCCTAGCACGTTGCCTTGGGTATCCTAGCACATTGTCTTGATCACATGGACTACTACGCCTTGGTTAGTTTGCCCCGCACGACGTTGCCCGTTCCTAGAACGTTGCCTAGGCTTCCTAGCACGTTGGCTTGGTCACTTGGCCTACTATGCCTTGGTTGATTTTCCCGCGCGACGTTGCCCGTTCCTAGCATCTTGGCTTAGATTCCTAGCATGTAGCCTTGGGTTTCCGAGCACGTTGCCATGCTCACTTGGTCTACTATGTCTTGGTTTACACGGACGACGTTGCCCGTTCCTAGTATCTTAGCTTGGCTTCCGAGCACGTTCGCTTGGTCACTTAACCTACTATGCCTTGGTTGGTTTGCCCGCACGACGTTGCACGTTCCTAGCATCTTTGGCTTGGCTTGCTAGCACCTTGCCTTGGGTTTCCTAGCACGTTGCCTTGGTCACATGGCCTACTATGGCTTGGTTAGTTTACCCCGCACGACGTTGCTCGTTCCTAGCACGTTGCCTTGGCTTCCTAGCACGTAGCCTGAGCCTACTATGCCTTTGTTTGCCCCACACGACGTTGCCTGTTGCTAGCATATTCGCTTGGCTTCCTAACACGTTGCCTTGGGTATCCTAGCACGTAGTGTTGGTCACATGGACTACTACGCCTTGGTTAGTTTTGCCCCGCACGACGTTGGCCCTTCCAAGCACGTTGCCTTGGCTTCCTAGCACGTTGCCTTGGTCACGTGGCCTACTATACCTTGGTTTGCCCCACACGACGTTACCTGTTGCTAGCATATTGGCTTGTATTCCTAGCACGTTGCCTTGGGTTTCCTAGCACGTTGCCTTGGTCACAAGGCCTACTATTCCTTGGTTGGTTTGGCCCGCACGACGTTGCCCGTTCCTAGCATCTTGGCTTGGTTTCGTAGCACGTTTCCTTGGCTTTCCTAGCACGTTTCCCTGGTCACATAGCCTACTATGCCTTGGTTAACTTGCCCTGTACGACGTTGCCCGTTCCTAGCATCTTGGCTTGGATTCCTAGCACGTTGCCTTGGGTTTCCTAACACGTTGCCTTGGTCACTTGGTCTACTATGCCTTCGTTGGTTTACCCGCACGACGTTGCCCATTTCATGCATCTTAGCTTGGCTTCCTAGCACGTTGGCTTGGTCACGTGGCCTACTATTCCTTGGTTGGTTTTCCCGCAAGATGTTGCCCATTCCTAGCATCCTGGCTTGGCTTCCTAGCACGTTGCCTTGGTTATCCTAGCACATTGTCTTGATCACATGGACTACTACGCCTTGGTTAGTTTGCCCCGCACGACGTTGCCCGTTACTAGGACGTTGCCTTGGCTTCCTAGCACGTTGCCTTGGCTTCCTAGCACGTTGCCTTGGCTTCCTAGCACGTTGCCTTGGCTTCCTAGCACGTTGCCTTGGCCTACTATGCCTTGGTTTGCCTCACACGACGTTGCCTGTTGCTAGCATATTGGCTTGGATTCCTAACACGTTGACTTGGGTTTTCTAGCACGTGCCTTGGTCACTTGGCCTACAATTCCTTGGTTGGTTTGTCCCGCACGACGTTGCCCGTTCCTAGCATCTTGGCTTGGTTTCGTAGCACGTTGGCTTGGCTTTCCTAGCACGTTGCCCTGGTCACATAGCCTACTATGCCTTGGTTAACTTGCCCGTACGACGTTGCCCGTTCCTAGCGTCTTGGCTTGGATTCCTAGCACGTTGCCTTGGGTATCCTAGCAGATTGTCTTGATCACATGGACTACTACGCCTTGGTTAGTTTGCCCCGCACGACGTTGCCCGTTCCTAGGACGTTGCCTTGGCTTCCTAGCACGTTGCCTTGGCCTACTATGCCTTGGTTTGCCTCACACGACGTTGCCTGTTGCTAGCATATTGGCTTGGATTCCTAACACGTTGACTTGGGTTTTCTAGCACGTTGCCTTGGTCACTTGGTCTACTATGCCTTCGTTGGTTTACCCGCACGACGTTGCCCATTCCATGCATCTTAGCTTGGCTTCCTAGCACGTTGGCTTGGTCATGTGGCCTACTATTCCTTGGTTGGTTTTCCCGCAAGATGTTGCCCATTCCTAGCATCCTGGCTTGGCTTCCTAGCACGTTGCCTTGGGTATCCTAGCACATTGTCTTGATCACATGGATTACTACGCCTTGGTTAGTTTGCCCCGCACGACGTTGCCCGTTCCTAGGACGTTGCCTTGGCTTCCTAGCACGTTGCCTTGGCTTCCTAGCACGTTGCCTTGGCCTACTATGCCTTGGTTTGCCTCACACGACGTTGCCTGTTGCTAGCATATTGGCTTGGATTCCTAACACGTTGACTTGGGTTTTCTAGCACGTTGCCTTGGTCACTTGGCCTACAATTCCTTGGTTGGTTTGTCCAGCACGACGTTGCCCGTTCCTAGCATCTTGGCTTGGTTTCGTAGCACGTTGCCTTGGCTTTCCTAGCACGTTGCCCTGGTCACATAGCCTACTATGCCTTGGTTAACTTTCTCTGTACGGCGTTGCCCGTTCCTAGCATCTTGGCTTGGATTCCTAGCACGTTGCCTTGGGTTTCCTAACACGTTGCCTTGGTCACTTGGTCTACTATGCCTTCGATGGTTTACCCGCACGACGTTGCCCATTCCATGCATCTTAGCTTGGCTTCCTAGCACGTTGGCTTGGTCACGTGGCCTACTATTCCTTGGTTGGTTTTCCCGCAAGATGTTGCCCATTCCTAGCATCCTGGCTTGGCTTCCTAGCACGTTGCCTTGAGTATGGTAGCACATTGTCTTGATCACATGGACTACTACGCCTTGGTTAGTTTGCCCCGCACGACGTTGCCCATTCCTAGCACGTTGCCTTGGTCACTTGGCCTACTATGTCTTGGTTGATTTTCCCGCGCGACGTTGCCCGTTCCTAGCATCTTGGCTTAGATTCCTAGCATGTAGCCTTGGGTTTCCTAGCACGTTGCCGTGGTCACTTGGTGTACTATGCCTTGGTTTACACGCATGACGTTGCCCGTTCCTAGCATCTTAGATTGGCTTCCGAGCACCTTGCCTTGGGTTTCCTAGCACGTTGCCTTGGTCACATGGCCTACTATGGCTTAGTTAGTTTACCCCGCACGACGTTGCTCGTTCCTAGCACGTTGCCTTGGCTTCCTTGCACGTAGCCTGGGCCAACTATGCTTTTTTTTGCCCCAGACGACGTTGCCTGTTGCTAGCATATTGGCTTGGATTCCTAAAACGTTGCCTTGGGTATCCTAGCACGTTGTGTTGGTCACATGGACTACTACGCCTTGGTTAGTTTTGCCCCGCACGACGTTGGCCCTTCCAAGCACGTTACCTTGGCTTCCTAGCACGTTGCCTTGGTCACTTGGCCTACTATGCCTTGGTTTGCCCCACACAACGTTACCTGTTGCTAGCATATTGGCTTGTATTCCTAGCACGTTGCCTTGGGTTTCCTAGCACGTTGCCTTGGGTTTCCTAGCACGTTGCCTTGGTCACTGGGCCTACTATGTCTTTGTTGGTTTGCCCGCACGACGTTGCCCGTTCCTAGCGTCTTCGCTTGGCTTCCTAGCACGTTGCTTTGGCTTTCCTAGCACGTTGCCTTGGTCACTTGACCTACTATACCTTGGTTGGTTTGCACGCATGTAGTTGCTCGTTCCTAGCATCTTTAGTATGGTTTCCTAGCACGTTGCCTTGGGTTTCCTAGCATTTTACCTTGGTCACATGGCCTACTATGGCTTGGCTAATATGCCCGCACGACGTCACCCGTTCCTAGCCACTTGGCTTGGATTCCTAGCATGTTGCCTTGGGTTTCCTAGCACGTTGCCTTGGTCACTTGGTCTACTATGCCTTGGTTGGTTTACTCGCACGACGTTACCCGTTCCTAGCATCTTTGCTTGGCCTCCTAGCACGTTGGCTTGGTCACTTGACCTACTATGCCTTGATTGGTTTGCCCGCACGACGATGCTCGTTCCTAGCATCTTTGGCTTGGCTTCCTAGGACGTTTCCTTGGCTTCCTAGCACGTTACCTTGACCTACTATGCCTTGGTTTGCCCCACACGAAGTTGCCTGTTGCTAGCATATTGGCTTGGATGCCTAACACGTTGCCTTGGGTTTCCTAGCACGTTGCCTTGGTCACTTGGCCTACAACGCCTTGGTTGGTTTGTCCCACACGACGTTGCCCGTTCCTAGCAACTTGGCTTGCCTTCCTAGCACGTTGCCTTGGCTTTCCTAGTACGTTGCCTTGGCTTTCCTAGCACGTTGCCTTGGTCACTTGGTCTTCTATGCCTTGGTTGGTTTGCCGTTTCCCGTTCTTAGCATCTTAACCTGGCTTCCTAGCACGTTGCTTTGGGTTTCCTTGCACGTTTCCATGGTCATCTACTATTATTTCGTTGGTTTTCCCGCACGATGTTGTCCGTTCTTAGCATCTTAGCTTGGCTTCCTAGCACGTTTCCTTGGTCACTTGACCTACTATTCCTTGGTTGGTTTGCACGAACGACGTTTCCCGTTCCTAGCATCTTTGGCTTGGCTTCCTAGCACGTTGCCTTGGGTTTCCTATCATTTTACCTTGGTCACATGGCCTACTATGGCTTGGCTAATTTGACCGCACGACGTCGCCCGTTCCTAGCCTCTTGGGTTGGATTCCTAGCATGTTGCCTTGGGTTTCCTAGCACGTTGCCTTGCTCACTTGGTCTACTATGCCTTGGTTGGTTTACACGCACGACATTACCCGTTCCTAGCATCTATATTGGCTTCCTAGCATGTAGGCTTGGTCACTTGACCTACTATGCCTTGATTGGTTTGCCCGCACGACGTTCCTCGTTTGTAGCATCTTTGTCTGGGCTTCCTAGGACATTGCCTTGGCTTCCTAGCACGTTACCTTGACCTACTATGCCTTGGTTTTCCCCACACGACGTTGCCTGTTTCTAGCATATTGGCTTGGATTCCTAACACGTTGCCTTGGGTTTCCTAGCACGTTGCCTTGGTCACTTGGCCTTGAATTTATTGGTTGGTTTATCCCGCACGACATTACCCGTTCCTATCATCTTGGCTTGGCTTCCTAGCACGTTGCGTTGGCTTTCCTAGCACGTTGCCCTGATCACATAGCCTACTATGCCTTGGTTAATTTGCCCGCGCGACGTTGCCTGTTCCTAGCATTTTGGCTTGGCTTCTTAGCACGTAGCCTTTGGTTTCCTAGCATGTTGCCTTAGTCACTTGGTCCACTATGCCGTGGTTGGTTTCCACGCATGACGTTGCCCGTTCCTAGCATCTTAGCTTGACTTCCTAGCACGTTGGCTTAGGCACTTGACCTACTATGCCTTGGTTGGTTTGCCCGCACGACGTTGCCCGTTCCTAGCATCTTTGGCTTGGCTTCTTAGCACCTTGCCTTGGGTTTCCTAGCACGTTTCCTTGGTCACGTGGCCTACTATGGCTTGGTTAGTTTACCCCGCACGACGTTGCCCGTTCCTAGCACGTTGCCTTGGCTTCCTAGCACGTAGCCTTAGCCTACTATGCCTTTGTTTGCCCCACACGACGTTGCCTGTTGCTAGCATATTGGCTTGGATTCCTAACACGTTGCCTTGGGTATCCTAGCACGTTGTGTTGGTCACATGGACTACTACGCCTTGGTTAGTTTTGCCCCGCACGACGTTGGCCCTTCCAAGCACGTTGACTTGGCATCCTAGTACGTTGCCTTGGTCAATTGGCCTACTATGCCTTGGTTTGCGCCACACGACGTTACCTGTTGCTAGCATATTGGCTTGTATTCCTAGCAAGTTGCCTTGGGTTTCCTAGCACGTTGCTTTGATCACTTGGCCTACTATGCCTTTGTTGGTTTGCCCGCACGACGTTGCCCGTTCCTAGAATCTTCGCTTGGCTTCCTAGCACGTTGCCTTGGGACTCCTAGCACGTTGCCTTGGTCACATGGCCTACTATGCCTTGGTTAACTTGCCCGCACGACGTTTCCTGTTCCTAGCATCTTGGCTTGGATTCCTAGAACTTTGCCTTGGTCACTTGGTCTACTATGCCTTGGTTGGTTTACTCGCACGACGTTACCCGTTCCTAGCATCTTTGCTTGGCCTGCTAGCATGTTCGCTTGGTCACTTGACCTACTATGCCTTGATTGGTTTGCCCGCACGACGTTGCTCGTTCCAAGCATCTTTGGCTTGGATTCCTAGGACGTTTCCTTGGCTTCCTAGCACGTTACCTTGGCCTACTATGCCTTGGTTTGCCCCACACGATGTCGCCTGTTGCTAGCATATTGGCTTGGATTCCTAACACCTTGCCTTGGGTTTCCTAGCACGTTGCCTTGGTCACTTGGCCTACTATGCCTTTGTTGGTTTGCCCGCACGACGTTACCCGTTCCTAGCGTCTTCGCTTGGCTTCCTAGCACGTTGCTTTGGCTTTCCTAGCACGTTGCCTTGGTCACTTGACCTACTATGCCTTGGTTGGTTTGCACGCATGAAGTTGCCCATTCCTAGCATTTTTGGCTTGGTTTCCTAGCACGTTGCCTTGGGTTTCCTAGCATTTTACCTTGGTCACGTGGCCTACTATGGCTTGGTTAGTTTACCCCGCACGACGTTGTCCGTTCCTAGCACGTTGCCTTGGCTTCCTAGCACGTAGCCTTAGCCTACTATGCCTTTGTTTGCCCCACACGACGTTGCCTGTTGCTAGCATATTGGCTTGGATTCCGAACACGTTGCCTTGGGTATCCTAGCACGTTGTGTTGGTCACATGGACTACTACGCCTTGGTTAGTTTTGCCCCGCACGACGTTGGCCCTTCCAAGCACGTTGACTTGGCTTCCTAGTACGTTGCCTTGGTCAATTGGCCTACTATGCCTTGGTTTGCGCCACACGACGTTACCTGTTGCTAGCATATTGGCTTGTATTCCTAGCAAGTTGCCTTGGGTTTCCTAGCACGTTGCTTTGATCACTTGGCCTACTATGCCTTTGTTGGTTTGCCCGCACGACGTTGCCCGTTCCTAGCATCTTCGCTTGGCTTCCTAGCACGTTGCCTTGGGACTCCTAGCACGTTGCCTTGGTCACATGGCCTACTATGCCTTGGTTAACTTGCCCGCACGACGTTTCCTGTTCCTAGCATCTTGGCTTGGATTCCTAGAACTTTGCCTTGGTCACTTGGTCTACTATGCCTTGGTTGGTTTACTCGCACGACGTTACCCGTTCCTAGCATCTTTGCTTGGCCTCCTAGCATGTTCGCTTGGTCACTTGACCTACTATGCCTTGATTGGTTTGCCCGCACGACGTTGCTCGTTCTAAGCATCTTTGGCTTGGATTCCTAGGACGTTTCCTTGGCTTCCTAGCACGTTACCTTGGCCTACTATGCCTTGGTTTGGCCCACACGATGTCGCCTGTTGCTAGCATATTGGCTTGGATTCCTAACACCTTGCCTTGGGTTTCCTAGCACGTTGCCTTGGTCACTTGGCCTACTATGCCTTTGTTGGTTTGCCCGCACGACGTTACCCATTCCTAGCGTCTTCGCTTGGCTTCCTAGCACGTTGCTTTGGCTTTCCTAGCACGTTGCCTTGGTCACTTGACCAACTATGCCTTGGTTGGTTTGCACGCATGAAGTTGCCCATTCCTAGCATTTTTGGCTTGGTTTCCTAGCACGTTGCCTTGGGTTTCCTAGCATTTTACCTTGGTCACATGGCCTACTATGGCTTGGCTAATATGCCCGCATGACGTCGCCCGTTCCTAGCCACTTGGCTTGGATTCCTAGCATGTTGCCTTGGGTTTCCTAGCACGTTTCCTTGGTCACTTGGTCTACTATGCCTTGGTTGGTTTACTCGCATGACCTTACCCGTTCCTAGCATCTTTGCTTGGCCTCCTAGCACGTTGGCTTGGTCACTTGGCCTACAACGCCTTGGTTGGTTTGTCCCACACGACGTTGCCCGTTCCTAGCAACTTGGCTTGCCTTTCTAGCACGTTGCCTTGGCTTTCCTAGCACGTTGCCTTGGCTTTCCTAGCACGTTGCCTTGGTCACTTGGTCTACTATGCCTTGGTTGGTTTGCCGTTTCCCGTTTCTAGCTGCTTAACCTGGCTTCCTAGCACGTTGCTTTGGGTTTCCTTGCATGTTGCCTTGGTCACTTGCTCTACTATGCCTTGGTTGGTTTTCCCGCATGATGTTGTCCGTTCTTAGCATCTTAGCTTGGCTTCCTAGCACGTTTCCTTGCTCAGTTGACCTACTATGCCTTGGTTGGTTTGCACGAACGAAGTTTCCCATTCCTAGCATCTTTGGCTCGGCTTCCTAGAACGTTGCCTTGGGTTAAATAGCACGTTTCCTTGGTCACATTGCCTACTATGCCTTGGTTAGTTTTCCCCGCACGAGGTTGCCCGTTCCTAGCACGTTGCCTTGGCCTACTATGTCTTGGTTTACCCCACACGACGTTGCCTGTTGCTAGCATATTGGCTTGGATTCCTAGCACGTTGCCTTGGGTTTCCTAGCACGTTGCCTTGGTCACTTGGCCTACTATGTCTTTGTTGGTTTGCCCGCACGACGTTGCCCGTTCCTAGCGTCTTCGCTTGGCTTCCTAGCACGTTGCTTTGGCTTTCCTAGCACGTTGCCTTGGTCACTTGACCTACTATAACTTGGTTGGTTTGCACGCATGTAGTTGCTCGTTCCTAGCATCTTTAGCTTGGTTTCCTAGCACGTTGCCTTGGGTTTCCTAGCATTTTACCTTGGTCACATGGCCTACTATGGCTTGGCTAATATGCCCGCACGACGTCACCCGTTCCTAGCCACTTGGCTTGGATTCCTAGCATGTTGCCTTGGGTTTCCTAGCACGTTGCCTTGGTCACTTGGTCTACTATGCCTTGGTTGGTTTACTCGCACGACGTTACCCGTTCCTAGCATCTTTGCTTGGCCTCCTAGCACGTTGGCTTGGTCACTTGACCTACTATGCCTTGATTGGTTTGCCCGCACGACGATGCTCGTTCCTAGCATCTTTGGCTTGGCTTCCTAGGACGTTTCCTTGGCTTCCTAGCACGTTACCTTGACCTACTATGCCTTGGTTTGCCCCACACGAAGTTGCCTGTTGCTAGCATATTGGCTTGGATGCCTAACACGTTGCCTTGGGTTTCCTAGCACGTTGCCTTGGTCACTTGGCCTACAACGCCTTGGTTGGTTTGTCCCACACGACGTTGCCCGTTCCTAGCAACTTGGCTTGCCTTCCTAGCACGTTGCCTTGGCTTTCCTAGTACGTTGCCTTGGCTTTCCTAGCACGTTGCCTTGGTCACTTGGTCTTCTATGCCTTGGTTGGTTTGCCGTTTCCCGTTCTTAGCATCTTAACCTGGCTTCCTAGCACGTTGCTTTGGGTTTCCTTGCACGTTTCCATGGTCATCTACTATTATTTCGTTGGTTTTCCCGCACGATGTTGTCCGTTCTTAGCATCTTAGCTTGGCTTCCTAGCACGTTTCCTTGGTCACTTGACCTACTATTCCTTGGTTGGTTTGCACGAACGACGTTTCCCGTTCCTAGCATCTTTGGCTTGGCTTCCTAGCACGTTGCCTTGGGTTTCCTATCATTTTACCTTGGTCACATGGCCTACTATGGCTTGGCTAATTTGACCGCACGACGTCGCCCGTTCCTAGCCTCTTGGGTTGGATTCCTAGCATGTTGCCTTGGGTTTCCTAGCACGTTGCCTTGCTCACTTGGTCTACTATGCCTTGGTTGGTTTACACGCACGACATTACCCGTTCCTAGCATCTATATTGGCTTCCTAGCATGTAGGCTTGGTCACTTGACCTACTATGCCTTGATTGGTTTGCCCGCACGACGTTCCTCGTTCCTAGCATCTTTGTCTGGGCTTCCTAGGACATTGCCTTGGCTTCCTAGCACGTTACCTTGACCTACTATGCCTTGGTTTTCCCCACACGACGTTGCCTGTTTCTAGCATATTGGCTTGGATTCCTAACACGTTGCCTTGGGTTTCCTAGCACGTTGCCTTGGTCACTTGGCCTAGAATTTATTGGTTGGTTTATCCCGCACGACATTACCCGTTCCTATCATCTTGGCTTGGCTTCCTAGCACGTTGCCTTGGCTTTCCTAGCACGTTGCCCTGATCACATAGCCTACTATGCCTTGGTTAATTTGCCCGCGCGACGTTGCCTGTTCCTAGCATTTTGGCTTGGCTTCTTAGCACGTAGCCTTTGGTTTCCTAGCATATTGCCTTAGTCACTTGGTCCACTATGCCGTGGTTGGTTTCCACGCATGACGTTGCCCGTTCCTAGCATCTTAGCTTGACTTCCTAGCACGTTGGCTTAGGCACTTGACCTACTATGCCTTGGTTGGTTTGCCCGCACGACGTTGCCCGTTCCTAGCATCTTTGGCTTGGCTTCCTAGCACCTTGCCTTGGGTTTCCTAGCACGTTGCCTTGGTCACGTGGCCTACTATGGCTTGGTTAGTTTACCCCGCACGACGTTGCCCGTTCCTAGCACGTTGCCTTGGCTTCCTAGCACGTAGCCTTAGCCTACTATGCCTTTGTTTGCCCCACACGACGTTGCCTGTTGCTAGCATATTGGCTTGGATTCCTAACACGTTGCCTTGGGTATCCTAGCACGTTGTGTTGGTCACATGGACTACTACGCCTTGGTTAGTTTTGCCCCGCACGACGTTGACTTGGCTTCCTAGTACGTTGCCTTGGTCAATTGGCCTACTATGCCTTGGTTTGCGCCACACGACGTTACCTGTTGCTAGCATATTGGCTTGTATTCCTAGCAAGTTGCCTTGGGTTTCCTAGCACGTTGCTTTGATCACTTGGCCTACTATGCCTTTGTTGGTTTGCCCGCACGACGTTGCCCGTTCCTAGAATCTTCGCTTGGCTTCCTAGCACGTTGCCTTGGGACTCCTAGCACGTTGCCTTGGTCACATGGCCTACTATGCCTTGGTTAACTTGCCCGCACGACGTTTCCTGTTCCTAGCATCTTGGCTTGGATTCCTAGAACTTTGCCTTGGTCACTTGGTCTACTATGCCTTGGTTGGTTTACTCGCACGACGTTACCCGTTCCTAGCATCTTTGCTTGGCCTGCTAGCATGTTCGCTTGGTCACTTGGCCTACTATGCCTTTGTTGGTTTGCCCGCACGACGTTACCCGTTCCTAGCGTCTTCGCTTGGCTTCCTAGCACGTTGCTTTGGCTTTCCTAGCACGTTGCCTTGGTCACTTGACCTACTATGCCTTGGTTGGTTTGCACGCATGAAGTTGCCCATTCCTAGCATTTTTGGCTTGGTTTCCTAGCACGTTGCCTTGGGTTTCCTAGCATTTTACCTTGGTCACGTGGCCTACTATGGCTTGGTTAGTTTACCCCGCACGACGTTGCCCGTTCCTAGCACGTTGCCTTGGCTTCCTAGCACGTAGCCTTAGCCTACTATGCCTTTGTTTGCCCCACACGACGTTGCCTGTTGCTAGCATATTGGCTTGGATTCCGAACACGTTGCCTTGGGTATCCTAGCACGTTGTGTTGGTCACATGGACTACTACGCCTTGGTTAGTTTTGCCCCGCACGACGTTGGCCCTTCCAAGCACGTTGACTTGGCTTCCTAGTACGTTGCCTTGGTCAATTGGCCTACTATGCCTTGGTTTGCGCCACACGACGTTACCTGTTGCTAGCATATTGGCTTGTATTCCTAGCAAGTTGCCTTGGGTTTCCTAGCACGTTGCTTTGATCACTTGGCCTACTATGCCTTTGTTGGTTTGCCCGCACGACGTTGCCCGTTCCTAGCATCTTCGCTTGGCTTCCTAGCACGTTGCCTTGGGACTCCTAGCACGTTGCCTTGGTCACATGGCCTACTATGCCTTGGTTAACTTGCCCGCACGACGTTTCCTGTTCCTAGCATCTTGGCTTGGATTCCTAGAACTTTGCCTTGGTCACTTGGTCTACTATGCCTTGGTTGGTTTACTCGCACGACGTTACCCGTTCCTAGCATCTTTGCTTGGCCTCCTAGCATGTTCGCTTGGTCACTTGACCTACTATGCCTTGATTGGTTTGCCCGCACGACGTTGCTCGTTCTAAGCATCTTTGGCTTGGATTCCTAGGACGTTTCCTTGGCTTCCTAGCACGTTACCTTGGCCTACTATGCCTTGGTTTGGCCCACACGATGTCGCCTGTTGCTAGCATATTGGCTTGGATTCCTAACACCTTGCCTTGGGTTTCCTAGCACGTTGCCTTGGTCACTTGGCCTACTATGCCTTTGTTGGTTTGCCCGCACGACGTTACCCGTTCCTAGCGTCTTCGCTTGGCTTCCTAGCACGTTGCTTTGGCTTTCCTACCACGTTGCCTTGGTCACTTGACCTACTATGCCTTGGTTGGTTTGCACGCATGAAGTTGCCCATTCCTAGCATTTTTGGCTTGGTTTCCTAGCACGTTGCCTTGGGTTTCCTAGCATTTTACCTTGGTCACATGGCCTACTATGGCTTGGCTAATATGCCCGCATGACGTCGCCCGTTCCTAGCCACTTGGCTTGGATTCCTAGCATGTTGCCTTGGGTTTCCTAGCACGTTTCCTTGGTCACTTGGTCTACTATGCCTTGGTTGGTTTACTCGCACGACCTTACCCGTTCCTAGCATCTTTGCTTGGCCTCCTAGCACGTTGGCTTGGTCACTTGGCCTACAACGCCTTGGTTGGTTTGTCCCACACGACGTTGCCCGTTCCTAGCAACTTGGCTTGCCTTTCTAGCACGTTGCCTTGGCTTTCCTAGCACGTTGCCTTGGCTTTCCTAGCACGTTGCCTTGGTCACTTGGTCTACTATGCCTTGGTTGGTTTGCCGTTTCCCGTTTCTAGCTGCTTAACCTGGCTTCCTAGCACGTTGCTTTGGGTTTCCTTGCATGTTGCCTTGGTCACTTGCTCTACTATGCCTTGGTTGGTTTTCCCGCATGATGTTGTCCGTTCTTAGCATCTTAGCTTGGCTTCCTAGCACGTTTCCTTGCTCAGTTGACCTACTATGCCTTGGTTGGTTTGCACGAACGAAGTTTCCCATTCCTAGCATCTTTGGCTCGGCTTCCTAGAACGTTGCCTTGGGTTACCTAGCACGTTTCCTTGGTCACATTGCCTACTATGCCTTGGTTAGTTTTCCCCGCACGAGGTTGCCCGTTCCTAGCACGTTGCCTTGGCCTACTATGTCTTGGTTTACCCCACACGACGTTGCCTGTTGCTAGCATATTGGCTTGGATTCCTAGCACGTTGCCTTGGTTTCCTGGCCTACAATTCCTTGGTTGGTTTGTCCCGCACGACGTTGCCCGTTCCTAGCATCTTGGATTGGCTTCCTAGCACGTTGCCTTGGCTTTCCTAGCACGTTGCCCTAGTCACATAGCCTACTATGCCTTGGTTAAATTGCCTGCACGACGTTTCCTGTTCCTAGCATCTTTGCTTGGATTCCTAGCACGTTGCCTTGGGTTTCCTAGCACGTTGCCTTGGTAACTTGGTCTACTATGCCTTCGTTGGTTTTCCCGCACGACGTTGCCCATTCCAAGCATCTTAGCTTGGCTTCCTAGCACGTTGGCTTGTTCACTTGGCCTACTATTCCTTTGTTGGTTTTCCCGCACGAGGTTGCCCGTTCCTAGCATCTTGGCTTGGCTTCATAGCACGTTGCCTTGGGTATCCTAGCAGGTTGTCTTGGTCACATGGACTACTACGCCTTGGTTAGGTTACCCCGCACGACATTGGCCCTTCCTAACACGTTGTTGTGGTCACTTGGCCTACTATGCCTTGGTTGGTTTACCCGCACGACGTTGCCCGTTCCTAGCATCTTAACTTGGCTTCCTAGGACGATGGCGTGGTCACTTGGCCTACTATTCCTTGGTTGGTTTTCTTGCAAGATGTTGCCCGTTCCTAGCATCCTGGTTTGGCTTCCTAGCACGTTGCCTTGGGTATCCTAGCACGTTGTCTTGATCACATGGACTACTACGCGTTGGTTAGTTTTCCCCGCACGATGTTGCTCGTTCCTAGCATGTTGCCGTGGCTTCCTAGCACGTTGCCTTGGTCACTTGGCCTAATATGCATTGGTTGGTTTGCCCGCACGACTTTGCCCGTTCCTAGCATCTTTCGCTTGGCTTCCTAGGACGTTGCCTTGGGTATCCTAGCACGTTGCCTTGGTCACAAGGCCTACTATTCCTTGGTTACTTTGCATCGCACGACGTTGCCCGTTCCTAGCACGTTGCCTTGGCCTACTATGCCTTGGTTTGCCCAACACGACGTTGCCTGTTGCTAGCATATTGGCTTGGATTCCTAACACGTTGCCTTGGGTTTCCGAGCACGTTGCCCTGGTCACTTGGCCTACTATGTCTTTGTTGGTTTGCCCGCACGACGTTGCCCGTTCCTACCGTCTTCGCTTGGCTTCCTAGCACGTTGCTTTGGCTTTCCTAGCACGTTGCCTTGGTCACTTGACCTACTATGCCTTGGTTAGTTTGCACGCATGAAGTTGCCCGTTCCTAGCATCTTTGGCTTGGTTTCCTAGCACGTTGCCTTGGGTTTCCTAGCATTTTACCTTGGTCACATGGCCTTCTATGGCTTGGCTAATATGCCCGCACGACGTCGCCCGTTCCTAGCCACTTGGCTTGGATTCCTAGCATGTTGCCTTGGATTTCCGAGCACATTGCCTTGGTCACTTGGTCTACTATGCCTTGGTTGGTTTACTCGCACGATGTTACCCGTACCTAGCATCTTTGCTTGGCCTCCTAGCACGTTGGGTTGGTCACTTGACCTACTATGCCTTGATTGGTTTGCCCGCACGACGTTGCTCGTTCCTAGCATCTTTGGCTTGGCTACCTAGGACGTTTCCTTGGCTTCCTAGCACGTTACCTTGGCCTACTATGCCTTGGTTTGCCCCACACGAAGTTGCCTGTTGCTAGCATATTTGCTTGGATGCCTAACACGTTGCCTTGGGTTTCCTAGCACGTTGCCTTGGTCACTTGGCCTACAACGCCTTGGTTGGTTTGTCCCATACGACGTTGCCCGTTCCTAGCAACTTGGCTTGGCTTCCTAGCACGTTGCCTTGGCTTTCCTAGCACGTTGCCTTGGTCACTTGGTCTACTATGCCTTTGTTGGTTTGCCGTTTCCCGTTCCTAGGATCTAAACCTGGCTTCCTAGCACGTTGCTTTGGGTTTCCTTGCACGTTGCCTTGGTCACTTGGTCTACTATGCCTTGGTTGGTTTTCCCGCACGATGTTGTCCGTTCTTAGCATCTTAGCTTGGCTTCCTAGCACGTTTCCTTGGTCACTTGACCTACTATGCCTTGGTTGGTTTGCACGAACGAAGTTTCCCGTTCCTAGCATCTTTGGCTTGGCTTCCTAGCACGTTGCCTTGGGTTTCATATCATTTTACCTTGGTCACATGGCCTACTATGGCTCGGCTAATTTGCCTTGCTCACTTGGTCTACTATGCCTTGGTTGGTTTACACGCACGACATTACCCGTTCCTAGCATCTATATTGGCTTCCTAGCATGTAGGCTTGGTCACTTGACCTACTATGCCTTGATTGGTTTGCCCGCACGACGTTGCTTGTTCCTAGTATCTTTGTCTTGGCTTCCTAGGATGTTGCCTTGGCTTCGTAGCACGTTACCTTGACCTACTATGCCTTGGTTTTCCCCACACGACACTGCCTGTTTCTAGCATATTTTCTTGGATTCCTAACACGTTGCCTTGGGTTTCCTAGCACGTTGCCTTGGTCACTTGGCCTACAATTCCTTGGTTGGTTTGTCCCGCACAACATTACCCATTCCTAGCATCTTGGTTTGGCTTCCTAGCACGTTGCCCTGGCTTTGCTAGCATGTCGCCCTGATCACATAGCCTAATATGCCTTGGTTAACTTGCCCGCGCGACGTTGCCCGTTCCTAGCATTTTGGCTTGGCTTCCTAGCACGTAGCCTTTGGTTTCCTAGCACGTTGCCTTAGTCACTTGGCCCACTATGCCGTGGTTGGTTTCCACGCCTGACATTGCCCGTTCCTAGCATCTTAGCTTGGCTTCCTAGCACGTTGGCTTAGGCACTTGACCTACTATGCCTTGGTTGGTTTGCCGGCACGACATTGCCCGTTCCTAGCATCTTTGGCTTGGCTTGCTAGCACCTTGCCTTGGGTTTCCTAGCACGTTGCCTTGGTCACATGGCCTACTATGGCTTGGTTAGTTTACCTCGCACGACGTTGCCCGTTCCTAGCAAGTTGCCTTGGCTTCCTAGCACGTAGCCTGAGCCTACTATGCCTTTGTTTGCCCCATACGACGATGCCTGGTGCTAGTATATTGGCTTGGATTCCTAACACGTTACCTTGGGTATCCTAGCACGTTGTGTTGGTCACATGGACTACTACGCCTTGGTTAGTTTTGCCCCGCACGACGTTGGCCCTTCCAAGCACGTTGCCTTGGCTTCCTAGCACGTTGCCTTGGTTACTTGGCCTACTATGCCTTGGTTTGCCCCACACGACGTAACCTGTTGCTAGCATATTGGCTTGTATTCCTAGCACGTTGCCTTGGGCTTCCTAGCACGTTGCTTTGATCACTTGGCCTACTATGCCTTTGTTGGTTTGCCCGCACGACGTTGCCCGTTCCTAGCATCTTCGATTGGCTTCCTAGCACGTTGCCTTGGGTTTCCTAGCACGTTGCCTTGGTCTCATGGCCTACTATGCCTTGGTTAACTTGCCCGCACGACGTTTCCTGTTCCTAGCATCTTGGCTTGGATTCCTAGAACGTTGCCTTGGGGTTTCCTAGCACGTTGCTTTGGTCACTTGGTCTACTATAGCCTACTATGCCTTGGTTAACTTGCCCGCGCAACGTTGCCCATTCCTAGCATTTTGGCTTGGCTTCCTAGCACGTAGCCTTTGGTTTTCTTGCACGTTGCCTTAGTCACTTGGTCCACTATGCCGTGGTTGGTTTCCACGCATGACATTGCCCGTTCCTAGGATCTTAGCTTGGCTTCCTAGCACGTTGGCTTAGGCACTTGACCTACTATGCCTTGGTTGGTTTGCCCGCACGACGTTGCCCGTTCCTAGCATCTTTGGCTTGGCTTCCTAGCACCTTGCCTTGGGCTTCCTAGCACGTTGCCTTGATCACTAGGCCTACTATTCCTTTGTTGGTTTGCCCGCACGACGTTGCCCGTTCCTAGCATCTTCGATTGGCTTCCTAGCACGTTGCCTTGGGTTTCCTAGCACGATGCCTTGGTCTCATGGCCAACTATGCCTTGGTTAACTTGCCCGCCCGACGTTTCCTGTTCCTAGCATCTTGGCTTGGATTTCTAGAACGTTGCCTTGGGGTTTCCTAGCACGTTGCTTTGGTCACTTGGTCTACAATGCCTTCGTTGGTTTACCCGGACGACGTTGGCCATTCCTAGCATCTTATCTTGGCTTCCTAGCACGTTGGCTTGGTCGCTTGGCCTACTATTCCTTGGTTGGTTTTCCCGCAAGATGTTGCCCATTCCTAGCATCCTAGCTTGGCTTCCTAGCACGTTGCCTTGGGTATCCTAGCACGTTGTTCTGGTCACTTGGCCTACTATGCCTTGGTTGGTTTACCCGCACGACGTTGCCCGTTCCTAGCATCTTATCTTGGCTTCCTAGCACGATGGCGTGGTCACTTGGCCTACTATTCCTTGGTTGGTTTTCCTGCAAGATGTTGCCCGTTCCTAGCATCCTGGTTTGGCTTCCTAGCACGTTGCCTTGGGTATCCTAGCACGTTGTCTTCATCACATGAACTACTACGCCTTGGTTAGTTTTCCCCGCACGATGTTGCTCGTTCCTAGCATGTTGCTCTGGCTTCCTAGCACGTTGCCTTGGTCACTTGGCCTAATATGCGTTGGTTGGTTTGCCCGCACGACTTTGCCCGTTCCTAGCATCTTTCGCTTGGCCTCCTAGGACGTTGCCTTGGGTATCCTAGCACGTTGCCTTGGTCACGTGGCCTGCTATGCCTTGGTTACATTGCCCCGCACGATGTTGCCCGTTCCTAGCACGTTACCTTGGCTTCCTAGCACGTTGCCTTGGCTTTCCTAGCACGATGCCTTGGTCACTTGGTCTACTATGCCTTGGTTGGTTTGCCGTTTCCCGTTCCTAGCATCTTAACCAGGCTTCCTAGCACGTTGCTTTGAATTTCCTTGCACGATGCCTTGGTCACTTGGTTTACTATGCCTTGGTTGGTTTTCCGCACAATGTTGTCCGTTCTTAGCATCTTAGCTTGACTTCCTAGCACGTTTCCTTGGTCACTTGACCTACTATGCCTTGGTTGGTTTGCACGAACGAAGGTTCCCGTTCCTAGCATCTTTGGCTTGGCTTCCTAGAACCTTGCCTTGGGTTACCTAGCACGTTTCCTTGGTCACATTGCCTACTATCCCTTGGTTAGTTTTCCCCACATGATGTTGCCCGTTCCTAGCACGTTGCCTCGGCCTACTATGCCTTGTTTTGCCCCACACGACGTTGCCTGTTGCTAGCATATTGGCTTGGATTCCTAATATGTTGCCTTGGGTTTCCTAGCACGTTGCCTTGGTTTCGTGGCCTACAATTCCTTGGTTGGTTTGTCCCGCACGACGTTGCCCATTCCTAGCATCTTGGTTTGGCTTTCTAGCACGTTGCCTTGGCTTTCCTAGCACGTTGCCCTGGTCACATAGCCTACTATGCCTTGGTTAACTTGCCCGCACGACGTTTCCTGTTCCTAGCATCTTTGCTTGGATTCCTAGCACGTTGCCTTGGGTTTCCTAGCACGTTGCCTTGGTAACTTGGTCTACTATGCCTTCGTTGGTTTTCCCGCACGAGGTTGCCCGTTCCTAGCGTCTTCGCTTGGCTTCCTAGCACGTTGCTTTGGGTTTCCTAGCTCGTTGCCTTGGTCACTTGACCTACTATGCCTTGGTTGGTTTGCACGCATGAAGTTGCCCGTTCCTAGCATCTTTGGCTTGGCTTCCTAGCACGTTGCCTTGGGTTTCCTAGCATTTTACGTTGGTCACATGGCGTACTATGGCTTGGCTAATATGCCCGCACGACGTCGCCCGTTCCTAGCCACTTGGCTTGGATTCCTAGCATGTTGCCTTGGGTTTCCTAGCACGTTGCCTTGGTCACTTGGTCTACTATGCCTTGGTTGGTTTACTCGCACGACGCTACCCGTTCCTAGCATCTTTGCTTGGCCTCCTAGCACGTTGGCTTGGTCACTTGACCTACTATGCCTTGATTGGTTTCCCCGCACGACATTGCTCGTTCCTAGCATTTTTGGCTTGGCTTCCTAGGACGTTTCCTTGGCTTCCTAGCACGTTACCTTGGCCTACTATGCCTTGGTTTACCCCATACGAAGTTGCCTGTTGCTAGCATATTGGCTTGGATGCCTAACACGTTGCCTTGGGTTTCCTAGCACGTTGCCTTGGTCACTTGGCCTACAACGCCTTGGTTGGTTTGTCCCACACGAAGTTGCCCGTTCCTAGCAACTTGGCTTGCCTTCCTAGCACGTTGGCTTGGCTTTCCTAGCACGTTGCCTTGGTCACTTGGTCTACTATGCCTTGGTTGGTTTGTCGTTTGCCGTTCCTAGCATCTTAACCTAGCTTCCTAGCACGTTGCTTTGAAATTCCTTGCACGTTGCCTTGGTCACTTGGTCTACTATGCCTTGGTTGGTTTTCCCGCACGATGTTGTCCGTTTTTAGCATCTTAGCATGGCTTCCTAGCACGTTTCCTTGGTCACTTGACCTACTATGCCTTGGTTGGTTTGCACGAACGAAGTTTCCCGTTCCTAGCATCTTTGGCTTGGCTTCCTAGAACGTTGCCTTGGGTTACCTAGCACGTTTCCTTGGTCACATTGCCTACTATGCCTTGGTTAGTTTTCCCCACACGATGTTTCCCGTTCCTAGCACGTTACCTCGGCCTACTATGCCTTGGTTTGCCCCACACGACGTTGCCTGTTGCTAGCATATTGGCTTGGATTCCTAATATGTTGCCTTGGGTTTTCCTAGCACGTTGCCTTGGTTTCGTGGCCTACAGTTCCTTGGTTGGTTTGTCCCGCACGACGTTGCCCATTCCTAGCATCTTGGATTGGCTTCCTAGCACGTTGCCTTGGCTTTCCTAGCACGTTGCCCTGTTCACATAGCCTACTATGCCTTGGTTAACTTGCCCGCACGCCGTTTCCTGTTCCTGGCATCTTTGCTTGGATTCCTAGCACGTTGCCTTGGGTTTCCTAGCACGTTGCCTTGGTAACTTGGTCTACTATGCCTTCGTTGGTTTTCCCGCACGAGGTTGCCTGTTCCTAGCGTATTCGCTTGGCTTCCTAGCACGTTGCTTTGGGTTTCCTAGCTCGTTGCCTTGGTCACCTGACCTACTATGCCTTGGTTGGTTTGCACGCATGAAGTTGCCCGTTCCTAGCATCTTTGGCTTGGCTTCCTAGCACGTTGCCTTGGGTTTCCTAGCATTTTACCTTGGTCACATGGCCTACTATGGCTTGGCTAATATGCCCGCACGACGTCGCCCGTTCCTAGCCACTTGGCTTGGATTCCTAGCATGTTGCCTTGGGTTTCCTAGCACGTTGCCTTGGTCACTTGGTCTACTATGCCTTGGTTGGTTTACTCGCACGACGCTACCCGTTCCTAGCATCTTTGCTTGGCCTCCTAGCACGTTGGCTTGGTCACTTGACCTACTATGCCTTGATTGGTTTCCCCGCACGACATTGCTCGTTCCTAGCATTTTTGGCTTGGCTTCCTATGACGTTTCCTTGGCTTCCTAGCACGTTACCTTGGCCTACTATGCCTTGGTTTACCCCATACGAAGTTGCCTGTTGCTAGCATATTGGCTTGGATGCCTAACACGTTGCCTTGGGTTTCCTAGCACGTTGCCTTGGTCACTTGGCCTACAACGCCTTGGTTGGTTTGTCCCACACGAAGTTGCCCGTTCCTAGCAACTTGGCTTGCCTTCCTAGCACGTTGGCTTGGCTTTCCTAGCACGTTGCCTTGGTCACTTGGTCTACTATGCCTTGGTTGGTTTGTCGTTTGCCGTTCCTAGCATCTTAACCTAGCTTCCTAGCACGTTGCTTTGAAATTCCTTGCACGTTGCCTTGGTCACTTGGTCTACTATGCCTTGGTTGGTTTTCCCGCACGATGTTGTCCGTTTTTAGCATCTTAGCATGGCTTCCTAGCACGTTTCCTTGGTCACTTGACCTACTATGCCTTGGTTGGTTTGCACGAACGAAGTTTCCCGTTCCTAGCATCTTTGGCTTGGCTTCCTAGAACGTTGCCTTGGGTTACCTAGCACGTTTCCTTGGTCACATTGCCTACTATGCCTTGGTTAGTTTTCCCCACACGATGTTTCCCGTTCCTAGCACGTTACCTCGGCCTACTATGCCTTGGTTTGCCCCACACGACGTTGCTCGTTGCTAGCATATTGGCTTGGATTCCTAATATGTTGCCTTGGGTTTTCCTAGCACGTTGCCTTGGTTTCGTGGCCTACGATATCCTTGGTTGGTTTGTCCCGCACGACGTTGCCCATTCCTAGCATCTTGGCTTGGCTTCCTAGCACGTTGCCTTGGCTTTCCTAGCACGGTGCCTTCGTTCACATAGCCTACTATGCCTTGGTTAACTTGCCCGCACGCCGTTTCCTGTTCCTGGCATCTTTGCTTGGATTCCTAGCACGTTGCCTTGGGTTTCCTAGCACGTTGCCTTGGTAACTTGGTCTACTATGCCTTCGTTGGTTTTCCCGCACGAGGTTGCCTGTTCCTAGCGTATTCGCTTGGCTTCCTAGCACGTTGCTTTGGGTTTCCTAGCTCGTTGCCTTGGTCACCTGACCTACTATGCCTTGGTTGGTTTGCACGCATGAAGTTGCCCGTTCCTAGCATCTTTGGCTTGGCTTCCTAGCACGTTGCCTTGGGTTTCCTAGCATTTTACCTTGGTCACATGGCCTACTATGGCTTGGCTAATATGCCCGCACGACGTCGCCCGTTCCTAGCCACTTGGCTTGGATTCCTAGCATGTTGCCTTGGGTTTCCTAGCACGTTGCCTTGGTCACTTGGTCTACTATGCCTTGGTTGGTTTACTCGCACGACGCTACCCGTTCCTAGCATCTTTGCTTGGCCTCCTAGCACGTTGGCTTGGTCACTTGACCTACTATGCCTTGATTGGTTTCCCCGCACGACATTGCTCGTTCCTAGCATTTTTGGCTTGGCTTCCTATGACGTTTCCTTGGCTTCCTAGCACGTTACCTTGGCCTACTATGCCTTGGTTTACCCCATACGAAGTTGCCTGTTGCTAGCATATTGGCTTGGATGCCTAACACGTTGCCTTGGGTTTCCTAGCACGTTGCCTTGGTCACTTGGCCTACAACGCCTTGGTTGGTTTGTCCCACACGAAGTTGCCCGTTCCTAGCAACTTGGCTTGCCTTCCTAGCACGTTGGCTTGGCTTTCCTAGCACGTTGCCTTGGTCACTTGGTCTACTATGCCTTGGTTGGTTTGTCGTTTGCCGTTCCTAGCATCTTAACCTAGCTTCCTAGCACGTTGCTTTGAAATTCCTTGCACGTTGCCTTGGTCACTTGGTCTACTATGCCTTGGTTGGTTTTCCCGCACGATGTTGTCCGTTCTTAGCATCTTAGCATGGCTTCCTAGCACGTTTCCTTGGTCACTTGACCTACTATGCCTTGGTTGGTTTGCACGAACGAAGTTTCCCGTTCCTAGCATCTTTGGCTTGGCTTCCTAGAACGTTGCCTTGGGTTACCTAGCACGTTTCCTTGGTCACATTGCCTACTATGCCTTGGTTAGTTTTCCCCACACGATGTTTCCCGTTCCTAGCACGTTACCTCGGCCTACTATGCCTTGGTTTGCCCCACACGACGTTGCCTGTTGCTAGCATATTGGCTTGGATTCCTAATATGTTGCCTTGGGTTTTCCTAGCACGTTGCCTTGGTTTCGTGGCCTACAGTTCCTTGGTTGGTTTGTCCCGCACGACGTTGCCCATTCCTAGCATCTTGGATTGGCTTCCTAGCACGTTGCCTTGGCTTTCCTAGCACGTTGCCCTGTTCACATAGCCTACTATGCCTTGGTTAACTTGCCCGCACGCCGTTTCTTGTTCCTGGCATCTTTGCTTGGATTCCTAGCACGTTGCCTTGGGTTTCCTAGCACGTTGCCTTGATAACTTGGTCTACTATGCCTTCGTTGGTTTTCCCGCAAGACTTTGCCCATTTCAAGCATCTTAGCTTGGCTTCCTAGCACGTTGGCTTGGTCACTTGGCCTACTATTCCTTTGTTGGTTTTCCCGCACGAGGTTGCCTGTTCCTAGCATCTTGGTTTGGCTTCATTGCACGTTGCCTTGGGTATCCTAGCACGTTGTCTTGGTCACATGGACTACTACGCCTTGGTTAGTTTATCCCGCACGACGTTGGCCCTTCCTAGCACGTTGTTGTAGTCACTTGGCCTACTATGCCTTGGTTGGTTTACCCGCACGACGTTGCCCGTTCCTAGCATCTTATCTTGGCTTCCTAGCACGATGGAGTGGTCACTTGGCCTACTATTCCTTGGTTCGGTTTCCTGCAAAGATGTTGCCCGTTCCTAAAATCCTGGTTTGGCTTCGTAGCACGTTGCCTTGGGTATCCTAGCACGTTGTCTTTATCACATGGACTACTACGCCTTGGTTAGTTTTCCAGGCACGATGTTGCTCGTTCCTAGCATGTTGCCTTGGTTTCCTAGCACGTTGCCTTGGTCACTTGGCCTAATATGCGTTGGTTGGTTTGCCCGCACGACTTTGCCCGTTCCTAGCATCTTTTGCTTGGCTTCCTAGGACGTTGCCTTGGGTATCCTAGCACGTTGCCTTGGTCACATGGCCTACTATGCCTTGGTTACTTTGCCCCGCACGTCGTTTCCCGTTCCTAGCACGTTGCCTTGGCTTCCTAGCACGTTACCTTGGCCTACAATGCCTTGGTTTGCCCCACACGACGTTGCCTGTTGCTAGCATATTGGCTTGGATTCCTAATATGTTGCCTTGGGTTTTCCTAGCACGTTGCCTTGGTTTCGTGGCCTACAGTTCCTTGGTTGGTTTGTCCCGCACGACGTTGCCCATTCCTAGCATCTTGGATTGGCTTCCTAGCACGTTGCCTTGGCTTTCCTAGCACGTTGCCCTGTTCACATAGCCTACTATGCCTTGGTTAACTTGCCCGCACGCCGTTTCCTGTTCCTGGCATCTTTGCTTGGATTCCTAGCACGTTGCCTTGGGTTTCCTAGCACGTTGCCTTGGTAACTTGGTCTACTATGCCTTCGTTGGTTTTCCCGCACGAGGTTGCCTATTCCTAGCGTATTCGCTTGGCTTCCTAGCACGTTGCTTTGGGTTTCCTAGCTCGTTGCCTTGGTCACCTGACCTACTATGCCTTGGTTGGTTTGCACGCATGAAGTTGCCCGTTCCTAGCATCTTTGGCTTGGCTTCCTAGCACGTTGCCTTGGGTTTCCTAGCATTTTACCTTGGTCACATGGCCTACTATGGCTTGGCTAATATGCCCGCACGACGTCGCCCGTTCCTAGCCACTTGGCTTGGATTCCTAGCATGTTGCCTTGGGTTTCCTAGCACGTTGCCTTGGTCACTTGGTCTACTATGCCTTGGTTGGTTTACTCGCACGACGCTACCCGTTCCTAGCATCTTTGCTTGGCCTCCTAGCACGTTGGCTTGGTCACCTGACCTACTATGCCTTGATTGGTTTCCCCGCACGACATTGCTCGTTCCTAGCATTTTTGGCTTGGCTTCCTATGACGTTTCCTTGGCTTCCTAGCACGTTACCTTGGCCTACTATGCCTTGGTTTACCCCATACGAAGTTGCTTCGTTGCTAGCATATTGGCTTGGATGCCTAACACGTTGCCTTGGGTTTCCTAGCACGTTGCCTTGGTCACTTGGCCTACAACGCCTTGGTTGGTTTGTCCCACACGAAGTTGCCCGTTCCTAGCAACTTGGCTTGCCTTCCTAGCACGTTGGCTTGGCTTTCCTAGCACGTTGCCTTGGTCACTTGGTCTACTATGCCTTGGTTGGTTTGTCGTTTGCCGTTCCTAGCATCTTAACCTAGCTTCCTAGCACGTTGCTTTGAAATTCCTTGCACGTTGCCTTGGTCACTTGGTCTACTATGCCTTGGTTGGTTTTCCCGCACGATGTTGTCCGTTCTTAGCATCTTAGCATGGCTTCCTAGCACGTTTCCTTGGTCACTTGACCTACTATGCCTTGGTTGGTTTGCACGAACGAAG